>JAVLVB010000040.1:1814457-1858054 GCA_032876305.1 Orestias chungarensis
TGTGTGTGTGTGTGTGTGTGTGTGTGTGTGTGTGTGTGTGTGTGTGTGTGTGTGTGTGTGTGTGTGTCAGGCCAGCACAGAGGACGGTTTTGTCTACTGTCTGGATGCCCGCACCGATAAACCGCTGTTCACCCTAAAGGCACACGACGAGGAAGTGTCAGGTTTGTCAGACGTCAAACTGTTCCAGTTAAGAGTCCTCTGTCTGCCTACGTGGCTTTTAGTGAGACTTGAATTCGATGTGTCTATTCCTACAACTGTTGCAGGTTTGGACCTTAGCAGCCAGATTAAAGGATGTCTCGTAACCTCATCTGCTGACAAACATGTGAAGATTTGGGACATTTTGAACAACAAGCCCAGCCTGGTGCACTCGAGAGATATGAAAATGGTGAGAATTTGCATACGGTTGCTGTTAAAATTATTCAAACCCAGTTGTTGGCTTTAACGCTGTTTCATCTTTGTTTCCCCTTCTCTGTTGAATTAAAGACTGCATTAGGCACTGACAGTAGGATTAATTGTTTAATGTACAAAAAATCCTTGTGATATTAATTTTATTCAACCTGTTTAAAGTTTATAATTTTGAATGCGGCCAATAAATTCTGAGGGGTTGAACAATTTTACCTACAGCTGTAGCTGCTGAAGATCTTTTTGTCTTGTGAAATGACACACATTTGGTTTTCTGGGAACAGGGGGTGCTGTTCTGTGCTTCGTGCTGCCCTGATCTGCCATTTGTCTACGCTTTTGGGGGCCAGAAGGATGGCTTGCGTATTTGGGACATAAGTGACGTTGCAGCAGGTAATACAAATAACAGGATGAGTTCTTATATGAGTAAGCCAACATTTTACTATGCCTTTCTTTTTTAACAAATTGCCTTTACTATTTGCGTTTAGTGGCCGAGGTGTTTGGGAGCCGTGAGCGCCTGACGGTGAACCCTGGAGCCCAGGGCTCCACGTCTGTAGCCTCAGCAGACATGGAAGTCTCCTAGTGTCATTCTGGATGCAACAGCCCAGCCTGTAATCATAAATAAGCTGCATTACCATGGAAACCCAGCAAGCTTGCCCGGTGTGTCTTGGTGTAAGACGTCGAGGACTGGATAAAGCTACACCTACTGTGGTTAAAGAGTGACCAACGTGTTTGGAAATGTGTCTAAAACTGAAACACAACGTACTTAACAAAATGAAAATCATAACTAGATGAGTGTATTTGGTGGAGGCAGAGAGGATATTTTTCTAACCGTGCCACAAATTGCACACGTATTCCCAGATCATCTTCACGAAAAATGTATTGTGACAATTTAATCTTGGTAATCCTGTTGTAAAGTAAATATATTAACTTGTACCAAATGTTGTTGTTGTTTTTTTTTACACAGGTCCTATAATAAAATATCTATTCTAGCTACATGCACCGTACAGTTTAGCATAATTTTGCTAAAGTTCACGTACGTTTTCATAAGGGAACATTTTAAACTGTTTAAAACAATAAAAAACTGTCAGTATGGGTTGTATTGAATATTTTTTGTAGCTGCTCAGTGGGAGGGGGGCGTACAGCCATTTACATCTCTGATGATCTAATCTGCCCAAGGTACTGGAGGAATACCAGTCCCACCATGTTGTTAGAACACACCTGCCTTAATGCTCATGTTAAATTACACACACAGATTCAACTCTGAAGGCAACTGGATTTTACCTAGTGTGATAATAGAGGGAACTGAAGCTGAAAACATGTTGAAACGTTGGACGTGGTTGTTTCAGAAAGATTCCGTGAAAATAAAGCATGTTATCTAATTCAATAAAATATTTTGTAATTTTAAGTCACTGCCAAAAAGTTTGGTTGACCATGTTGACGTAAAGAAAGTGATTTTATTTATTTTTGCTGCAGCGGAACACCTGGTAGAAAACCTTAGGCGGACATATTGTAGTGACGCACACTCCCAAGATAACCGAGCATGGCGCTGGGTCGCTTGTGTAAGCTAAACAACAGGTTACCGCGACTTTTATTCTGGGCTACTTGGCGAAATCTGCAAAGTAAGTAATGCTTTACTCGAGTTTCCTGACATTAATTTTATCTTTGCTGGTTTTGCTCATTCAAAGCGTCTTAAGCTTAGCGGCTAAAGCTAACAGTAGGCTAACCTTGACCGTTCAGATGTAAACATGTTCATTTAGAGCACCTGCGTCCTTTATCATCAATGTTAAATTCAGGTTGTTGTTTGAAGGATAAAACAAAAATCGGTTTTTTATTAAATAATAGTTTGGTTAAAATGGATGCTGTTTTCAGTACTTCGTTTTATGTCCATTATACAAAGATCAGATGGACTGGTAACTACTTTTCCTGTTGCAGCTTTTTCGGTACCACTTCGACAGAAGTCCAGTGTGGACCCTTCATCAATTCAAGGCCATAACTGGTTTGTTGCTGTTAATCTAACTTGAGGGCTTCACTTTTTATGGAACCTGTTGAGTCTTGGTTGCTATGGTGATAAATTGCATTTGGCTCCTGCCTCCAGAATACCTGCTAATTAGAACACAGCAGCTCACATCACCTGTCAGTCTGACCCATTAGACAATAAGAAAATTTGAAATTGAGGGGTGTCTAAAATCCTTTTTTTTTCTCTTTTTTCTGCTATATTTACTTGCAACTCTAGCAATAATTAAAATAGCCTCCCAGTCGAGGGTGTTTCTGCTAACAGTGTAGTTTTAAATCTTTGAAAGGGTCTGAATGGAATCTGCTTTCCGCTTGTGTTAGAGTGCAGATATTGGACATTTAGATGCAAATTGATCAAATCTGATCATTTTTGGCTGACATTGGACCAATATGGATATTGTGGATATTGTTTTTTGAGACACCCACAGTCTGTGAACCTTATTTTTGGAAAGTCCCTTTGTGGCTGGTGTGAGTTTCTGTCATATCTGCTAAATATTATATCAGGATTAAAAAAAACTTATAACCTGGTGAAATATATTTGCATTAACACTCTTAACAATCCCTTGCGATTACAGGTTTTGCAGTGATTATATAATTGTTATATATTGATACTCAAACATATGCATTTCTGCCAACAACAGCAAAAAAGAGCATAAAGTAAAATAAACCTTTTAAATTGTGAGCTTTGTCCTGGACATTAACCTTTTGATTTCTTTCATGCAGTGAGGTGGAAATAGGTGTTACTTTGGACGGGAAAACCGTTGTATGCTACCATCCTGCTGTCGACGTTCCGTATGAGCTTACTCAGGTAACCTCACTTGCGCAGCTCTCAGGGTAAATGGTTTCTGTTCTCTGTAGTCTTTTACGATTCTACAGCAAAAGTAGCACTACAAGTTCATGAGATTGAATTCTTTTTTTTTTAAAGTTAGAAAGTAGGAACAAGCTACTTTTTTTAAACTCCCTTTCTTGATCATAACCCACACGTTTTTATCTGTGCAGCCCATAGATCGGCCAGATCCCCTAACCAACCCAGCAGAAACCCATGACCAAGTTTTGAAAGCCCACCTTAGCAAAGAGGTGCTGACGGGGAAGGAGGGACCGACTATAGAGGAGCTGAGCAAGATGTTTTTCACCACAAAGCACCGGTTTTATCCAAAAGGACAGTAAGTACACAGACACAACAACTTTCAATTTTACATGTTTTAGTGGGATTTTCTTTTTACTAAAGTAAATGTAATCACACTTGATTCTCAAAAAAAAGATGAATAAAACAAGAATGGTAATAATGAACAATCATACAGTTTTCTTCTACTTATGAAGAAAACCTCTCGTATAGAAACTAGTAAACTACTATATGTTCCTACTTATGCATTTACTACAGTAATCAGACTAATAAACTGTCTTACATAGACCATGTTTTTTTTATACATTCTTTGATTGTTTTAGTAAATATGTATCTAACAATATGTATTTAACAATATCTTGTCCTTGCTCGCAGGTATCACATGAGGCGCATCAATAAAACCCCCCCAAAAGACAGATGATTGAAATCTGTAAATTGATGTTTGAGTTGTAAAAACATTGTATAATAAACTGTTAAATGTTCAATCAGTTGCCCTTTTCTCTGATTCTTATGATCATTAAAGTTCTTTGGGGTTGTAATTTGAATCCGTGCCTCAGCTGTATATTCTTCAGGGTTTATAATACAAAAAAAAATAATCACATGGGACACATACAGAATTATGCATTGTACTTTAAATTATGCTGGATGAAATCTTACCTATTCAGGGTAGTACTATTAAATATGTTAAATATTTTACATGTTTATTTTCTTGGTACATTTATGTGTAATTGAAATATTGTCTACAGCTCTAAAGATCTGTATATTTTGAAACATTATTTTTTTTTTAAAGCTTCTTCCTCACTGATGGTAAGAACCAGGGATGTTTCTGCAGCCATTGCCCACTCTGCAGATTTCGAATTGATTTGCTTTTGCTGTTTCTTTATCAAAATGATATGTTCTTTTGTACTTCAAATTATTAGGCGTAATAAAAATGGGACTTGCTGATATGCAATGTTTAAAAACTTTTTAAACATTTGTCGGTATAAAATATTAATTTCTGTAAAAGCTGGACTCTTGAGGAAGAAAAGCCGAGGTGTCGGTGGTATGCAAAAGACCAGAAGCTGGGATGGAGATTCCTTTTACAGCCATCGGAAACATGAAACAGGCAATCTAGATGTGTCGGAATGTCCTAATTAAAGTTCAGACCTAACTCCAAACTTCTGGCTAAACTGTAGCTTGCTGTTTCACAACAGTCGACTAAATACAGTAAGATGGAGCCTTACAACCACTTAAAACAAATGATTTACAGTCTTATTCAGTAATCTATAGGCTATCAGAAGCACCTTGTTAAAACCAGCCTTTAAGCAGCTATTAAACATATTATATTAAGCCCAAATGGCCTTTTTAGTGTTTATATTTATTAGTTTGAATTATGCATATTGTAAATGTGTTTTCATAAGTCTAAAACTCATATTTAAAGAAACTCTTGACAAATTACAAATTCCGCCATCAGTCCAAACATACTGTACTCATATTACTTAGAGAATTACACTTTCTTTTCTTCACGTTTAAACGCATTAAACGTATTAAACGTGCTGCTATGGTCACTGGAAGCCACGCGTCGGGTGAATGTGTCGGAGGAGCCAGTTATCAGTCTCCGCCCCGCTTCGCTCAATCCAGGCTGAACGCAGGGCGAGTCAGCGGCTACAAATACGACTGCTAACACAAGATGGCCGGTCTGCCTCGTAGGATTATAAAGGTACGCTTGACGGCATGTATCGCTGGGTCGCGTATTTCAGACGTCCGGGAGAGCTTTCCCTGGATCGTTTTTTGGCGATTATTTTTTTTCGGAGGGGGGAGAAGTAGTTTTAAACCCCCGTTTCGCTTGTGGGCTAGCTACCGTTAACATGGTTAGCTTCAGCCTTGCTAGCTGTCGAGCTAACTATGCTACATTTTAACTGTTTCGTTTGCCACTTCCATTTAGTCCTTTCTCGTCCACTTGTGCTCAAACCCGGACCTCTTATTTATGTATTTATTAACCATTTTCCCCCTTTAATGTATTAATAATTGTAGTTCGCCCCATGCGCCATATGAATGAATTCGCCGTTTAAGCTAGGCTAGCTGCTTTAGCCTCGCTGGTTTCCCCCCCGCACACACGCATGTCTGGCGCTTTCCCCGAACCTCTGTTTTCCCCGTTTAATTTCTTTAACTTTGTTGAATCGTGCTGGTGTTGCTTTGGTGTCATTGAGCAAAGTAAAATGAGTGTCCTGCGGGTTCTGCTGATCCTCCCTTCGCCGCAGCGCAGCCTCTTTTTTTGGGCCTGGCCCAGTGAAAAAAACACCCCTGTCTTTTAAGATCCCCCCCCTCCTTCACAGGAAGCGTATTTACAGCACACTTCATATGCATTAAACCGACCAAAACTCTGGTTATATCCTGTATTTTTTTATTTATGTTACATTAAATTTGCTGTGAAAAGGCCTAATTAAAATGCACCGTGGTGAAAAAGGTGTTTTAGCCAACAGAGGTGCCTTTTTATCCGTCACAATCCCGGCAGTGAGCTCGATCAGCCTTTTCCGCCACGCCAAGCCTCAGGTTTGGCAGGTTTTTCTGTGCCTCCTCCTTCAGGTTGACCAAGTGAAACCGCGTTCAGGTTTCTGGTTGAGTCGTTCTGCGTGTTTTCTCTTCCCCTGCAACAAGGAGAGGCGTTTAGTTTGATTCAGCCCTCAAGCAGCTTCCTCCCATCTGATTGTATTTAACTCTGCACCTGCTTGGTCAGTCAAAAGAAGAAAAAAGGAATAAAATAATATTTGACTTGCGTTTAAATTGTTTTTTTTTTGTAATGTAGGTCTTTTTTAAGTAATCAAAAATATGCAGCAAAAAAAGCCTTGTCTCATTTATACAATCTAACAACATCAGTTTGCATATTTTTTACAACATTTTCCATTGGTATAAACCCACAGAGGGATTTTTCCCCTATTTTTTTCCTGTTCAACAGTAGCAGCTACTAATGTTTGCTTCGGCGTCTTTTAATGTCACAGATTTATTCTGTGAAGCGTAAACGTTGCTGTATTTGTTGATCTGCCAACAAATGTGACACGGTGGGCGTCGTCGTCTTGTGTTTCATGCTCAGTTCCTGGAATGCAGTCCAGTGGGTTTGTGCATAAAGGTGGACTTTTTCTATTACTTTCTTGAAAGTGAATTTACAGACACTTTTTGCATGTTAATAAAAAAATTATGATTAAAAAAAGTGAACAAGGATGCGTTTTGTCCTCCCGATCTCTCGCACAGGAGACACAGCGGTTGATGGCAGAGCCCGTCCCAGGGATCACAGCTACGCCAGACGACGGGAACGCGCGCTACTTCCATGTGGTCATCGCGGGGCCCCAAGACTCTCCGTTCGAGGGCGGCACGTTTAAACTTGAACTATTTCTTCCAGAAGAGTATCCCATGGCAGCTCCCAAAGTGCGATTCATGACCAAAATCTATCACCCTAATGTCGACAAACTGGGAAGAATATGTCTAGACATTTTGAAAGGTAAGGAAGTGTTTAATAACCATTTTCTATCACATTAGTTTTAAGAACATATTAATCTGAGTTTACATGTTAATATTGGCTATTTTGTTTAGCTCCAATAAGTCATTTCTACTATGGGCTTGGTTAAAATATACTTAAGCATATCACACAGAATCTTCAATTTAAGAAATAAACAATGGGTTTATTTCAAAAGTAAAACATTGTGGTTTTTCAAACTAAACTGTCATGTTAAAATTGAAAACATTTTAAAAGTTTGCATTATGAAACCTTAGCATCTCAACCAAATTATTTGCACCCTCAGGCTTTTACATATGTGGTCAGGTTACCACTTAAGACTTATAATGGCTTTTTAAAGGGTTTTATTATGCGTGGGTGATATAATTTGTGTTTCAGTTTTTTCCCCCTAAAATTAAAGTAAAACATGTAGGATTTATTGATAGCATTTTCCCTTCACTGCAATATTCATATGTATAATCCTGTGTAAAAAAAACTAATTTATCAGAATAACTATAATGAAACCTTTTTAGTTTAAAAAAAAGAAGAACATTTTCACCTGTTTTTTTAGAGCGTCACTAAAAATCAAAACACTTAAAATTATGACTAAATCAGTTAAATTGCCATTGATCAGTACAATTGCACAAGGTTTTTATGATGGGTGTGTGCATTTATTTGCTGTATTTCGTATTGTAAGGCACTGACTGTATACATTGATAAATACACTGCCTCAAATATATTATTACAAATATCTTTTATAAAAATTGCTGTGAATACTACTAAATAGTAGGGGATCTTTTTTTTCCAATGAAAATAATGTCGATGCGAAATGGATAAAGATCTTTTGGGGAAAAAAAGATTTGAAAAGGTGATAAATGCTGAAAATGTTAACATAAACAACATATTTAGGTATGTAAAAGGACTGAATGCACTTATTGGGTTTTTCTAAGTAAATAATGTTAAAAAGCATAAATAATTGTCTTTTAAATTAATTATTATGCATTGCTTTGTGTAGGCACATAAAATCCCAATGGACGTAATCTATGCTTTTAACATGCATCATTTTGATTAATTTATCAGTTTTCTTTTCCATCATTGGTTATTTTATTTAGATTCTGCTGTCCACTGAATTACTTTTGGTTTAGTGACCACTTGTGTTTTGTTACAAGTTTCTTAGTTTTTCTTATTCAACATTATTATCAATTGTACTCTCTTGCATCTCCTCCCTGCTTTCACTAGACAAGTGGTCTCCGGCCCTGCAGATCCGCACAGTGTTGCTATCTATCCAGGCATTATTAAGTGCTCCTAACCCAGACGATCCCCTGGCAAACGATGTCGCAGAGCAGTGGAAGAAAAACGAAAGCCATGCCATCGAGACAGGTCAGTACGAGATTTCTGTTGAATTTTTCAAGACAAAAGCAAGAGCCACATGCAACGCACCTCCTAAAGGTAGTTGATTTGTTGTTTAGAGAACTACTTTGACAGATGGCTGGAAACATGAGCTGAGTCCCAGATCTTTGAAATTCCACCCACCTCTGAAGCTTTGTGATGGTTTTACAGGGTTCAGAAGAATAACTAAAAGCCGAACTCTGATTTGAGGTTTTTGGAACGGATAACGTTGACTTTTATCAGACAGAAAACATTACCATAATGTAAAGAAAAGTGGGCTGAGGTGAATCGTGTATCCTTGTTCCCGTTATCAGCTCTTTTAAAAGTCAGACGTTTGCCAAGTCTGCAGCTCTGTTGCTGTTTTTGCTACTTCCAGCAATAAAACACCAAATCTGTTAATCCACTTGGACAAGCTTGTGTTTCATTGGTAGCTCTCAAAAATCAATCTTGGCAGTGAAATCCATGTGCTTTAATGCAACTTCAGGAATGTAAGCATGCAGTTTAATTTCAGCACCCTTACCTGAGGTTATCCTTACGCCAGCCCTGCGGTTCTCTAGGATTAAGCAAGTAAGGGTGATGGATGGTTTTAAGGTGTTTGGAGCCATTGCAACAACTCAACTGTTTTATTTTTTTTTGTTACAAATGATCCATCAGGCCTTAATTTTGGGTGGGCTGGTGTTAATGTTTGTCTCTGAGTCAGGGCTTGAGATTCAGATTTTACGAGTAATGTCAAAATATGTGCTGCTGGTTCTTTTATAGAGGCAGCCATTTTAGATGCAGGGGGGGGATAGGCTCTGATCTATTATTAGAGAAATCTTCTTTCTTTCTTTGTAGATTAGTATTAATGTCTCTATATCAAAAAACTAACACATTCTTTGTCCTTTTGTTTTAGTCCTTTTGTCATTTTGTACTTGAAGTAAAACTGCAACCCAACATTTACTCAAGCTTGCATCCAGAATACATTTACATAGCTAGATTCTAGCTCATTTTTATGGTTTGTTGCCATTTATTATAGGTTTATCACCAAACGTCTCCTCCGTCATCAGTTCCGCTTCCTTAAAAATGTCAGTGAACCACGTCTGTGCAGCTAAATCTTGTGATCTTTTGCGCGAGGTTACTTTTTTACGAGCTCCAACAGAGGAGCTACTGAAGCTGACTGAGCTGAACTGTTTTAGGTCAGACTAAGTCGCCACTTTTCTCTGTTTTGATGTCGACTAAAACAGCTGCTTGTTCAAGATTGAATAGTGTTTATGCTCTCAGAAGAGCTTCACCTTTTAAAATCGAACTCGGAGCGCATGTCGAGTCAAGCTGTCCTTGCTGTATCAGAGCAAACAACCCGACCCTTAAGAAATTGTCCATAAATAATCTATAGCCAAAATTACTTATCGATGCTCCATTTATGTTTTGAGTGGATCATCAGGTTGATCCCCACCGCTGTTCAATGGCAAGCGTTTTTCCTTATATTTATTGTGACTAAAACGATATAAAGCTATGAATGTTGTAGGTCCTATTATTGGTAAGTTCAATTGAAAATGGTCTTCTCTCAATCAGAGTTTGTGTTGATTGGAAAAGTTGATAATTGTGGAAATTAATATTCAGAAATATTAAATTTCCACAACTTAATCTCCTTCTTTCACTTCATGTTTGTCAAAGTGGTGTCTCTATATTTGCCCAACCACACACCAACCATTTCTCCATCGTTAGTGGGTCTCTGTTTCACCCCATCCATTATTTTTCTATAAAATCTCCTGCATGTCTTATAGGTGCTTTCACTTCCAATTGTTAAACACAAAACAGTTTGGACCTACAAATGTTTTATTTACTCCGTTTCTATTTGTCTGTTTGTGTAAATATGATATCATGACTCTGCTTTGTACATGGCTTGATTTTAATATATAGAGATGATCCACTGTAAAAGTATTAAGGTCCTGGATCAATAAAGCCAAAAATCCTGCGCTATTTAAGCCAAACTGACGCAGAAACAAATGGGTAATTTATTTGTTTTTACTTTGAAGGAGATAAAGTCCTTGTTTAAGCTTCTTGAAAGTTCACCTTTTGCTCAAAATCACAACCTTCCTGTTTTTTGTTTTGTTTGTTTTTTCTCCGCCCCGCAGCCCGAACATGGACCAGGCTCTACGCGAGCAACACTGAAGTATAAAGGAATGGAGAAGAGGCGTCTGAATGTGATCCACAAAATGTACTCCTTATACTGTCAACCTTTGAATTTAATGGACACATAAAAAAAAGAGAAATAAGTCCAGATATATTTGAAAGAAATGAGATTTACTGCTGCAGACCCCTGGGTGACTTATTTTCCTCTCTTAAGATGCGTTAAGTTTATGTTAGTTTTTGTTTTGTTTTTCCTCTCTTATTTTTCTGTGTTGCTATTTAAATGCATGGACAAGCATCAACAACAAGCATCAACACCCTCCCCATGTCTTAAAGAACATGCGATTACGTTGTCCTCAACTAGTCACAGACTGGTACGTTTGCAAAATATTCATTCATTAAAGTTTTTTTTTTTCTTTTAACGAACCCGTCGTTTGTCAGCCCATCTGTGCGTCTTTTTGTTCGAGCATCAGAGACAAAAAGTGAACGCCAAAAATACGATTTAAAACTAAACCATTCTGTCAGTGAGACAAAAACCGTATTGATCATTCTTACGAGGAATTATTCACATTATTTAAATAAAGATGTTTTGGGAATACATTAAAATTTAGAATACAAAGCTTCAGCTACACTCCCTTTCTTTTTTATTAAAAGCTCATCAAAAAATGCGGCTCCTCTAATCAAATTGGGTTCAAAAGCTTTATATTCAATCAAATTTAATTGTTTAAAGAACTGGAGTCGTCCAGTTTTATCGGTCAGGAATGTTTTTTCCAAATCTTTGGGGAGGGTGACCAGAGTTCTTGACATGCTTTGGTATTCCCGAGACATCTAGCCTAAACGTTTAGAAGCGCTGAGGGATTTTTTATTTGTATTTTTTTGCTTGAGCTGTCTTTCTGTCTTTTATTTCTGTTTTCATTTTTAAAAAAATGGTATTCTTCAGACCCAAACCGACCAGAGCAACACAAACTTGTTCATATAGGTGCTCATTTCTTCCGTCTTGAGTTATTCATACTTATTTTTGATCCGTCTGTTAAACCATCGTTAAAAAAATATATAAAAAAAATATGCAAGTGCATTTACTCGACTCAAGTGGCGTGAGGAGGGGGGGCGAGAGGTAAGGTCAGTTTAGTGGCAGAAGAAAGGCGATGTTAGAAATAAAACATTTCCTTTTATCAAAGATGTTTTTGTTGGATGGTGGGAATCTGTCGACGTCTAGTTCGGGGTGATGAATAACGACCGTGGCCAGATTGTTTCTCAGCAGACTTCCTGCGTTAGGACTACCAACTTGTAAAATACATTTTTGAGGGAGTTTTTTTTTTTTCGTCCGTTAGTTGCTTAGATTCGTCATGCGGTTAACCTTTTTTTTCTAGTCTGACATAAAAGGACGGCCCATAATCTTTTAAATTATTGTTTTCCAACAGCGGTTTATGCTAGAAAGCGGTTCCAGCAGCTAGATTGATATAATTTGGGATCAACTGATAAATCGGACCCCATGTGTACTTAAAAAAAAAAGAAAAAAAGCAATTCTGTCAATAATGTGAGTACATTTGCTTACATGACTCTTCCAACATACTGTAAATAAACTGAGTTGAGTAAGTAAGAGGAGTCACCTGTTTTTTATCTTGTTTAAAATCTTCAACATGCATCATCTGATTATATAAAGATTTCATTCAAGGGCTTCACCAAAGCTGCATCAGTTACGCATTAAATATATGAAACCCATAACTTCACTTCTGATGGTAACATGTACATGAGAAGTGTTCAAAATATTCAGAAATCATTTTCAAAAAAAGGGGTTAACAATAGAGGAAGAAGGCATGCCGGGTTTTAGGTCTTTTCTATTAGCAGTGGGCAGAGAATGATGCCTGAAGATGCTACACGGACATTAATAATGTTTTCAGCAGGTCTCCTCAGTAGCAGCAATGCTTGGCATTTACAGCTGAATAATTTTTAGACTGCACAAGTTATAACAGGTGACATTTTAGTGCATCTGTCTTTCTACCTGCTGAAGTTGATGACCAATCATGTCCACAAGGGGGAGGTGTTGACACATTTAAGTTTAACTTCAGAGTGACCTCTTGTGTTATGGGTCTAAAAATCAATAAACTATTCAGTTCAGAAATAATTAATAACCCCAAAGGGAAATAAATATTCCTGTAACTCATTTTTTTACTTTTTATTAAAGATTTATTGTAGATCCTGTTTATTTATTAGCTGATAATCTTGCTCGTTTGCCAGCGATGTAATATTTATGCTCAAGAGAAGAAATCATTTCTCTGTCCTCTTTGCTTCCACTCTGGATCCACAGCACCTCCTTGTTTAAAAGCCCTTTTTGGATTTGTGGTTGCACTTCAGGTATTATTTAAACCTTTTAGGATGTTAATCAGCAGCTCCAGATGTGTATAACTTGTTGCCTAGGAATGCAACAAAACTTGTTGCAGATCATAGCAGCTAATCTTCTGAAAATGGAAAGAGTGAAAAGAAGAAAGCGGGAGCAAGAAGTCCTGCTTGCAGTTTGCCAAAAAGATGTGGACTAAGGTGAGAAATATTATTTTTTATATACTATAGTTCTATGCATTGCCAAAAAAAGTTTACTTTGTATACCTTCTCTGAACTGATAATTGATAATAGTATGATCTAATTAGAGTTATGGTTGTATGAAATAAAACTCATTAGGCATATATAAGACTAAATGAAGCTTTTGTTGTCAAAGTTTGGTAATAAACAACAAAAGTAGCCAAAACTTGATGCATGCCATTTATATTTGTCTCAACCCCAACAGGTTGTTTCTTCTTGCAACCACCAGGGGGCGCAACAGACATACTTGAAATCACTGCTTTTTTTTTATAAAGTCCACCTAATAAAAACTTATTCCTTCAACTCAGACTTTTTACACATGATCTGATTCAACTTAAGTCTTTTTTGGGACTAGATTTCTAGAGTTTTTTTGGCCATACTTTGCTTTCTAAGGCAACAATGAGTCATTGTGGCTGAATCTTTGGGTGGAGGTTCAGGAAATGATTCCCTCCTCACTATCTGCAATCTGAGAAAACATTAACCAGCCTATGAGGGCAGCAAGCTCGCTGTTGTTGCAGCGGTCAGCCACAAATAAGCAAAGTGATACTTTTCAGATTTAGTCAGACCCTGACACATAACAACCTTATAGATATATCTGGACTAGTAAAAATGGAAAACATGCAATTACTGGTGGCGAATGGATGTTTTGATACAGGTTGTGGGTAACAACAGGTTCTGTCAACTGTAGAGCTTTGATTCATTTGAACTTCATAGAAATATGTCAACTTAGAGATGGACCTATTAGGGTTTTTGTTTTTTATTCTAACTGAACACAAGTTATAGAACGAGGAAGCTGCTCAGTTAAAAAGAAATCCTATAGATTTAATTTAACATATAGAGAAAACCAACATGCCTTTCAAGTAAGATTTAAAAAAAACTTGTTAGGTAGTTATGCCAGGGAAAGGGGTTTCTGTCCTAGCATCACAAACATAGACACAGTGAGCTTTGTAAATGCTTTGACTTTGACTTAATCCTGTGTTTTCGTCTGATACAAGACGCGCTGACATTTCTTACAGCAAATTCTCCAAATGATCTTGGTGTAACACAAAGAACGAAAGCATTGTCAACACTGAAATTCATTTCAAGCAACCTATTTAATCTGACAGACTTTTACTTGAAATGCTCTTCACTGATAAATGTGTTTATTTATTTGTCGTTTATGAAAACCCCGTCTCCACAATGAATCCAACATTGTCCCAGATGAAAGATGCAAGCAGGACAGAGCCAAGATCCTAAAGTTAGACTTTCTCCTCTGACACAGCGGATCATCTCTCGCCGCCGCTGCTGACTGCAGGTGAAACAACCGTTTCCGTCACATGCTGCTGCTGATGAGTTGATAGGTGACTCCTGCTATGACTTGGGCCCTTTAGGGAGCCCCCAATGTAAACCCTGGTTGTTGCTGGGCTATGTGAGGCAGCTTTCTGAGCAAAAAGACAATCTGTTGCGAAACCTAATGGCTTTATGTAACTTCAATCTTTTTTTTTCTCCCCATCTTCCTATTTTTCCCACTTATACTTTTCCTCACTTCTTCCTCACATTTTTCATCAACACTCACTCTGCTTTTCTTAACTTCCTTTTCCTTCCTGTCCCACTGCAGAAAAACTAAAGGGGCACTGCAGTCTGAACCTTCTCACCTCGCCTCACCCCCCCGCCCTCCTTATATAACCACCCTGATTATCCTCCCATGCGTAAAAGCAAAATTCAGCAAGCTAAAAGGGAATTCCTTGTGACGGCTGCAGCAGGTACCCAAGCTTTCAATATTTAAAGAGATTTAGGGTTACACAAGACAACTGCAGTGGAATATCACTGCAGGCAGTGATGTTTTCTTTTCCAGTTGTTTTCGAGCCTCCCTATCACTCCGCTGACCTTTACCTTTTAAAGCCTCCGAGGCCTTTGACCTCCACAGTCGAAGCAGCTGCTGAATTTTCTCTTACTTGCGCAGGAAGAAACAGCTGCAACATGCCGTAACACAAGCATGCGTTTGAGGTGAGGCAGCGCAGTAGGCTGCTGAACGCACAGAGGAGCTTCTGTGGGTCGTGTTGGATCCGGCTGGTTTTGCAGTAAAAAGGGAACAGGAAAAGATTCCTATTGGGTCCTGAAATGTTTACCATGAACTAATATCTACTATAATAGGTCGATTTGCCTCGTGTCCTCAAAGTAGCGATCTTTTACATGGGATAAAATCCAACTGAAGCACTGTAAAAGCCAAACGTATATCGCTTTGTGTGTCTGTGTGGAACACAACAAGATGGATTCCTCTTGTGCGTCTGGGAAACAAGAACAGGCTGTCCTGAGCCAAGCATCTACTATTTTTCTGCAGAAAACGGACCCCAGCACATTTGTGTGTGCGTGTGTGTGTGTGTGTGTGTGGATATCTTTTATTTATGTGTGTAAGTGCCTTTAAATGCTTGCAGAAACCACTGAATCCTCTTTGACTTTAGTAGATATCATAAGACCTCAGATGCTTTGCTACTACAACGAAAGGACAGTTCGACCTCAGATGAAGCTTTTCAGGGGAAAGCTGGTTGCTTATTTGAATCAGTGTACAGTGCTGTGTAATGTTAAAAACAAACCTATTAAAGTGTATATGTTTCTTAGAAATAAGTATGATAAATCACCTATACTATAACTGCATAAGTTTAAAGAAAAGGAAAAAAAAAACAGATGAAAGTTTAAGATGTCTGACCTCCATTTGTATTTTGCCCCATTTATACCAATATAAATATGAACTTTATATATGACCTGCATACAAACCACAATGCGTGGCAGAACAGTTATCGTTCACATCACCTATTGTGAGGCATGGTGGTGGCAACATTAGCCTGTGGGATTTCGTGTCCTCTGAACGGACAAGGAACCTCTTTAGAAGTAAACAGAGGATCACTACATCACAAAATGAAGGGCAAACGACACAGGTAGTGGCAGGAAAGGCTTTTGGTGTTACTCATGTCACTAATGATTAACAAACCGCCAGCACTTTCTTATGGTTTAGATAAAAGTATATTCATACGTCTATATGGCCAAACTTGAAATCTTTTACATAATATCTCAATATTGTTAACTCAGAGCTATTAAAACAATCTGCGCTTTTCTTTACCTGCTGAATGTCATCTTATCAAAAATAATGGTGGATGTATGCCCTTCTGGAGTCATTTAAGTCTTTATTGGGGCTTGACGTTTGTTTGGGTCACATGTCGTGGATCAATCCAGTCAGAGCATGGATCTCGTCACCCCCACAAACACACATGCAGCCAGGCGTCCGGCTCTCGTCTCGTGCTGCTGTGTTTAACGTAAATAATTAACAGCGTCCATCCAATGAATGACCCTGGGCCCAGCCACGGTGGCCACCGCCCGATGTGTTAACAAACCCACGGCTGCGCAGTCGAAATGTGAGTTACCGTATCAGGAGGAGGTCCTGCTGACAGCGCCGATCATCAACTTGTCAGACAATGGAAAGTTTGAGGTTTAAACAGATAAAGACAATTGGAGCGAAAAGGTTTGGGGTTGTCGATTTCCAGAGCAAAGTCTGTCTTCTCTGATCAGTGGCTTTGTGTAATATCTGATTGGATTATTGAAACGAACTTTAGTCTGATATCTTTGTCAACAAAATCGACTCACTTTGTGGCTGTTGGTTCGAAACCCACTGATGATTTGTCGACTAAAGCCGGCATGTTATCAAGTGTTAGTCATGCGGATGTGTCCCAGATGACACATGACCTTTGATGGTTTGTATAAAGTGATAAGTGAGGAGGGTTCGTCTGGATATGAAAATGTAGAAAGAGATTTCCATCATTTTTCAATCATGCCAAGTTTAATCTGCGGCGCTCCTATTCTGTAACTAAATAATTCAATCAAAAGGCTTCAGCTGGCCAGGACTAAATTGTTTCCGAATCGTCGTCATTGATGTGAAAGGTCCAACGGGAAGGATGTGGAAATATCTGAGTAGAATTACCTCATATATAAACTCGCTCACATTTCAAGCATTTTCCAAGATAATGTGCTGTCAAAATGTGTCTTTTGATGAAAAATTTTGAGTTGGAGACTTTCACAGGGCTGTGAAAAACTATTTACCCCCTTAGGAAATTCTTCTGTTTTGCTTTTCTTTTTTTCTTTTTTTTCAAATTAATGAATTTTTTTAAACCTGCACGTTTAAAAACACATTTTAAAAACAAAGTAAGTATAGTAAATGCAATGGTTTTAAGAGAGCATTTCTACTATTAAGGGAAAAAGCAAACTTAAACTGTATGGACGCATGTTAGAAAGAATAATTGCACCTAAACCTAACATACTTAGGTCTGTAGCCTGTTTGGGTGGTTTAGGTCAAATTTTAATTCAGACTAATCTTAGGGTTGCCAAGCAGAATCAAAATCAGGAAAATGTGACGAAGGCTTTTGTGTTTCATTTTTTGGCTTTGTTGAATTTTTAATACTGACCTTAAATGAAGCCAACGAAGCCGACAGTGCAGGGCCCAATGTTTTGCATTTTGCCTAAGTCATACAGTAACCCCGGTGCTGATTAGGGAATTTGTTGAATCTGGACATCTTGACACTTTTAATAGTGAAATAAATAATAATAACAGAAGACATTTTTAAAAAGGGCATTTTCCACAGCTTCGTAGCTCCCTTGACATAAAAATATCCAAAAACTGTCTTCCGGTTGCTGTTTAGAGGATTTTGACTGTGACCCTCTTTGTAAACACTCATAAATCTCCAACTTTATTGCACCGGCAAACACATCATGTTCGTATAACAGAAGGTGATGGGCAGAAAAACTGTTGTAATGTAGGTGTATTAAAAGCACGAAGACAGTGAGTCAGGATTTCTTTTCACAACAGGATGATGTTACTTGAGCTGCCGGAGTTAGAGCTCCTCCGGTCCTCCTCCCTCATACCCTCCCTCCATCTATTTGTCTGTCTGTATTCAGGTCACTGTTTCTTGCATAACAACTCATTCATAAAACAACACCACACCTCAGGGAAGGGACGTAAAAAAAGACTCCAGACGTTTAGAAAATGTCTACGCAGGGAGAATTATTGGTGCAGGATAAATAGTCTTCCTGTGATCCCAGGAAGTCATTTTTGTGTTGATAAAAACATATGTAGGCAGCTTAGAAGAAGTTTGGCGCGTCGCTTTCTAAATGTTATTTTCCCAGAGATACCTAAAGAACATTTTGGGATGGGACGTTTATCATGAAACCATTGCTATATGATGACTGAGCTCTTTCTGGCTTTAAAGTCAAAATTTATGCCAAAAACTGCTAAAAAAACATAAATAAAATATTAAAAATGTGCTCAACATAAACATAATAGTGAATATGCATAAAAGTGACATAATTTTTTAAGCAGCATCAGATAAAAGAACATAAGGAAACAGCAAGACATGTTGAAATACTAAGCACTTAAAGAAACACAACAATTTATACAGCACCAATTCACAATTGCTCCCTTAAGGGATTTTATACGTCAAACATGGTGGTGGCAGGATCATGCAATGGGGATTGTAAAGTTTATAAAATTAATTTGTGCTCAAAATCCAAAGCAACCTTATTATATACTCAGATTTGCCCTAAGTTACATCAATTGTCCTTCGATCTGACCTATTTTAAAGTCACGTGCTACTTAATAGCAAATTAGCAACAAAGGAAACTGAGCTAGTTGCATAAAATCACTGACTTTGCAGCATCCTGTCCACTCAAACAAGCATGTGGTGGATGTAGAAGGAATTTCTTCCCTTTAATAGGAGAAAACTTTAACAGAACCAGGCTCAGAAGGTGACGTACAAAACAAAGAATCAGTGCGTAGAGGAAGAAGACTGTGTGTTTCTGTTTTTAATTCAGCTGCGGTCTTGGGCTGCATCTTCTCCCCGTGTGTTTTTGTGATGTTGTCTTGTTCTGCTCCCTTTCTTTCTCCAGGGGAAGAAGCAGATTTCCAGGGTGTTATCTTGTGTTTTCTGTTATTATTTCCCTCCTTCCTTTACATCTCTTTTCATTTCTCTCTCCCTTTCTTTTTTTCAATTCTGCATCCACATCCATTAAATTTGAAATTAACCCAAAGCAAATTCTAACAAAGTCTTTACTCATAGATATTTACTTGTGAAGGTAAATCTGTTAGGCGTCACATTGGCACATGGTAAAAACATATATATACAAACATACTATGATGACAGTTTTAAATGAACAGAACTCTCTATTCAACTAAACGTTCAGTTATATCAATGGATAGTTTTGTCCCTATACTGAATGTAAAAACTGAGATGTTTTAACTTTAAAATTAAATCATTTGAGCAACTATTTTAAATAATTGAAGTTGTAAGATAAAATATGGCTTGACGATAAAACAAACTAAATATTTCCTAACATATATGTGTCAATAATGTTTTATTTAACAAACAAGATTTCAGTTTTATATCCACGCCCTGACACTGGTATTCACAAGAGACAATGTCGCCATCCTGCTTAATATGACAGGTCCGGCTGTTTTGCACACATTACCGCAGTGCAGGAGATAAAGCCGATGTTAATGTTTGATCGACAGAAACCTTCGCTGCGGCGGAGATTTCACCTGAGCTGCTTGCTGCTCGTTCTGTTTGTAACAGTGTTTGCACAAAACAAGGCCTGTCAGGTCACTCTTGACCGAGACTAATTTTAGCAAAGTGTTTGTTGGCACATCATGACGTTTCAAAGGAAGTTTTTAAGATCTTGTTTGTGTGTCACCAGATGATCTTTATTAGGATGTAACACGTTTTACTCACCTGTTAACTCTTCATCGACAAGATATACTTGTCAAGGAAAAAATAGAAAAATGGGACTAAATGTTAAGCGCTTACTTTGCGTAGGATTTAATTTAGTTGTGTTTTTTTTCTATTGAAGGCTCATGAGCTAAATAGTCTCAAAGAAAACTACATAAAATGTTCAGGTTTCTTTTTTTTTTCTAAGGTTTTAAAGAAACTTGTGTGTCATCACTGCTGTGGGGATTTGTTTCAGACAACTATCCCACACCCGATCACACTGTCTGGCCTTGTTAATGCTCTTCAAAGCTCAATCTTCCCATGATTACACATTGCCAGTGTTTTTGTTCTCGAGGAGACATAGGCATCATTTAATCAGCAGCCAACGATGGCATTACAACGTTCTCCTTCGCCCCAAGAAAAGCTACATTTACATTTAGAAAAATCCATTACATGTCACACATAAATTATTTATTTCAATTAAGTTAATCTGCTGTCCAGAAGGGAAACATCTTATCATGCCTTTCTGAGAAATTCATCTAAAGTAATGTTCCCCCCCCGCTGAGTCAGGATTATCCACAGCTATCATAATGATAGGTTTCTGTCTGTGCCAGCAAGTGGCCATTGTGTTCATCAGGCCTCACAAACACACCATTATCAGCATTCTATCACTGTCTTTTCAATCTGAGTATACAATGCCCTGCAAAAAACACTCATGCCATCTAGACGTTCTGACATTTCGTCACATTATAACAGCACAGACTGAAGGTTTTTTTTTTATTAGGATTTTACTTTCATAGGCCAATATTGTGAAGCGAAGGAATAACAGTGCTTTTCAAATTCAAGATTTGAGAAAGTTTTTTTATTACCTTGATAAACTAACGAAACCCATTGGAGCAAAATTGAACTAACACTGATCAGTGTCCTGAATGCAACATCCCCACTACGTAATATTGAGGTTGCAGCATTATCCTTTAGGGTTATTTTATCCATTCTCCTAATGACAGGAAAATAAATTGAGCTACATAGAGGCCAATAGCGGAAAAAAACCCCTGCTCTTAAACATGTACAAGTAGAGCTAGAGTAGAAACCAACAAATAGCAAAGAACACAATGAAAACGTTTGATAAAATATCAGTTTTTGTTCAAGAGATAAAAGAATAAGCGGGATTCTCCTGGCTCACAGCTGCTGGCTTAGTGAAAAAACACCTTTACCCAAGTCATAAATCCGTTTAAAAGGAGACACGGCGTCTATATCCAACATCTCACAGCAGCTCTCGTCTATCCTGGCAGCCGCGGTGAGCCATCAGGAGCTCACTTCATCAGCGGATAAATTTCATCACTCAGGAACATTCACCCAGTTCCCAGTAACTGGGGAAAAAAATTGCCCCAGCTGTGCTTGTAAATGAAAATTCATAAAGAGATATGAGTTTGTAAACAACAGAGCTGATGAGAGCAGAGGACCAGATTTATTTTCAGTTCTTGTCAAACATCAGTGAATTACATGTAGGAGGTGCAAAGTGAGGCCTCGTTATCTGTTTATTTCAGGAAGCATCCTTCATATTGGGAACCATTTTTCAGTTATGAATTTTGTTAATGATGCCCTCACTGCTGCCTGAGAGCTCAGTGTTGAGGTTGATGAGGCGACCTACGGCCCTCGCTAATCAGCTAATGCTGAGTCGATCACGGGCAAACGAACAAGGAGATTAGACTCCCAAGTGTGGCCGCTTAAACATCTGTGTGGGTATTCTTTGCTTGTGCTGAGACGGCCGCGTTGTTTGACGTTTGTTAGAGAGCAACGATAGAGACGGAGCTGACGTTCGGCCCCGGCCTCCCTCACTCCCCCATATGTCTCAGAAACAGCCTGCAGAAACCAGAGCCCTCCCATACCTCGGCTAAAAGAGGAACTCCTTGCTGGTGTCCTGTGCCATGCAGGAAGATGATCATTACCCACTTTAAGTATATGATGACATTTTTATTTTACCTTCTGGGGCCTGATATTGCTGAGATTATGACATCTGTTGTTATATTTGTGGAGGGATTCAGTTCAGCAGGGCAAATTCCTATTTTAGTCTCTGACAATTGGCTTGTTATAAATCCCATTGCAATGTATTGACAGCATTATTCTAAATCTTCCGTCCCTTGGCGGTAAGGTTTTTAATCAAATCCTATATTTGTCTCCCTCACATCATAAGACAAAATGAGCTGTCGTTGCAATTATGGCGATTACATCAGTTTGAAAGCAATATGCTGTATGCAAATGAGCTTTTTCTTCAACAGGTTATTCATGCTTTGTGTGCTCAAATGAAAAAAAAGGGGGGGATTTTATTTGGTCATTGAGTATTAGTCCTGTGACACGCTACGTTGAACTCATCAGTCAGTTCTGCAATCCCGAAACCACTTCCATTGATTTCCAGTAAATGGCAGCTTTTGTGTAAGAGGTTGCTTGGATGCTTCATGAGCCACGTCTAGGGAGGAAGAAAGAGTAACCTTACAATACGTGTGTCATTCATTGAAGTGCAATGATTTTAAGCTGACATTTTTTTAAGAAATGCAATCTTTAATTTTTGTACATTTGTTAAATACATTAAAATTGCATCCCTATAATATTTATTTTTATGTTTTTGGAAGAATCAGCCAGATTTTGATGTAACTGGACCCCATATGTCAAAAAGTTAATGATTTTCTTGATGTTAAAATGTTCCCAATGCCTTTGGATAAGAAACATGCCCGCAGTATGATGGATTCTCTTTCTTACTTAACAGTGGGCGTGGGATGCATGTTAGCTTGTTAATTCTGTGTTTTACATCAAATCCACTTGGAGTGTTTTAGCTGAAATGCTAAATGACTGTTTCACCGGATTAAAGGACATGCTTCTGGTTAAGTTCCTGGTAACTTAATGAGTTTAAAAAAAAGCCATCTTTATGGAGCGCAAAATGAGGTTTCAAAGGAAAATGAATGCCTTCGCTGTTGATTTAAACTGAAATCCTCTGCCGAACTCGTAGCTTTGTAGAAGGAACAACTTTCAAAAACAAAATATTTAGCAATAAAGCTCATTTGTTGACACATAAATCGCGAGTTCTAAGATCTTGTTGCTCTTTATTACATTTTTGAAGACTAACATCCACTCTCCTTGGATGCTAAGTTTTCTCGTCTTTCCCACTTTGAAGAGAAATGGGCGTTCGTGCCACATCATAAATGTAAACTCACCAGAAATGATAGATGACAAATAAAAAGGTTTTATGGATATCACTTTTAAATAAATTGATCAATTTTAAAATATATATATAATTCATATTCACTATGCAGGATTTACCAACGGGCTTTGATTTATATATATATATCTTAAACAAAGGTAATTTTACAATTTTACTTGACTTCTTGTACTAATCATACCCCCAAAAATTATGTAAAGACGCCCACATTGATTTATCTCACTCTTTAATTTATCTTTGCCTCTTTTATTACCTCAAAGATAAATATTTATCCCTGATTTTGTGTGTGTGTGTGTGTGTCATCAGTACAGAAGCACATGCACCTGAACTATAATTTGATTATCTGCAGCAGCTACAAATGAGATCTGGCTAACTATGTCGGCTGATAGGTGTCAGCTTCTTGCTATTTAGATTCTTTTCAGAGCTCCGGTCATTCACAAATTTACGATTTTTTAAAATTTGACTTTAAATGCAGTGAGACCGCTTCTGATTCCTATCAAAAAAGCAGTTGTTTTGTAATAGAAATTTTCACTAAAATTGTAGAACTTGAGAGCATGCGTGTAAATGGTTGAGCAAGCACATCTTCCCCTTTTGTTATGCCTTTATTTTGGTGTAAAAGAAGATCATGAAAAGTGACCAAAGTAATGAAAACTAAACCAGCGGAAGGAGAAAGTCGCAGATCGATTTCCCAGCACAGTAGAAGGATTTAACTAAATATGCAGCTGTATAGTTCTGCTGGTAGGTGCCCAAAAACAACAGAATGTTATAATCATCCTAAGCAAACACAAATAATTAGATGCTGTATTGGAGTGCATGTGACTATGCAAGAAGTGTAACATGAAAAGTGGAACTTTCAGAGGTTAAATGATAAAGCCAATAAAAAAAGCCTCATTGGTGGGACTGACTCATACAGTTTGATGTGTCTGTTTTGGAAAATGGTTGCAGTTTGGGAGTCATTGGGAAATCTGCTGCAAGACAATGCTGGACTGAGCATCAAATCTGATTGAATCAAGCGTCAAACAGACAGACTTCTTTCAATATAAAGACTTGTTTGCCAAAAAGCCAAAGTACAGCTGATATTCGTGACATGTATTCATCCTTGAACCGAACCTGCATGCTCAGAGCCTAAAGACGAAATAGTTATCCTTATCTGCACAGTGTCATGTGGCGGGAAATAAAAAATGCAGAAGTGATTTGTTAAAGATCATGTGTTTAAAAAAAGAAAAAAACTCTCTGTCTTTAATATTTTTGATTATTTATATAGTCATCTCAAGACATCGTACTTCACAAACTTGCCTTAAGTTATTTACAATGCTCTCTAACAATACTAACTATGGTTTTGTTTATCATAAGGCTTTCAAAGTTTCATAAAAAGTGATATATTTTTGTTTTACAAGGTACGCTTTACGCTGACAAAAGAAGCACTCTGTTTCATGTAACAGGTTTGAGGGGTGGAACATTGCAGCATATTAATGTTACAAAAGTAACAATACTTTAAAGGCTTTCACATTTTCACATGTTACAACCAGTGAGTTCAAAGTATTTTCTTGGGATTTAATTGTGAGAAAGAAAGAAAAGGAGACAACGATTGTCAATAATATAAATCTGAACAGTGAGGTGTGCATTTCTATTCATCTCCCTTTTGCCTCTTAATAAAAAATGCTTATAAATCCATACTTGAACAATATTAAAGAAAATTTACACATTGAAGCTAGAATGTGCCTTTAACTCTGGAATTGCATGCTAAAGGTAACACCATGTTGGCGTTGCTCTCTTTCCTCTGTTATGCCCCCCCACCCCACCCCCCTCTTATTTTATGAATTTTAATTTCTTTTTCTGCCAGAAATTTTTCTCTTTTGGAAGAATATCATCTCTATTTGTCTGGAGCTGTAAGACTTTTTTGCTGACATTTTTTTCATTACTTCAGGACATTTTGTTATCATGCATAACAACAACAAATTCAGTTTACAACTGGAGCAACAGATGGATCCAGAGAAGAGGCAAAGAGAATGTAAGATTATTAGCTAACAAGCTGGATGCTTTAAACCCTCTTGCAACAAAGGATAACATACAAAATTATGGTCATTGCACAAAACCCTGAGTATCATCTTCATCGGACTGTTCTGAAACAACAGACAATCTTCCTATCTGCAGTAAAAAGTCTGTTCACCTGATTCAACATCCAAATTCCCCTTTAAGATTAATAACGTATGTTTGAATCTAACTGACTTCAAATAATGAGGTATTAAAATTAAAAAAAACTCCCTAACGCATTTTAAGAGCTTTCTGTCACACCCTGTCAGCTGCAGGTCATCATGCTTGTGTTCATCAGTGCTTTTTTGTGCCGCAGTATAGCCCCGCCCACTGACAGCAGCCCGGCCAATCAGCTCGTCGCTGCCTCAGAACCCCTGCATGCATGGATCCAGGGAGGAGGTGTAGTCTCCATAAGACCTGTCCCGGTGGGACTTCACACATTTTGTCGCTGGCTGGAGATCATTGAGCGTTCTCTTTGCGACTGGATTTATTAATTTTTAAGTAAATACTAATTCCTGCGTAGGATAACCACCCCTCCTTTACAAAGGTCGTCACTCAGCTGATGACAGACAATCTTGGACTTTGGATGCAGAGGCAAGCGGGGATGCGTCGGCACCGTTGCTAACTCTCCGGGGAAGCGAAGTGAGCTGAAGCTTGTTTCATTTCTGCCTCCCACCGTGTAGCAAGAGGAGCCGAAGAAACCTGGAATCCGCAGCAATGAAGCTGAAACCGAACCAGACCAGGACGTACGACGGAGAGGGGTTCAAGAAAAGAGCGGCGTGTCTGTGCTTCAAGAATGAACGGGAGGAGGAGGTATGTGGATATAAGTCTCTGGCCTAGGTGCGGTCAGTCGTTTTACGGTTACCGGGGAGCGGTCACGGGTAAAACTGTCCGCTCGTTTATGCCGGACGTCGGCTTTAATTAGTGTGTTTTACCGTTACCCGTGTTGTAACGGGTACAGTTTTAGCGTTCGCCACCGGGGCCAGCCAGTTTGGGCTAGTTTTGGGGGAAAAAAGGCGCCGACGTTGAGTCGTGTAACCAAACAGACTGCTTGCAAAATAAAACCCCCAATGTCGAGCGTACAGCTAGAAGATGGGCCTTTACGATGATGGAGCTTTTATTTTGAAGGTTTTGAGGTTCAGACATCCGGTTAGCCGTTGGTTCGCTTGGGTGACGTAGCAAACCGAGAGGGCCAGGTTGTCGGTGTGTTAAGTTGGTTTAACGTGCCGTGTTTAGTCGGGGAGCGATGATACGAGCCATGATTGTTATTTTTCTAAATATATAAATCATTCACGACTTATAAAAAAACACGCTAAAAGCGGCCTAAGCAGCTCTGGCGCGGCGGTATCCATTAATTAAAGCCGCTACCTGGCTGCAGCCATCTGCGTAGCATAACGTCTTAAAGTGACAGTAACCTATAAACGTGTAGCTATAGAAACTCCAGATAACGGATTTCCATAAATATGTAAATTAAGTATGGATCTTGTTGTTTTGATATATTATACTTATGTAAATGAATTAATCTCACTCTAAACCACATTTTTTTAAAACCTTTGACTTAAAAGTGTTTTTATTCGCTTTTGTTTATGTTGTAATTGTTTTGATTAAAGCTTTTGGCATAGAGAAGTAATTAAAATGTTGATTTAGAGAACATCGCCTTAATTCAAAATGTCACGTGGTTTATTTTCAAACATAATGTCCCTAGCAAAGATATAAAATCACCATATGGGAAGAAAAAAAAATTTGAACTTGGTCAAAGTTGTGCCTAAATAATAATACAAAAATTTTCCATAAATGTCAATCTGAAAAACTAATTTTGTTTGAGTGCAACACATAGAGAAACAATAAGCTTCTTTGGAAGCACTAACACATCTTTCAGTGTTTTTAGGGGAGTTTAGTTTCCAGGTCTGGCTCAGACACTATTTTTAATTATTTTTACACACAACAATCAAAGTATTACTAAGTAAACTCTGTATATGCTGCACGACAATCCGCTCCAAATTTGATAACTTCATGTCTTATGGATAGTAAAGTCAAGCTTATCTAAACTGGCCTATATCAAAAATAGTCTTTTTACATGATGAAAGTTTGGGAGTAAGTTTTTATAATCTTTGGTTTAATTATCAGTAAAGCATAAAAGTATTTAAACAAAAGTAGTTTAGTGTTTAATATGATTTCCAGATGATGTTAAGACCTATTTTAAAAGTAAACACATTTTTACCTGACATAGTATGAAGTTAAAGATAAACTTAAAAATGAACCATATTAAATTAAATTAAAGGTCATCTAACCTGTCAATCTAACGAATGTAAATCTGACGGTTATGAGACGGAAAAACATGAAGGACTGCTTCTTTATATTTGTTGGTCAAATTCGTGTCTAAATGTCAAAACCACCTCCTGCATAAACCGGTCTAATTCTAGCCCTCTCTGAACATGGCACAAACAAGGTTTTGCACAATTTACAGTAATTAATGTCTGTACATGTGTGGCCACTGTTCTAATGTTTGGCTTTACTACACCGGCAACTTCTCTCTAACTCCACATGCTCCCGCCCTACGTCTGTGTAATTTCTGGGCTAAACTGGTGAAGAGATTTAGATACAATATGTATTTGTGTATTCGTGGAAAAGCTTCAGACTTGCTGGAACACCTTCTACCTGTACCCTTGCCTAATGCTTCTCAGAATGTACAAGGCACCCTGTTCTCCACTTGTTCTCCAAGTTTTCTGAATCGTGCTTACCTGAATTAAAGTTCAGAGAATGATTGTTACATTGGAAGAGCGTCACCAGTCACAAAGGTTTGGATAATGACTGGCATGTCTGCTCACGCAGTCATTTTGATGATACTGTAAGGGAACCAGCAGGATGCTTTGATTGTAACCAAGCTTTGGATCCCATATCTGGTTTCCCTGAGCCCACAGCAGCAACACAGACACAAGAAACCTGGCTGTTGTTTAATTGGAGCTTTGCTTGCTGTCAGGTGGTTTTGTTATGGAGAAGAAAAGGAGAAAGTGGAGCCGCTGGGTTGCGATTCTCCGTGACAACAAGTGAACAAACCGATAATGAGTTTGACCGCTGAGAGGACGCTTAATTGCATGGATCATCTATTATGGAGCCTCCATATAATGTAAATGTTTGGCTTTGGGTTTGGGTTTATACCAGTGTTTCCGCTGTACATTTTTAGAAAACGGCAGAAACTGCATTAAACTTGTCCAGGGCTTTCCAACAGCAGAACTCAAACTCTGAATGGGCATGCTGAGCATAACAAGAAATGTTCTTGTTATTTTCCTGGAAACTGATTTAGCTGTAAGAGATTGAACAAATTCCAGTCTGTTAACTCCTTTAAAGCGCCCAGATGTGAGAGCGGCTTTCAAAATGTTCCTTCTTTTGCCTTCCTGCTCTCAGAGGTCAATAGTTTCTTATTCTGGAGTGGCGTTTACATCAAAACCTTGTGAACATTTCCAGATCGGGTATATTCCCAATAGTGGTTGGAAATTCAAAAGGGTGTAAAACTGCAGCTTTGATAGAAATACGTTCCCTCTTTCTCCCCTGAATGGCCAATGGACATGTTTTGACATTAAATAAATCTTTTTTTATGTTGCTTCTTGCATTTTGATATTGAAAGTATCGTCTTCTTCCTTCAGTCACAACATCCTCACCAGCTACTGGAGTTTTAATCATGGGTCTCAGCCGCTTTTAACCGGAGAATTGCCCAAATGAAGAGACTAGCTGGTTTTCCTGATGCATTTAAAGTCAGAGAAGCCACTAAGTCTGAGGCGTCATGTTCACGTTGGATTTTATCTGGCCCAATTTAAGGATAAAGTTTTATCTGTGAACTGAAGCTTCTTATTAAGGACAGGCTCTTATTAAACCAGCATGAATATCAGATCCAAGCCCAGAGAGTGAATGGCTCACCAGGTTGAAAATAAGGACGTTATCAGCGTCGTAGTTTGCTTTATACTCCCACGTTTATTGTTGCGTGAAACATGGAGGTTCCATGTCATTTATCATGTATGTCGGCGGCTTCAGTTCCTTTTTAGCAGCCGTGGTTTTGCACTTCCCATCGGCCCCTCCACCCGGTGCCTTGCCCGCTCTGGCATTCAGAGCTTTCTTTATTTGACAGCTACCAGCTCCCTACTTTATGGAGAAGCAGGACCTGTTTATGTGCTCCAAAATAGTGTCAGTTATCCGTTTCTGTGCTGTCACCACCTCAGTTTATTAAGGTATTCAGTTATTTTTTTTACTCTAAAGCCCTGGAGCGGGATTTAGATCTTGTTCAAATAATCGGGGAGAGATTTCTGGCTAACCGGTGTTTTTATGACACACTCGCCGTAGTGTTTGTCAGAGAAATGTCGTAATGAAACACAGCGAAAGGGCATCCTCACGGGTCCCCCCACCTCGATCCTCTTTACAAACGCATGTGGAGCTGCTTCGCTGAGTGTTGACCCAGCTCTCATCATGATGTGAGTTATTTTGTTTTGGTTCTTGGGCCTGCCTTAAATCACTGGATGTGTACTGTAAGCTACTGCTGGATGGTAAAACCACCCAAAGCAATTAAAGTCATTTAAATTCCCTTCTTTTAGTTGCATTGTTTTTAATCCAGTCCCAAAAATTCACATAAAAATAACTGAACAAATCACGTGCTGACCAGTCTGACCCCCTCTCTGGCTCTGACAAAAGGATAAAAATGGGCCAAGCAGAGCAGAAATCTCTTTTATCCCTGCAGCCACCGGAAGCTGCGCGGTTTTTGTTTTGTATTTATCCCTCTCTGTCAGCTTAGAAGGTGCCCACACCAGCGGGTTTCCTTTAAGCCCTGCTGGCTGCAGGTCAGCAGACTTAACACTGTTTGACAGCAGGGAACGAGGGAAAGAGAATAAAAAAATATTTTAATCTGACAGTGGGAAGCCAATAAAGAAATTAACCTGAAGTTACAATAATGAAAAAAAGATCCCGGCTCCAGAGGAAATGCTTTGCCAGTCTGGGAAATAATAGAATATGATTGATTGTCCATTTCTTTGTAAGTTTCAGAAAATCTGTCCACTGTCATATTATCTATAAAAAAACAACAGCAGAAAAACCATTTGGACCTTTTCACATTTAATCTCTTTACAATCACTAAAGTTTATTTGGTGTTTTATGTCTAGAACAACACAAAACGTGAGATGATTGTGAAGTAAAGAAAAAAAATCTGGGGAGATTGATGGCTCATTTGTGTCAGATAAGACAAGAATTTTACTTCTTGCTATATTTGCCTAAACAGGTATTCCTGGCAGAAAAGTGATGTAGCACAACATCCGGGTTGCATCATGCTGGGGGAATGCTGCAAGAGAATCTGTCCGATGATAGAGGAAAAAAAACAAGTGGTTATTGTAGCAGTATGACTATTGAATCTTTAAAATATGTTTGTGTTTGTAAGACAAGTAACATGTAAACCTTTGTAACAAACCCCCCACCCCCCATCTATGTTTTCATCATTTATGTATGTTTTATGTTCTAAGACTACCCATAAAAGTAATATCTGTGTAGATCCTTTCAGAGCGTTTGAGTTTAAGCTTGAAAACTGTCCTAATATGGACTAAGAATATGCTCATTTTGACTGGCTTTGATTTTGGATTTGAATTGTATTTTGAGTGGGAAAAAAGATAGGTACTTTAACTTTTTGTAATATTTTTCCTTATTCAGCTACTTTTTTAAGGGATAAAAGTTCAGTTTCAGCTCATTTTCACACTATACAGCTCTCTTAAAAAGATTACAAAGTTCAAGTTGGCACCCGTCCTAGACTACCTACACTCTCCTGAAAAGACGCCATCGTTTGCCGTTAGTGGAAAATCTTTTCTTCCTGAACAATTCATTTCATAGAAACTTAGAGAGGTTTGGCACCTGCCATTCTCATCCGTACCTGCTTTCCCATTGCATCCTAATCTACGTCTGTGACACTGAAGCCGGTGTTTGATCTGGGCTCTTGCTGCACGTGAGGAAGTGTGGCTTACATTGATTTTGACCCCTCAGCCCCGATTCAACCCCTGAGAGGAGCCTCATCCGAGGCCTCCTGCGACTGCAGCCACAATCCCATTACAGAATGTAAGGAAAGCTATGCCAAAACTCTGTTGGGATTAAGTGACAGCCTGACTCCTGCGGCAGATTACTGCCGATCAGCTGCTCGGTGGAGGTGGATTTTGCAATCTGTTGCTCAAGCTGCCTGACCCATACATTTCTGTCACTGACATACATTTACATTAACTGATCAATGTGGATATTATCATAAATCATGAAATAAAATTGATATTTTCAAAACGTACTAATTTTTTTGTTGTGCCTCGCCCGTCCTATTCTTGTTAGCGTTTGCATTTTGTAGTTTTAAGCAACGTTGGATGTTGATATTTTACAAACTTAGGCCCCCCCTGTCAAAACCCTCTCTGTGTTAACGTCGATCGAGGTGCTCCCTTGCCAAGGTGACGATGTGTACAGCAGATGCTCCCCGCGTCTTGTTTTGATTACACAGAGGGTTGCAATCTTGAACTACACGCACAGGTGGATCTGATCCATTCGGGTCAGCGTACACTGCAAACTGTGGTGTAATTCAAACCTTTAACAAGGGCTCGCAGGGGGAAGTCACCGAGAATATCTTCGCTTTAGCTGATCCTCAAGAAGTATTTTCAGAAATTACTACTGTAGCTTGCAAAAAAAAAAGAAAGTTAGCATTAAATCAAAAATAAGTTTAAAAGAAATTTATTCTTTGTGATGGAACATGTTTTTGTTTTGGGCAGGTTCTGCTGGTCAGCAGCAGTCGGCACCCAGACCAGTGGATCGTCCCTGGAGGAGGGATGGAGCCAGAGGAGGAGCCTTGGGGCGCTGCGGTGCGAGAAGTCTTCGAGGAGGTCTGTAAATCTGTGCCCTTGTTATTTAAAAGCATGGGGACTCATTATATTCATTCCCTATAATAGACAGTCACACACAGCAGCCCGTTAGTGAAGCGCTCTATTTCTTTGCATGCTGAACACCTGCTGAAGATTGAAAAGGCCTTGAAAGTATTGTTTTTATTATTGTAGTCAGCAGTCATTTACATAATGGAGACACCTTTTTCCTCTCATTGTCACTTAAACCCATAAAACTGTAACTGATGTCTTTAATTTCTATGTTTTTAACTAGACGAGAGTAGTCTGTGTTGTGTAAATCGGATGGGACCAAACAACATGACAGATATGGGTTTGAGGATGTTTCTATCGCTGTTTTGAGTCATTAAGATCAAGTTAAACATGATCTACTTAGCTTCCTTGTACTGTTGACTTTCTCATCTTGAAGAGTGCCTTTAAAAAAGTCATCAGCCTTCCTGTCATTTCATATTTATATCAGGTTAGACAGAAGGTCATGAATAACTATTTAAAAGTACCTGGGAGTTGAGATGTTTTGGAAGCGTTATACACGCTGATGGATAGATGTGTAAATGGCAGCAGTGACTCTGGGGGTCTCCTGGCATCGCAGACGTCCCGCTCTTTGAGAACCACTTGTTCTTTGCTGCGTCAGCAGTCTAAACTTGGCTTTGAAAGGCCCCCTGTCGCCTCAGCCGCTGGACACATTAGTGGACAGGCTGACATTTGTGAAGCATGCGCTGAGATGAGGGTCGGACACATGTCACGTGTCCTGACAGCAATTCGATACACGTTAAGTACAAGCTAACTATAAAATATCTGTTATAAAAGAGACATAATGGTCTTCCTCTAATAAGGAGAAAGGAGAGGCTTTATCCTGCTGATGAGACACTAAAAACAACAAATGTGGCTTTTATTGTCTAATATACTGTCATTTAACATTTTGTATGGTCCATTAGCCATTATTACCCCTGAAAGGGGATGAGTGACGCAACGACAAATACAACAAAAACATTGCGGCGTGTTTACATAGTCTCTTAAAACGATATTATTTTGTCATTGTGTAACCACAGATTTAAATGTTTGTTTGATCAGGTTTTTATGTGCTGGACCAAAAAAAACAATGTTTATTATTGGGATGTTTGAAAACTGTGAACCTTTGAATTTAACATAATTGAAATAGAAAAAGGTTTGCCTGACATTCTTGTATTTTAAAGTCAATAGATCTTTAATCAGGTTTAGGTCTGGGTTTAAGACTTTGATTAGACCAACCTAACACATAAACAGACCCTAAACTAACTATTTGTTAGAGATAAGTGGGGGGAAAAAACGCATCACAATATCTATGACAATAATAACCCAAATTCTGCTTTTGAAAATCATGTCAATTTAAAACTGGCTTCTTTAGGTCACTGGTTACATGAAGAAATGCGTTTTCAGTCACCAAACTGCAAATTATCAGCATTTAATCCTATTTGTTGAATTTACCATCGCTTCAAATGAACAAACGGTGAGAAGAAAGTAAAAAAATACAAATTCTGCAAGTTTTTAAACCTTACTAATCTTAATTTAGCATTGGGATGATTAATCAGAATTACAGGTTCAGGCTAGTCTGTTCTTGTTCTGGTTCTTTTATTTTTTGTGTGTCTGTCTTCATAACACAGAGAAGGAATCTGGCTCCTCGGCTGAAAATAACATGTTTTTATTTGTTTCTCAGGCCGGCGTTAAGGGGAAGCTGGGACGCCTACTTGGTGTGTTTGAGGTAAGTTTCTTATCTATACATTTGTAATGGAAAACAAAAACAAAATAAAAACATCACTGATGAGATTAAATAAGTCTGAGACAAAATTCGTAAAATCTTATGTGGTCGACATCTTTCTTGATCCATGAAGCAAAACCAGGATCGGAAGCACCGGACGTACGTGTACGTGTTGACTGTAACGGAGACGCTTGAAGCCTGGGAAGACTCAGTTAACATAGGTACTGCTTTCCTTCCTATATGTGACTTTCCCTCTGCTGAGCAAGATTTACTGCATGCGTTTTATTTATGTTCGAGGGTTGTGCAGTGCTTTGAAACTGAACGCAGGGATAACAGGTGGCCGTAAATGGAGGCCATGGATCTCTGCTGCAATAATCAGCTACAGTCTAAGCCTAAAATAATTCATTGGTTTACTAGTATTTGATCTATTAAAGTAATCGTCCACTAATTTAGTAATCGAATAATCGTTAACTGGAGCATGCTGACTCTAAAACAAGAACAAAATACTGAAAGCAATTATAAAATATACAACCATGTGTAGAGTTTGCCTTTTAAAATGAAAAAGGCGCTTCTCATCTCAATCAAATTCTGTGAAAATACTATTAAACTCTTGCTTAATAGATACAATGATCATTTAAAAAAAATTATGATTATTGATTAAATGTTTAATCTGTGATTAAAATAATAATTTAGTTGAAGACCAGCTGATGCCCAGAAACATCTTCCAGGTGTTCATGTGCGCTTTAGTCCTACAATATTTTCCTGTCCTCTGTCTCCATCTGCAGGCCGAAAGCGGGAGTGGTTCACCGTGGATGAAGCCATCAAGGTTCTGCAGGGCCACAAACCCGTTCACGCCGAGTACCTGCGCAGACTCCAGCTGAGTTGCTCCCCCACCAATGGGAACTCCATCCTCCCAAGCCCCCCACCGAACGACAACTACCCCCACTACAGCACGACCACAGGCGCGCCCTCGACAGGCAGCGTGCTGGGCTCCTCCTGCAGATAGGACTTCACCTCGCCTCCTGTCCTGCCTTGGACAGTTTACAGACAGTGTGTACAGTCCCTTGCATGAATCTAAAGACTTCTGTGAGCCTCAGCTCACCTGTATTTATTATTTCCTACCTTAGCTGTGAGACTGACCAAAGCTAGTGCCAGGATGTGATAAAAGACAGAAACGGTCACGTTATGGACACTTCTCTCCCGCTGGCAAGATCTGGACTGCAGTTTGGAAAAGAGGGATGCTGGACCCTGCTAGTGTAAATTACCTTTAATTATGGGATGCCTTATCGAAACTTTGTACGAATGTTGGACCTGAGGTCATTTTAGTTCACTAACGGCCGCAGTTACCTGTTAGCAGTGAAAACAAAAGGGTAGCTGGGTTCAAGAGCACATTGGTGTGCAGAATGTTTCCATGATAATGTCATCAAGACATGATAGTTATGGTAAACGTATTACACCTGAATATTCAATTACACTTTTTCAAGTTAAAAATCCAGCTGTTCCAGTTTTATTTTTTTTAACAAATGCATAATATAGAGATAGATTGGCTATAAAATCCACTTTCCTGCATTGCTTCTCAAACTAAATTAGGTTTAACATGTAATTTTGGACGTTTTCAATAAGTTCTACCTCAATAAACACAATGATTCTGTTTAGCTGCTAATGTTGCTTATTAAAACTAATTTAGCGCCGTTACTAAACTATTGTTAACCATCTATCAGTGCTCTTCTGTCTGAAATGTTAAATCATTCAAATTATGGGATTTCTTCTTTATCAAAAACATCAAAATTAAAACCAATCCCTTTATTTTTTTTGTTCTGTAAACACACCACTGGAATTGTGTTTATTTTTTCATGTCTTGATAAGTCTGGGGGGGAAAATTATTATATAAATGTTTTTTTTATTTCAACACTATCTGGAGAAAAGTTATTTCTTAAAAATAAATGTATGTTTTTGTTTTTTTAATTTCTACGTAAATCAATCCTACTTTATTCACAACATCAAGCATTGATTTTCAAACAATTTTTTACTTCCATAACCTCTTAAACCCACTTAGTTTAAACCGGATCTTAATAGCATGCCACAAAAATCAATGAAACCTTAAAAACCCTCAAACTCCACATTAAGGGGTCTGTATTTACTTTAAGAAAATCTATTTGAGATTCAATAATATACCTGATCTAGATGCCAGAAATAACTGAAAAATTACTCTTCAACACCTTGAGAGATTTAGAAGCCGAATGTCCAAAATGTTTTATAAAATTACCAGGGAAAAAATATGGAATAAAGTGTTTAAATTTCTATGAGTCCTCTCTTCTGTAGCCTGTAACCGATGTAATAAAATAAAGAAAATACCAGCTTTTGTTTGCCTTTGATAAACTGATCTATTGTTGAACCACGTGAAATCCAGATTTATGTGAATGTTACGTCTCCTGTACATAGAATTCAGATTAAAAATTAAACCAGACCCGATAAGATTTTTATGAGATTGACCTCCCTACCTTTTGCTTTGACGGCTGAATGAACCCTCTGTATGTAAATAACTTTACAATGCATTGTAATATGTGTTTTTAATCTTTATCTCTTTGAATATTTTCTACATTTTTTTAAATGTTGCACAAATGGCACGTGTACATTGTGGGGTGTTTGTGATGCGAACGCTTTTTGGGAGAGGAGCGTGTTATTTTGTTCATAGGCAAACAAAAGTTTTAACATTAAATTGAATTTGTTTTATTTTTCACTCTATTAAAACATACGTGTAAAGAATGAGAATGTAGTAAAAAGGCTCACCTTAGGTGAAGGCTAAAAAAATTACCTTAATAGAATGTTTTAGACTTTTGAGATTTCAACACAAGTCAAACCAAGTCTTTTGTTTTCATACAGAACTTTGGACCCGTTCTTCATCTCACATAATCTTATCTCCTTTAAACATAAACCAGATAATCTTATCTCCTTTAAACATAAACCAGGCCGCTTGAGCTGTCGTAAAGGTTTGGGCTTGACCTTCTGTACGTCTGTGTGTATATATTTATTACAGGGGATGACTCATTTTCAAATGTTTTGTGCCAAATGTTAAAATGTGTGCTACGGCTTTGGGGAAAACCGTCTATATGTCGACAATATATATTAAAGTCTAATCTCGATGAGTTTCTTTAAAAAATATTGAAAATGTTTCATGTAGAACAAGGTTTATTTCTTAAAGACCAATTTTTATTAAGCTTTTTAAGGCCGTGTTCTTCATCCGATTGGCGGTTCAATTCAGCCTGAGACAAGTTTGGAACACTGTTGAATGTTTTAAGTCTTAGCCTATTTCCATCCGGTCTTGTTATCTTGTCAAAAAAAAAAAAAGCTTTTTGTTGAGACAAATGAAAGTGTTCTTACTGTTTATCACGATCTTATGCAAAGTTACATTTGAAAGTGAATCTGGGCCCGAAAGGAACAGATTGCATTAAAGGAAGAACAACCTGTCCAAATGTTGTTGGGTGTATTTTCGGATGCTTAAAGTTAGAAAAACTTATCAGTCCAATGTAGGCTGAGTATTTGTTTATTAGCCATCCATTTTTCAGACTTGCCTATCCTTGTGGGGTCACGATTGTCTGCTGGTCCAGAGGCGGGGGGGGTTGAAAGGTCACCGGTCTAAACAATAACATCCCACTTAGGATGATTTAGAGAATCCAATTAACATTCATGATTTCTTTTTGTTTAGTTTTTTTTTTCCTGTGGGAGGAAGCAGGAGTACCTAGAGAGAACCCACTAAAGAACAGGGATAACATGCAAACTCCTTGCAGAAAGGCTCACCTTAGGTGAAGGCTAAAATAATTACCTTAATAGAATGTTTTACACTTTTGAAATTTCAACACAAGTCAAACCAAGTCTTTTGTTTTCATACAGAACTTTGGACCCGTTCTTCATCTCACATAATCTTATCTCCTTTAAACATAAACCAGGCCGCTTGAGCTGTCGTAAAGGTTTGGGCTTGACCTTCTGTACGTCTGTGTGTATATATTTATTACAGGGGATGACTCATTTTCAAATGTTTTGTGCCAAATGTTAAAATGTGTGCTACGGCTTTGGGGAAAACCGTCTATATGTCGACAATATATATTAAAGTCTAATCTCGATGAGTTTCTTTAAAAAATATTGAAAATGTTTCATGTAGAACAAGGTTTATTTCTTAAAGACCAATTTTTATTAAGCTTTTTAAGGCCGTGTTCTTCATCCGATTGGTGGTTCAATTCAGCCTGAGACAAGTTTGGAACACTGTTGAATGTTTTAAGTCTTAGCCTATTTCCATCCGGTCTTGTTATCTTGTCAAAAAAAAAACAAAAAAAAGCTTTTTGTTGAGACAAATGAAAGTGTTCTTACTGTTTATCACGATCTTATGCAAAGTTACATTTGAAAGTGAATCTGGGCCCGAAAGGAACAGATTGCATTAAAGGAAGAACAACCTGTCCAAATGTTGTTGGGTGTATTTTCGGATGCTTAAAGTTAGAAAAAGTTATCAGTCCAATGTAGGCTGAGTATTTGTTTATTAGCCATCCATTTTTCGGACTTGCCTATCCTTGTGGGGTCACGATTGTCTGCTGGTCCAGAGGCGGGGGGGGTTGAAAGGTCACCGGTCTAAACAATAACATCCCACTTAGGATGATTTAGAGAATCCAATTAACATTCATGATTTCTTTTTGTTTAGTTTTTTTTTTTCCTGTGGGAGGAAGCAGGAGTACCTAGAGAGAACCAACTAAAGAACAGGGATAACATGCAAACTCCTTGCAGAAAGAATCCCAAGTTGGAATCAAACCCAGAGTCTTATTGCTGCAAGCAACTTTATTCCAGATATTTGGATCAAATAAAGTAAAAAAATACATATTTATAGTCCTATTTTTATTTCATGGTTCTTATATTTAAGTATTTGATCACGCCTCAGGTGTGTTGGTTTCGCTCCTCCCCCACCAGAGGGCGGAGCTAAACAAACACACCTGGCGTCCTCAGCTCATATCCGCACAACTCAGGGAAGCTCGATGTAAAACCGGATAAAGCTGCTTTTGTTTTTGTTTTTTATCCCCAAATTTGAACAGCTTGGCGTAACCAGAGTTTCTTTTAACGGAACAAGCCTGCTTTAAGTCGGCGCCGTCCAGCCTGGACTCTAGCTGGACTCTGCCGACCGAACCGGGCCCGAAACCCTCGACGGGACTCCATTCAGCCGACTCGGTCCGGGTCAGGATGCAGGTCCAGCAAACCCTGCGGCAGAGTTCAGAGAGGAGGGTCTACAATGGTAATGTTCTAGTTTCCCTGAGAGAAAAACAAATATATTTGTAGTTTATTTTCTCTCTCTCCAGTAAATAATTAAATATTATATATACAAGTTGCAAAAAAGGTTTAATATCCAATGTGTTGTTAATTTAGAGTCGCCATGAGCTTCCTAGTTGAGTTCAAAAGGACAAAATGAAGGTAAAGTGATGCAGGTATTTGTTTTTTCCTCTCCTGGGTTGAATTCCTGCTGAACAGAAGCTCTGTTGTTAAACAGGTTTATTCAGTTTCATCAGGCTACCTGAAGGCTGATAAAACTTCAGGATCTAGCCTGTTTTATTACAGCTGCTATTCATAGATTCCAATATCGTAGAAAAAGTCTAGTTGATTAACTTTTGTTTTTTAATTGATTGAAGTTTAACAAGGTTAATTTATTGGACTCCATCTCTGATCTTGGTCAAAAAGAATGTTAGACCTCTTAGTGGGAAATGAACTCTGTGTAGTGTTTACAATTATGCAACTTTACATAAAAGTATATTCTTTCATTTGCACGGGTTACTTCAAATCTGAGGTAATGTAAATAAATACGGTTTTAAAATGATTTTAATAACTCGGCATTCTTAGATCGAACCTTTCTGACAACGAAAAGCAGGTTAAACGTCTCGAAAGCTATTCATCATGTACTGATCTTAAGGAGTTAAAGAACATCGATCAATCTAAAAAAGTATTCAACTGTATATAAAAAAGGACCTACTATAACTGTAAGTTCAATATCTGTCAACCATAAGCATAAATATTATTGCTTTTCAATAAGATTCAATTGAATTTCTATTATTAAATGCTCTATAGCCAATAGAGTAATTAAATGTGTTCATTTTTGAAAGCTGGTGTTTTGAAGTGGATCTTTAAAAACTATAGCCTTCTATTGAAAAGAAGCTTTTGAGTGAGGATTGTTTTCTCTTAGCTGAATCACTCAGGTGTGAAAAATCATCTCTGAATGCAGGAGGTGTTGCCATCTGTTGAGGATCTATCATGTGTAACTTTGTACTTTAATAAGGAGCCTTCTGGGCTTTTTTTTCTTTCAGGGGGGGTTAACTTAAACAACCCATCCAAGAGCTTGGATGGGACTGAAGGATTACAATTCAACAGATCACAGTCAAAGGTAAAGCATCATTTCACCTCTGTTTAGTACTTTCAACAGCAAATCAAAAAACGTGCATTTGTGCCTCTTATCATGAAAATGCTACTGAAAGTTGATTCGTTATTTTTTTTAAGTCTCTGCTAAAGTTATGTGTATGAGACAGCTTAGCTGGAAAATACAAAACCGGTTTTGCTTATAGAAATTGTATGAAAGTTTAAAACTTATAAAAAAAGCTGTAAAATTAAAATCTACTATGAGATGTGATCAGTGTTCAAACAGGTGTGGGTGAAAAGACAAAGTTAAAAGAATAAATGTTGTAAAGTAAAAGTCTGTAATGACATTGTAATGCGACACAAATCCAATTTTTATTTTTATTTCAGCATTAAGTCATTTTCTGATCTTTTTTACCATCCAAAAATCTTGAGTTTCTACATCTTTATGGTGCCAATTCAGATGCATATACAAAAGCTTTGAAAGCTTCTACTTTTACTTTTCCATTACCAATATGAATCATGCATCCTAGTTTTGCTCCAGAAGAAGCCAGGGCTTTGTAAATCTGGAAGTAAACAATGGGGGAAGTTTCGCTTTCTTTTTTCTTAGCAGAGTCTATTTTTATTCCTGTCAACAAATTCGTTTACCTGCGTTAGATACCTCTTCAACTCCTCAAGTGTTACTTTGGGGCCTCTTAACTGTTTGTATGACTAAAGCTCTGATTGCTTGGTCTGTCAGATTCGGTGGGTGGTTGGGTTGGCATATTTTACAATTGCAATATATTCTATATTATTATTATTATTATTGTAAATATCGGGTGAAGAAGGTTATTATGAGGAAGTCTATTTTTATACAATTTAATCTAGGATCAGAGTAAAGACAAAAATGAGTAGTTCTGAAACATTTTATCATTTTATTTCCACATTATCATATCCTACTCTGTATTGGTACATGACATTCAAATCTTTGTGTCTGTAATGTGAAAAACTATTGACAGGTTTCTGCAGTAAGCAGATTTTTCCGTTAGAGGTTCTAAAATTAAGTTTCTAAAAAAGTAAACTAACTGAAACCTCCAAGGTGTCAATGTTTTAAAACCTTTGAGGTCTGAAAACATGACCCTGTTTGTTCTTCTTTTTGTTTTAAAGCTAAACGATTACAGTAACCATTATGTTCAGGGGATATCAAGAAGGGTAAGCGCAACCTCAACACCCCGCCGAGACTTATCCCAACGCCGCTTTCATCAAAATGCGCATCACCAGGGGTCCTTGTATAAAAGTAATGCTGGGACTAATTCACCTCAGCCGTCTATTATTTCTGAGGGATTCCGAGGAACACACACCCATACAAACATGCTTTTACCTGGGAGCTTTAGGTTCAGATCTGTCAAACATTCAGTGGGACTAAAGCATCCGCCTGCATCTACAGTGACCCAGAGAAGTCTTAGAGACTGTAGTCAGAGACAAAGTGTTGTAAATAAAAATAAACAGACTGCACAGCAAAGTTTTTATAGATCCACCCAGCTGGATGGAGGCTCGACCTTAAATGCTCAAATGTCTCCGAGACATTTTGTTCAAAGCCCAGAGATGAACATGAAGGTGGAGAGTAAGTTGGAGATGAAGAATCAAATTATCACAGAGAAGTAAGATTTGGTTCATTTCTAAGATTTGTATTTACATCTTCTCTTTAGTCCTTGCATAGATAACCGTTTGTGACCTCTCTCTTAGGAACTCACAGTATCCAGAGATGAATCTGGAGGAAGCCTTGAGATGCTTGGACAAAACGGATGAAGGAACTCTGATCCATGCTGTCAGATGCATACAGAATAAATGTTCACAAGATGATGAAAATAAAAATGTGGTATGTTTACTCATCTAAATAATCAAGGATCATTTTTATTCTAGCTAATAAAGTATTGAAGGCAAAGAATCGCAGCCCAGTCTCTGTTGATGTGCGATTAAATCTAGTTTAGTCAATCTCACTATTTCTACATTTGTTCATTCATCATCTTGTCTCGATTTTAGGTTTTCGATTGCAACGGAGTTCGTAAACTGGTACAACTGTTAAAAAGCGACGACGAAAATATTCAGTGCACCGTAGCAGGGGCCTTGCGTAATGTTGTCTACTTAAACTCTACCAACAAGAACGAGGTGAAGAACAATGATGGCTTAGTCATCATCATCGATGTGCTAAAAGAAACGCGTAATAAGGAGACCATATGCCAGCTGGCAGGTCTGTTTTTTTTTTGTTTAATAAAGTATTTTTAATGGGGGAGAAATGCGTCACCTCCCCAGTAAAGCTTTTTATAGGGTTAATTTTGAAAACATTAAGTAAAATAAAATATAACACCAAAGTTTTTGTTTTTAATTACAAGTTAAACCACATTGCTAATTATGATTTTATGTCCTGCACTTACAGGCCTCTTGTGGAATTTGTCTTCAGATGATTCTATAAAGAGGCTTTTTAGTAAAGAGGCGCTAGGTACCATCACAAAATCAATATTGGTGCCTGGCTCTGGCATGAATGAGGAGGAAAACCCCAAAGACAAAATGAACGTCGACCCCAAAGCCTTCTACCTTGCTACAGGCTGTCTACGGTGGGAACTCAACCAGTTTGAATAAACTGCTGAAGATAATGAATGATGATCTCATTAATAATTATTCCTAACTATTTAAAATACAATCTACTTTACACAGGATTCCTGCACTGTCAGGAAATCTCTTAAAGATGAATTAGGTATTTTTCAGGTTTAGATTGTTTTGTATTCCATGTCCTTCCTTTTGCTTTATACTCGTTTACTTTCTATTTTCAATACATATTGACACATCAAGGTGACACAATATTATATAATAATTGTGCTAATATCTGTAAGTACTGAGATTGGTTATGTGCTACAAAAACATCTTGTGTAAATTATTATGGAACTTCAGCGTTAAAAATATTATACATACATTGATAATCTAGAAAATCCAATGTGGAAATGGCCTTTTTTAAATGAGAAGAGGAGGAATCCTAATTACAATGATCATCTAGTAGTTTAAAGCTTATCTGTTGAAAAACTGGTTAAGTTTGTTAGTACAATCCTTCCTGCTGGCAAAGGAGCAGAAATATTTTCAAATGATAGGTGATTTAAAAAAACCAAAATAAAGTTGCAACTCTTATTACTGCACAGTGGGTTTTTCATATTAAGACCGCAAAGGGTAATTGTGAAATACTTCTGCACAACTGAATTAAAATAGTGCATGTATTGGTCTATTGACTTACGGATAATCATTAGTAGTTCCACTTTATACTTTATTGCATCTAAATCCTTTAAGCTAGTAATCTCATAAAAAAAATAAAATAAAAGCTTTTCTTGACAATTTGTCTTCCTCCAGAAATCTCAGTTCTGCCACGGATACAGTCAGAACAAATATGAGGAACTGTGAAAACCTTATAGACTCACTAGTCTACTTCCCCCAGACGGCCACAGGCAGTGATGAAACTACAGGCGACGAGGTGAGTTGAAAAGCAAGCCAAAGCAGAAATGTTTGATACA
>JAVLVB010000047.1:3165-29247 GCA_032876305.1 Orestias chungarensis
CCCCCCCCCCCCCCGATAAACAGGCTTCTATTCCAGCAAAAGAAGGCATATTCAGGCAGACAGGTTTATTTTTGAAGTCATGCACATACAGAGCTCTTAATTCCTCAACAGGAACACACATTTACAGTCTTCTCTAAATAATCTAATATTTAGGAGTAAAAAATTGTCGCTTGGTTGTTGTAAATACATGAGATGAAAATGGAAGAGTGTTCCACATATGAGTTACTTTAATGCCAATGAACTAGAATTTGTTAAAAATCTAGAAAAACATACAATTCTTATGAACTCAACAAAAGATCGCACAGATGCTATGCTATGATAGTTGTCTCTTGGCACCAGGGCTTTGGAGGTCTGCATATTCATATATTGTCTGAGTGCAGAACTGGATTCTAGGTGTACAAAATACAGCCAACACAACAAAATTAAGAGGTTTATCCTTGTAAGTTTAGTAGTAATGTGTTTCTCTAGACAGCCAAAGGGTTTCTCTTTTCCAATTGTTGAACCCTGGTGTACATTGCGTATAGAGGCACAGAAATCCACAGACCTAGACCACAAGTGGAGTGACAATCACTGTGCGCTAACAGCACAACAGAGTACATCAGAACAATCTCACATGTTTTCAAGATTTGAGTTCAACATCACCAGGCAAATGCTTTGGCTGGAGTATTTGCTTGATACGTATTAAAGGAAACATTAAATGATGCTGCTGTTATACTGTGTCCCTGTAAATCCAAAGCTCACATGAAACAGCTCTGATCCAAAGAATCCACTGAGATGCTCGGTAGCTCCACAGCCGGATTGAATCAAGGAGTCATTTGTAAGGTCAAATTTGTTGCTCATTATATGTGCAGAAGGTTTCAGCTGCCCAGAACTCAAGATGTGCTTTATGTGCATTGGTAATGAGCAAACATCAGCATGCATGTAATTACCTGAAACTGTAGCTCCACCAACAAATATGTATTTAATATTCTTTATTTCCTAATAAAACATTATAATTGTATAAAGCTACATATTTTCCATGCATTTAAATTGCACAAATTAGAACAGTAGTAGCTTGATATTTAAATATACAGTGTTTATTATTTACAATACATTACAAAACATACCTTGCTGTTTAGGTTCAAACACACATTTAAACATTCTGTTGAAATAAAAGTAGCGCAATAGCAGTTGGTAACTAATATGTTGCCTTACACTCAATGCACTTCTGTCTCTATCACACTCAAACTGACATGCCGGTGTCTTAAAATACAGAATTAATTTTGTAACAATTGGGAAAAAAATTATAAAAACATATTATATTTATGAACTTTTGCTGAGGTACCAAATGAAGACAAGAGGTAGGCAGAACAATGAGGAAGGTGATCATGTAAAATAATAGAGTCCTGAATTTTGATAAATTGTGAACAAAGCAATCCAAGGCAAGCTGCTGTTTTTCAAAAACTAGTTTGTAAAACTTGGAAATTCCTAACCTTTTTTATAGCTAAATAAAATGTCTTAATTTTTTATATTTTACAAGCAAAACAGTCTACATTGCACATCATGAGGAATGTTAACTAGAAAACTATATAAATATATCGGGGGAAAAGGCCATAGCCCATGTGCCACTAAACAAGACAGATTTAGAAAGTTAATAAAACCTCCCTGCTTAAATATAAGTAAAGAAATCTGTAGTCATTCCCATGGCAACACAGACTGACACAGACAAAGTAGCTAGTTATATTTACATGTGCTAGTGTAATTAAGTATGGACGTTTTGACTATGTACTTCTTTGAGTTGTTTACACAGCCTGATTTGTTCCTTTTGTACCTTTTGCACAAACACTAACACTGAGCTTATGATTCTAATCAGGTAAATAACAATCACCTGAGGCCAACTAGCAGGATAAATTAATTTGCCAAAAAACAAATTAGAGCAGGCCTTACACCTCCACCTAGCCACCTAATTATTGGTGACCATTATCCTTTGACTATTTTTCTGCTTCCATTTTATTTTCTTCAGTTTGTTTATTTTTTAGACTTTCTGGGCCACTAATGTGCTGCTAAACTTTTCTTGGATGTCTTTTGTCTGGTTTACTATTCTCACTAACGGATATGATGCGTAGCTGTCAGTCAATCCCATTACACCTGTCAGCGGCCCACTAAGCTACCGAATGTACAGTATTATAATGTGCTGCAATAATATAAAATAGTTAACAGCAACCATCCAAAGTTAATGTTTTCTGACTATTTGTTTATTTTTAACACAAATTTTAATTTTGGGAAGAAAATCATAAGAAATTATTATAACAGATTCAAATACTTGCCTTCAAAGTAAGTAAAATGTAGCCCATACAGGTTAAATGCAATATTTACTCTAGAAAAGTACATAAAAGTGTCGGTTCGAGATCATGCATAGATAATGCCAGACATGAACTTTAATTCTCAATAATATTGGTAGCATTTATGTTTTCCATCTATTTCTATGGTACAATATTGAAAAAAGAAACAACAGCTACATAATTAAAACAGTATTTTTTGCAATGGGGGTTTTTTGTTTGCTTTTTGGTAAACAAATAAACTGCAGTGGGAATTTAATTTTTTCTATCAACTAATCTCATATGCTTTTAGATGATTTGTTTTTTGTTGTTTTTTTATAAATCATGTTTTTCTCTCTTCAAATATCTATGTTGTAACACCTGAACCATGCTTGTTTTGTTTCCCTTTCACAATTCTGATGTTGACCCAGCTTAAAAGTTTAAATCACATAAAGACAATCCACTTCCTTCTGAGAAACTTAAACAAATTAAAGAACCCTACTTGTGAGATCAAGAATTGATTGACAGTCTGACTTCTTCACTTTTCCTTTAACTGTTAGTCTTATCATGTTTTCAATAAGGAGCAAGAAAATCATTTGAAACTGGATGGCAGATATATCTCAGTGGATTGTAAAAACAAACCACTGTGACATATATTCTGAAACTGCAAACTATTATATCACTGGATGCATCCTTGTGTTATTAATACTTTCTCAGCAAACTTTGATAAATCACTGAGGCAGCAGTTAGATTTCAAGCACGACCGCAATTACGCTGATCTCTGCTGACAAACTGAAATCTTACACGACTTCTGATACCAGAGATTCAGCACGACAGGCCTCGCTGTGCTGAGTGGGGGTTCTCAGCCCCAGTCGAATCACCTTAACCTGAACGAAGTTTATCTCCCAGCTGCTCAAGTTGAAGCATTGCACCGTCATCCTCCGTTGCTGTAGATGTCTATGCTGCTAGACATCTGTCAACATGTATAACAGTGCAAAACTAAAGTATGCACCACATGGAAGGGAGCTATCAGAACTAGTGTATGTCAGCGAACATGGAATAAAACAAAATGTCTGTTAGGAACAAAAAAAGAGTCTATGACTTAGACTTCAGTTTGTTTTTATGTCTGAAATTAAAAATATATATATTAAAAGGGATTAGGGGAAAACGTGTACAAAAATGTCAAGTTTCATTGTATAGCCCATTTCAGCAGCAAGATAATTCAAAGCTCCGACACGATAAGAAAAATTATGCAAGAACATTACATTTAGTCATTAAAATTATTGGGAACAATTGGCATTTCACAGAAGCATTTAATTTTGGTATCAAATCATCAACAACAATCAGTACTCAAATTTATTTATTGCTGTGCTTGTTGTTAATCAAAGGTAATCTTGAACAAGTAGTTGTTTTTTTGCCCTGATTTTAAAACCCCCCCGCAATGTTTCAACTGATTTGTAGTTTCCTGGGAGTTTGTTGTAAATTAGAGGAGCATAAAAAATGAACGCTGTTCTTGATGTTCGGTTCTGGTTCTGGGGATGAAGAGTAAGATGAAACCAGAGGACCTGATTGGTCTGGAAGGTTGATACAATGAGAGCAGGTCTTTGATTTATGTTGGTGCTAAGGTACTAATGATTTTCAAACCAACATAATAATCTAAAGTCTATTTGCTGAGCTACAGTGAGATAGTGTAAGGACAAATTGTTTGATTTTTCTTTATTTTCCTCCTGAGCAGCATCGTTCAGGATCAGCTGCAGCTGCTTTATTGACTTTACTTCCTTTAATGACAAGTAAACCTGCTGTGGAAACTTTAACCATTCAGGCAGATTTAGGATGGCATTGATCTCTCAATGGTCTTTTCTTGTTTTATTTGCATCATATTTCCTCTACACTATATTTGGCTGTAGACATAGCTTCGTAAACAAATAAAGCTGTCAACTCATAAAATGGATTTGATTTATCAGAAAAAAGTTTACCCTCCAAGTTGTCACTATATAATTTATATGTAGAACATTGAAGCACTTTATACATACAGTATTGTTGGTCTTCAAAATGTTTTTAATGACTTAATTGTACATTATGTGAATAATTGATTTTCAGCCATCTAAATAAAACAAAGTGAGCAAATAAAAAATCGTCTCATCAACAAGGGACCTTAGCATTTTTAAAAAAATTACAGAGATTTAAAAGGACTGTGTCTGGTTTCTTATCAAGAACAATTAAATTCTGTTGACTAATCGGTTACAATGGCCAAAAATACAGTTCATCTTTGTATTAAGGAAAATAATTTGAAGCAATGAGCTGCATCACAAAAATCATTCTGAATGTTTCAGTTATTTCTAAGTCTCCTAGACCTTATGATAAGTTTTTTATTTTAGATGTCCTTGACAAAAGATGCAGAAAGAGCAAAAACGCCTCTTAAACAAGAAGCAAAAAGTCATATTTACCCAAAAACAGAGATTTTTTTCAGGACTTTTCTTTGGCTATGATCTAAATGAAATCATCTTTCTTAATTATTTGTTCCTGGTAGGCATATATGTTCAAAGATTTAAGCAAAGACAAAGCATTAAGGCAGCATTCATATATCTCCTTTTTCTACCTCCATAATATATTTAGTTTCAAGGCCTCATATGCCCTTCACTTAAAACCTTACTATTAGTATTCTTATGTTAAGTGCCATGCTGCAGTTATATGCTTTGAGTAATGAACATCTTTTTCCTAGGCATGTTGTCAATCGAAGAAATTGCGAAAATGTATCTGGGAGTCACCATACTGTCCGGTTTAATATATTATGAGATTGTAAATTCTTTAGAATAGTACATGAGGATACAAACTCTTTATAATAAAAAGGATAATTTCCTTTTATACAAATTAAAATCTGACAAACAAAAGAGACTGTACTACACATCATTTAAGGTCTTCAGTTTGACTGTAAAGGCTTGCATGTTAACGAGCCTTGTATGTTTTGATTCGGTGATCCCGAATAATTTTTATTCAATGGGATAAAAAGAAATCTGACACAAACTGCTAGTTAACAATACATTTTAAACCTAGTAATAAAACTTTATTAGTCACTAGTTAAAGACTTAATCTTATTATATGCTCCTAATTTTTCATTTGAGTTCAGTGATCCAATACAAATGTTTAGAATCCCAGTGCTGTTTCTTAAGGGTTAAATGTGTCCAGGGTAATGAATTTGACGAATTGTCCCACAACACACAAATGACACACACATCTCCTCCTAAAATTCTTCTACAAACCAAACACTGTCTCACTATGCTGATGGAGTTTGCCTACATTAATGAGGTATTATGCATACATTTTGAAAAAAATAATTGAGAAAAGCAGGTAAATAGCAAGTTCACAGCCAGCCCCCCTCAGAAAACACAGTGCTTCTTAAATTATTCAATACTTTAAGAATTGTCGGATATGAAAATTTCCCTTTTTTTATTTTTCTACAATTAGTAGATAACAAGATGGACATGTGACCTGAATTATTAAAATAGGCCCAAATTGCTTATATCTGTTGAAATTATTGATTATGTGTGCATCTACATTAATTTACTGCAATCTATGTCATGGATCTAGTGCTGATGGATTTAAGATTGCAAAGATTTAAAAATTGCATGTTTTTTATATTATTCCTTTGCTAAGCATTAAAACAAGTCTTTATATCTATCATGTTAAGTTTTTTTTTTAGGTTTTAGTCAGTTAAACTGTTCTACTTCTGAGTCCATATGAAGCTATAATAATATTAGCCCTTTATTATGTAAAGTGTAAATTAGAAAAAAGATAGACTTTTTAGTTATAGGAAAATGATCCACATGACCTCTGTTAAAAACACCTTTTGGGCAAGTAAAAACAAAATAAGGTACAGCATCAGTTTTGGAATAACCCACAGAAGACATACAAAAGATCAACATAAACCCCTCTTAAACTCTTGGGCACGGTGATGGAGGGGCAATGAATTAGGCTGATTTCACAGGCACAGGATGTGAATAGCTTGCAGTCAAAACGTATATTGACGTATTCTAGAGTCAATGTAAGAGGAGAATTATAATTATTTAGCTTTCTTCAGTAGCTGCTCTCTGGTTGTGAAGTGTTTGCATCTCTACTAGGAAACCTCATGTTCACCACTGTAAGTCTTGACAGATTTAACCAGATGCAGCAATAAGCCTAGAGTGATGAGCTAATAAAGGGTTATTGGTTGCCTTTTGTTTTGCCTCAGATTAGGCCACACAGTATGAGCACTGTCATAACAGTCTGATTTTGATAAATGACTTTATTACTTGCTTAGATGTGGAGGGGAGATGTTTTTCTATCGTATATTAGATTTCTTCACAGAATGATGCCAACAGACATCACCCAAGGCCGACAGTATATTAAACTGAGTAAATTTATACTTGAGATGGAACAGCTCTTGTACTTTTCTACGCTAAAGAAAATTGTCTGTCCCTCAGTGATGCCTTGGGATACTATGGAGTGTATTGTCATCTGGATTTAGCGGAGTACTCCATTTTAAGAATAAGCAATTGGTTCTATTGGTGAAGGGACTCTGTTGCAGACACTTTAAGCACAAGTGACAGCAGGTGTCCATTCTCCTTTATATGTCCTAGATGCTTAAAATCTCTCACATAACCTCTCTAACGAATTAGTTATGCTGCACATGAAACTTCCGTGTATAGAGGGGCTTAAAGCTGTGATAGAAGGGATTTAAGATGCAGTCAGGGAATCCACTTTAAGTCTGGTCATGGACCTTTGTTAAAGGCTACGTGGATGTTTCTGACAGTAACACCACGCCTACCTCATCCCATTTCCTGCACTTAACACTTAGACCAAATTACCAAAAAACATTAACAGAAAATTACTTAAAACCTTTAGCAGAAAACACTATAAGAGGTCAGACCCAAACTAACTTTCTCCATTTCCTCTGCCTGAGCTGCATTTAATTTCATAACTATAGTTGCCGTCATTTAAATTTGGTTTTCAAATTATTTTTTCAGCCACCATCACCTAGGCATGCAGTCTGCTTCTACGACCATTTGTAAAAGAGTTGGTTGTCCCCAGGAGCACAGTACATTTTATTGTGGTATCCCAGATAGGATTCCACTTGTGCAATGTATTCAGTTAATTGTTTCGCATAGACTAAACTTACAGAACTGCAAAATTCCCTTAGTCATCAGATTTTCTAATGAAGACTGAGTATAATGGTTTATGGAATGGGTTTCCATGGCTTACCAGTTGCATCCAAGATTTAAATTAATGCCATTTTTTTTATATACTGGGGTAAACCACCGCCACTCAACTCTAGAGGTGTAAAGAAATAATCTATAAAGTGACAAAACACTGTCTTTTTTTGGACATCCAAGGAATTATGGATCCCGATACAGCCAGCAAATTCCAGTGAAAAGAATTATTTCTGCTGCAGTATACCAACACATTATAGACATGGTTAAATTATCCTTACTCTTTGGGAACAGTTTGTTGATGGCTCCTTCATTTCTAGGATAAATGTCCATTTGGACATAAATTTACCAGGTTGGTGTGGAAATATTTCGCTTGCCTACACAAAGCTTTGACCCCCACTTGATAGAATATCTTAGCAAGGAGGAAGGACAAAAACAGAGGAACCCTAACCAACATTATTACCAAACTTTTTAAATGCTCTTCCGGAAGAATGCTCAGATATTTCCTTAAACACACTTTTAAACCTAGAAGAGCTTGTCGAGAACAGTCAAAGTTGAACAACTATGGGTGGTGTAAAATCATATTACAGTCTACCTTAAGATGAGATGCCATTTCAGTTGTTTATGTGTATACGAATTTACCCAATATTTCATCCACTTTCCTACTAACAAAAAATGGCCAAAAAACATTGGCCCACAGGGCTTTATCAAGCATTGTGGTAGTTCAAAATCCAAAGCTCATCTTGCAGACAAAATATCTGTTTTATATCACTTGTAAATGTCACAACTACAAAGGAAATACAATGGCTTCATTCCTTGAAACTTGTAAAAAAAAAAGGCACACCGGAAACAAACAGTTATTCAATACAGTATGTGATCACCTCTGATTTGCTAATGTCTAACGAGCTCCAGTGACCTGCTTTGGTCGTATTTTCAGGTATCTGGGTTGTCTGTCAGTGTGTGGTTTTTCTCTTTGCACATTTCTTTGAGCATCCTCTGGGAGGAGCCTGTTAGTCTGGTTCTGTTGACAGGGTCGGAGGGTTGATCCGGGTAGGTATGCTTCTCACACTTATCTCCAGGATAAGAGGTGCTAACTGCCAGTCCTTCAGCGCTTTCCAGTGATAACCGCTGGCCCTCTGAGATTTTCTCTAGTAGTGTAGTTTATGCCTCTTGGCATAAGTTATCAGTTTTTCTGTCCTGTACCCAGGTAACCTACATGGTACACCTCCCAAGCTACCTGGAGAACCCCTTTGAATAAACCTCCCTGACAAACACTGTCTACCTCTCAAAATCACAACTAGTACTAATTGTTAGCCTTCCACCAAAACCAACCAGTCTCCACCCTGATCATCCTCTTCTGTCACTCTTGTGCGTCGAATTATGTAAGGACAGGCAAATAAATAAAAACATGACAGTTATCCTTAAACCAGCTATAACTTAAGGCTTTTAAGCACTGAATCCACCAACAAGAATATACGTTCATATAAGACATTACACTACATATAAACATATAATCCCTGCAACAAATCTAGTCTATACAAACATTTTGATAGTTTCAGATGCTGAAACATAAAAAAATTATAATGTTTCAGTATTGTTTACATTAAAAGTGCAAATGATGAAATAACCCCTGAAATTAGAACATTTGAAACAAACATAAAGGAAAGATCTCAGTGTTGCATCATAAGAATAAGTAAAGCAGCATAATTATTCTGCAGTTTATTAAAACTGGTGAAAATGATGGTGGTCAGTAGCTTCAATCAGACTGTCCCAGACCAGCTGTGGCTACACCACAGCTGCTCTGGGATAAGGCCGTTGGACTACAGTGAATGTCTCACTGTAGTCCAACGGCCTTATCTAGACTTGATAAAGTTTAATACACATACAAGCCATTTACCATAAGAGGGAAATTTTGCTTAAGGAAGAAGAGACCTGCAAAAAATATTGGAAGTTTGCAACAAAGACCAAACAAACTAACTGAAATAAAAAAATATGCACTGATAGAAACATACTGATGAGCACTTTCATCTTGTCTTTTGTTTTAGGAGAAATCCCTTTAACTTATGTTCAGTGAAAGTTTCCTTCCTGAAACAAATCTGAAAACACCACTGGACCCTCAGGTAGACCCCAGCCTGAATTTAAATGGAGCTGGAAACCGACCAGGGTATTGTCACTGATGTCTCACGCAGTCTCTTACAACAAACACAATTTGGCACTCAGGAAGGCCACCAGAGCTCCGCTTCAGCAAAATATGAGAATATGAATTACTCATTCGGTTTGAGTAGGTTTTAGTTGCTCTCAATGTTAGTTTGGCCGTTTCAATGGGTTATAAATAAGAGCCAATTAGATGCAAGCAAGGAGAACTTGATGTGCTAAATGTGAGACAAGTCTAGGAGGAATGAATTTAGCGACAAGAAAACCGCTGAGGGGCTGTGGGGGGGGGGGGTTACAATATGTGCTGTGCTAGCGGGAGGGGGCCCTGGGAAGGGGGATTCAATAGGCCAGTAGATATGAATAATTCAGACAGGACAAAGTTGTTATTAATGTGATTCATGTTCAGTATGCTGAGAGTTGAGTCAATTAATTTTGCATTTCACCAAGGATTTTTACCCTGCTGTCCTGATTCCTTAATGGATGACTCCTACACCTGTAGATCCTTTTAGCTTTGCAGGTATAGAGCTATAATACGTGTTCTCTTAAGGATATGCTCATTATGGAAGGTTAAGAGTTAATATTAAAGCATGTTAGTATGAAAATGTGTCGCTTTGACCTAAGATTTGCGTTTTTTGTCAGCCACTCTCCAATGCAGCATCAAAGGAATACAATGAAGTTGTGTATTTTGGGGTTGACCTTAAATTTAGCTGTAGTGCCTGTTGTAATTACCATAATATGTAAACTTGGTGTATATGTACAAAAGCACCATTTACTATACTTTGCACATTGCTTGATTCTTCCCCCAGTTATTAATAATTTGCTTTTAGGAAGGCTGACTTTTTACGATCTTTGCAAATAACATTGATCAATAGTTTCTTTGGGTTTTTGAAGAACTTTCTAACTTTATCTTTGGACTTTAGCTGCCTTTTAAACAATGTTTGTTTAATCCTGGTGCTTGTCTATGACACCATATCGTGTAGCTCTTCTTGAAAATAAATCACAAGATTTGCTTTGCTGAAGATTAGACCTGAAACAAACTGCAGCATGAAAACAGTATCTGAAAGTCGTGTCTTTAAAAGAAATAACTGTATATCATGTTACAAGACATGAGAGATGTGCCCTTCTAATGAATGCAATGATTTTATTTGAGAATCCCCTTTTTGCCATTAATTTGATTTTTTTTTTTAAAGTAGGTGAATTTAGGGATGTAGATTTGGAAAAAGAGGAGCCACTGAAGTTCAAAGCAACCATCAATATAGCAGATACTTGTTGGCTTTGGTTTAGTGGACTTAATCACGATTCACACAGATTTTCCCTTTGACGTACTATCGACATGTTTTTTGTTTTAATGTCTACTTATGTATAATTTTATAATTTTAATGTCTACTTATGTATAGTTATGTATAGTTTCACTTTAGAACAAAGCAAATCCACAGTAACTCTAAACTAAGCACAATAGAAAAACTGTTTTCCCATTCCCATCAAAAACACCTGAGAAGAATCACCCTTGACCTTAAATAATCTCATACCTGCTTTCAACATACTCAACATATTTTTCAGAAATCATCAAAAACTGCAGATACAACTGTCGTGTCCTGTTTGCTACAGTAAGCAGATTAACAAACCTTCCAGTCTCGATCCCCTTGGAACCGATTTCTACATCCAAATGTCAGGAGTTTGCACTATTCTTTAATGAGAAAGTTCAAGGCATTAAAAATGCAATTGTTTCCACGACAGACATAGCTCCTCTACCCCCAGTTAGACATTTGGAGCTGACACACTTCACACCTGTCTCAGATAAAACAGTTGAAGAGATCATCTGCAGCCTGAGTCCATCTACTTGCTGCCTGGATGAGTTACCCACTAGATTCCTAAAGTCTTTGCTGAGCAGTTTGCTTCCACAACGCGCTCAGTTAGTCAATATCTCACTTCAGACTGGAATATTCCCAAACGCCTTGAAAACTGCTGTTATTAAGCCTCTACTAAAGAAGAACATTCTGGAGGCCACAGTACTGAACAAGTACCGGCCCATATCAAACCTACCATTCTTAGGAAAAGTGCTGGAAAAAGTTGTATACCAACAGCTGAGTGACTTTCTCCTGTCTAACAATGTGTTTGAGGCTTTCCAGTCAGTCTTTAGGCCCCACCACAGCACTGAGACAGCTCTGATCAAAGTGACAAACCACATCCGCCTAAACTCAGATGCCGGCAAAGTCTCTGTCCTAGTTTGATACAGTTGACCATGTGATTTTATTACAGAGGTTAAAAGAGTGAGAATCACTGGTATGGCTCTCAACTGGTTCAAGTCCTACCTTGAGGACAGGTGTTACTTTGTTGAAATTGGGAACTGCTTCTCCGACCGAATGGTTGTGACCTGTGGGGTTCCCCAGGGGTCGATCCTGCGACCCCCTTTTATTCAATCTCTACATGCTTCCATTGGGCCAGGTAATACGCAGCCATGATGTGTCCTCCCACAACTTTGCTGATGACACTCAGATCTATATGTCGCTGACAGCAGAAGAAAATGGGCCTGTTGATTTATTGTGTCACAGTATTGAACAGATCAGTCTGTGGATGCAGAACAACTTCTTCCAGTTAAACTCAGACGAAACTGAAATCTTTGTCTGTGGCCCACAGAAACAAAGAGAAAGTGTCATCAGTTACCTTCTGACACTCTCTCTGGAACCTAAACATCAGGTCAAAGATCTTGGGGTAATAATCGATTCTGACCTGAACTTCAACAGCCACATTAAATCAGTAACATCAGCAGCCTTTTACCATCTTAAAAACATTTCGAGGATCAGAGGAATAGTCTCTAAACCAGACCTAGAAAGACTTATCCATGCTTTTATCTCTAGCAGGTTAGACTACTGTAACGGCCTGCTCACTGGGCTTTCTAAACGGGCCTTAAGACAGCTTCAGAACATCCAGAATGCTGCTGCTCGTATTCTGACCGAAACGAGGAAATATGAGCACATTACTCAAGTCTCTGCACTGGCTTCCTGTCACTCAAAGAATAGACTTTAAAACAGCCTTGCTTGTGTACAAGTCTCTTCATGGTTTAGCCCCAAAGTACGTATCTAACATTATAGACCCATATGAAGCAGCCAGGACTCTGAGAACCTCAGGTAGTGGCCTCCTGCTGATGCCCAGATTCAGGACCAAACAAGGGGAGAATTCATTCCAGTTTTATGCTCCTAAAATCTGGAACAGTCTTCCTAAAGAGGTGAGACAGGTTTCAACTCTGCCATTGTTTAAGTCCAGACTGAAAACAGCCTTATTTAACTGTGTATATAGCAACTGAGAATATTATTACTATTATTATTATTATTATTTTATTTTTATTTTATTTCTTTTAAATTCAAAGCTGATTTTATTGTTTCATTTTCTGCTCTTTTTTTTCCTATCTAAAGCACTTTGAATTGTCTTTGAAAAATGTGCTATACAAATAAACTTGCCTTGCCTTGCCTTGATTTTGACACCAACATTTAAATGGTATGGGTAAAATTTTGCTTTGTTTCAATATATGACCCTGCTTGTGATTACCACAGCGTTCGGTGCTTGGACCGATTCTCTTTACTATATATGTACTTCCAAATAGTAAAATTATCAAATTTTAATTGTAATCTATTGTAATCTATCTGTTATCTTCATAGAAGCTGCACCTGGTCTGGCATTCTGTTAGCTGTGACAAAGTACTGGATGGCATTAACCTTTTATTTAGTTTAAAAGGCAAAGTACATGTACTTTTATTTCCTCTGCTTCTTTTTGAGTTTTCTGTCTTTGCAAATCCCAGTCCCAGTTGGTCACCACATTGAGCCAGGTTCTATTAGAGGTTAAAGGGGAGTTTGTCCTATCCACATGCTAAGTATGAGGAACTGCTGTAAATTCATTGAAAACATATAATCTATTGTCTGCTGTATAAGCATGTTGGTCCAGGAGGAGTAAACATTGAAAGTGATGAGCTGTTGGATAATTCAGATAAATTGGAATGTGTGGATTTTTCATGTGAAGTGCCTTGAGATGACCTGTGTTGTGTATTGGCGTTTTATAAATAAACTGAGTTGAAGTAATGTCAAATCAATGGTGTTGAGGACATTTCCTAGGCACCCCTTGCCCCATAGAAATACATTTACTAAACTCTGCAGCCTATCTCAGTCCATCTTTTAACGGATGCATTCAGCAGGACTATGCACAATTTTACAAAAGCTCAAATAATCTCACAAGTGTCTGATCATAAAGAAGTATTACACTACCTTCAAATGACCTCCAGACAACTTCACATTCACCAGATCTTAATCACACGAAACACCTTGCTGACGCAATGACTCAAAATGCACCATAACAACAAACAAAGCATCGATAACTACTGCATAATGTTATCATTCCAATTTAGTACAATATGATGAACCTTTTTTAAATTCAAATAGCTAAATCTCTACCAAAAAATAAATATATGTGTCAAACTGTAATTTTTTGTTTTGTTTTTAATACTTCCAGTTAAACAGCTGCAATAGCTTGGCGACCTGTCCAGCGTGAACCCCCACCCTGTTGTCATATGCCTCTGGAGATAGGCACATAACACCCTGCTAGGATAAACGAGTATACCCAATCAATGGATGGACAGAAGGAAGAACTCAAAATAAATTTTAAAAATTCAGTCTGTGTCACAGATTGCTCTAGGAATGACGAGTAATACATCTAATTGGGAAATAGAATAGATAATAGATCTAGTTGTGTCTAGATCTGCCTTTAGGTTGAAATCATCTTTATGGATCGATCATAATGGACAACAGAAGTTAATGCTTCATTTGGAATAAATATATTGATAGATACATGCCTGCTTAAAATAGTCAGGTGCTCAAGTAAAACCTCTTAAAATTGCAGACAAATTTAAAGAAAAATTAATGCTCAACTAATCATAGGAATAATTTAAAGGATTACCAGAACATCTGTCTCCTTGAAAGCAAAACATAAAGAAATGAAGGGTGACTTTTGTAGAGCACCATACCATCTGGTACATCAATTTGTCATTTTCACAAAAAAAATCCGATTACACTAACATCTTGCTCATGCAGTTACGACTAAGGCATGTTCAGCAAGTTGTTACAAGAGCGATAAAAGAACCAATTTCGCAAAAATAAGCATGAGAATTGAATGCAGTGCTTTAGCATGATTGTGTTTAACCAAACAGCAGGCTTTACCTAACCCTACCTTTCAACAAATGTTGGAGAACTTGGTCTTTAGTTGCTTCTGTAGAATTGATATAAAATTGCAGCTTAAAAAATTAAACACATTTATGAAATAAAAAAGGTAAGACTTCGAACAAACAGTAAATACAAACATTATCAAGCTGAGTGTGTAAAGAAAAAAAAAGCCTTGCAATTGACCTTTCCAGAGTCAACATTTTGACTTGGTGTGGTGAGAAAAAGTTCAGCTGGGGTTTATTTCGTTAATGATGTCTGAGCTGCAGACCCTCAAAGCTTTGACAGGGAGTAAAATCACACACTAGAAAAAAAGTTTCAATATCTCACTGAAACGTAATGCTGACATTTTCATTAGTATTGTTATTATTATTATTAATAATAATCACACCTCTGCTATTCCTCTACTGCCACGATAAGCTACAAAATGTCAGCTTTGAAAAATTGGAGTACAGAAAGCATGAAAGAAATGACTAATAAGACCTCTGCTGCGTAGCTGGCTGTATGTAGAATGTTTTTACAGGTCTGTCTTTGTGAGTTAAACGTAACTGATGCTGTGAGGACTGCTAAATCGTCTGCCTGTCAGAAAATCTGGGGGTTTGTGAAACGAAGGATCAAACAGCAGCAGAAGCTTATTGTAAATTACAGTAAAAGCATCACAGCAAGCAATACCGACTTCACTGGTATCTAAAAATGTGAATGGGTGACTGTTGTTTTTTATGGTTTATTTAGTTTTTGGTAATTTATTAAGGATTTTGTAGACATGTGAAAAATGCAAAGAGAGACATTGCTTTGCCTCTTTTTGTTTGCTTGACACATCTGACCAGGCATAATATCTGTGCTCATCTTTCACCATAAAGAAACAATTGGTTTATAATTGTTTTAAGCTCTGTTTTAATGTCTCTGATCAACGAGGCAAATAAAAAGACCGTGATGTTACTCCGGCACCATCTGCTGGTAGAGTAATTTTTATTAGTATTTTATTAAGACTTTCATTCATGTAGCTTATCATTTTGTGGTTTGGGTTTACTTCTTTTTTTTTTAGCTCAGATGTACAAATAAAGAATATTTATGTGCTGTATCAAATTAGTATTTAATATTTCGTTTCTTTATTTTATATCATTTCACTTACAGAGGCAGGTCAAAAACTGCAACCAAGTAAATATGTTTCACTCCCGTTAAAGAGTAAGGCAGTCATCCGAAAGAATGTATTCAAGTAACTCTAAAAAGGCTACCTGAGGACTGAGTTGAGCTGATGTAATTTATCACAGGAATGGAATCAAACAGACAACGTGTACTTTAAAATCATATAAAAACATATAAAATAAGTTCTAGTGCTTTAAAAAATAAAATTGACAAATCAATCACATAAAAATATAACAGATTTAGTCAAAATAAAAAAATGTATAGCCTTGAAAAATCAGTACAAAATATAACAAAGCTTTCTTACAGGCAAGAAGCCTTAACGTTTTTACAGACATTTTACGCAAGTGAGAAACTTTTTCTCAGGTACAAATAAAATGTGTGATCCAATTAAACTACGTTTTATCTTTTCAAATAGTTCCTCAAGTGAGTGTAACTGAGTAAATGTAACAAATTATTACTCAACTCTAGTTAATTTTATTTTGCATTCGATTCAAAATTAAAGACAAGACTATTATATGTACTTCATCTGGTGTAGATTGTGTTAGGCCTGTCATCTCTTCTATTTTCTTTCACTTGTCAATTTTCCTTATTGTTTATGTGCAAACAACACTGTGTTGGTGAGTTACAAGTTTTTGTTTTTTTGTTTTTGAGAATGAGGTACAAATGTTTAAAGTCAAAGTAAAAAATGTGACCTTCTGAAAACCTGCAGAATTTTTGATCAATAGCCCCTCTTTCTCTTGATTAACCTACTTCAATAGATGTTATATATTTATCTGAACAAGGATTTATTAAATTTTCTATGCATAAATGTATAGAAGTAAATGGTTGGAGCTATGACTTGCTCTCCAGCTTGTGAATAGAGCAAACTGTCATCCTGAAGAGTAATTTTCATCTTCATTCCATCAAAGCTCAATTACTTTTTGGGAACTGCAGATTTGTTCTCCAGCTCGTCCTCCTCTAGGCAGATTAAAAACATGATTCCTCACTTTGAAAGTCTACTGGTGTCCCTCTGGTAACTTATATGGTAATTTATATATCTGTCTCAGCTTTCTATTTGTCTCCTCATCCCTGTATGGAAATCAGAAAATTTGGGGTTGTTTCCCAATATATTACGTCCTATTTTTCCAGCCTGAAGTGCTCATTATGTTTTGCTTTGACAGCTCAGCTTTATAACTGGTTTCTGACATTGATTCAGATCAGTTTTGATGACATAATGGGGGCATATCTGTTTTGAATATTTTATAGTGAAATTACTCTGCTTCTCTTTGAAAAAGCATGAATAACTAAGAGGGTCTTAGTCTCGTCTCTATAGATGAGTTCCTTACATCTTAATTGTTTTAAATTTAAGAACAAAATGTCAATGTTGGTGAAACTAATATTAATTGTTGACTTTAAGACTGGAGTTTGTTTTAGGTCTTTAATTCTTCAATATTGATTAAAAGTAATGGTTTCAATGTTTTGTTTTTTGTTTTGTTATGTTTTGATTTGGGGTTTTTTTGTTTTGTTTTGTTTTGTTTTGTTTTGTTTTGTTTTGTTTTGTTTTGTTTTGTTTTGTTTTGTTTTGTTTTGTTTTGTTTTGTTTTGTTTTGATTTGGGGGTTTTTTGTTTTGTTTTGTTTTGTTTTGTTTTTTGTTTTTTGTTTTTTGTTTTTTGTTTTGTTTTGTTTTGTTTTGTTTTGTTTTGTTTTGTTTTGTTTTGTTTTGTTTTGTTTTGTTTTGATTTGTTTTGTTTTGTTTTGTTGTGTTTTGTTGTGTTCTGTTTTCTTAAACAAGCTCCTATGTCTTGGTAAAAAATTAATTGTAAGATATTTTTGGCTTTATTTTCCTAGATGTTTGGACAAGAAACTAGACTAAAATGCATTCATGTTTTTACTAGGTTACGGTTCTGCTTGGTATTGGTTTTATTGAGTTGTTTTTGTTGTATTTTTCCAGTCCTTCATACAAGATTTTATTTTAGAAACAATAAAGAACCTTTTTGGATGCATAGGTAAATAATTCACTTGTCTAACAGAAATGTAATTTAGGTTTTATATTAGATTAAGGTTCATGTGCAAAAGGTTTGCAAATACAGTACTATATTATTACATTATTTAATTTCCCTTCGGGATAAATAAAGTATTTTTGATTGAATTGATTGATATAAGCCTTTTTGGGTTTGTCCAAATTAGCACAAAATTATATTGATTTATCTTATTTATGTGGCATAGCATAGATTTTATATAGATCCACTGTAGGTGTTAAACATTCAGACTGGTGACCTTTTAAAGTTTACATTCATTATTTCTCTTTGTACTTTTTTGCATGAACATACTATAACACTTATAAAAGTTATATGACAAGTTAGTATTTATGAGACTATAAAAGGTTACCATTCAACATCTGTTAACATTGAATCAAAGGCCCAACCAGGATTTAAACCACATCAGAGCAAAAATGAAGCGCAGATCAAAGAGAAGCAATCTAAACCAGTAATAAATACAGCAGCTTCACAGCAGCTCTGACAGAAACAGGAGTTGTTCTGGAGAGAGCCAAGTTGTGTTTTCATCTTCTACTGGCACACAGGGCTTAATTAACTTGGAATGTTTACCGTTAGACAACTGGCTTCATTTTGCTTTCGATTAATGATTGAAGCTCTGCAGGGGTGAAAAAACAGAAAAGGAAAAACTGAAACAGAGCAAGCGAAGACAGATGTTTAATGAATCTTTGACTGGAAGAGGAGAATAATCAAATAAACACGCTGAGACACGCGTCTCTGTGAGTGATGCAGTCCATAATCAGTGAGCGTTGCCGTGAATACCTGAATAGGGAGAGCGTCTGTTGTTCACAGGAAATACAGCAAGGTATATCACAGCTGACTGAATAAGTTAATTTCAAACAGGCTTTTTAATCACTCCTTGTCAGCTGGACTTTTATCCCGCAGATTAATAAAACAGATATGTGATTCCATAAAAGTTTAAATGCTACATACTTGGCCTAAACAATGTACATGGATCCAGTTTCACGCGGAGAAATATGAGACAACCGGAAACGAGAAGGACAAAGGCTTTGTAGCTTTGCTTTAAAGCATGACACAGCAAACAGGTTTGACCATGAAAGAGGCATCATTACAGTTCTGTTTTTGCTTAAAACATCTGGGTGTTATGCATGAAAACACAGTCTCAGTTGGCTCACCCCCCACAAACAATAACCAGTCATAACAGGAAACAAATATTTGATATTAATCTGTTACTACTTCATAATTGTATTTTTTTTCCTCATGTTAGCAGCAAAGGTTATCTCGCTCTTGTACTACTTACTGCAGCACTGAGTAACCTGAGATAATCTAATCACACCCAGCAGTCATTCTCTGGCAAGAAGTGACCCATCTTGCCATATCTATGAAAAAAGTGAGACCGCTATCATTTCCCCAATCAATCCTACAGTCCACTGGATTTCCACACCTAAAGTCCACCAGGAAACAAATGAATGCCATAAAACGGATTGCTGGCAGAAGACATTTCTAATCTGACAGCACGAGCAGCAGGAAAATATTTGTGAAAAGCTTCAGTAAAGTATAAGGTATATTCCTGTCCTCTGATCTATATGAAAAACAAAATACTTGCTATGACAAATGGAAATCACACAAAAAAATTCCAATGTTGTCTTAAAAGGTCAATGAGTGATGAATGTTCTCATAGTAGAGAAAGGGTACATTCATTTTAAAAATAGCTCTTTTAAAACAATTTAAAAAATCTCGTAGGACTTTTGGTACAGGAGGGTTCTCTGAGCGGCCCTGCAATCTACCTTTGTGCCCCCTCCAGCTTAGAGCCACTACCAAGTTTCCATTTTACAATTTTTACCCATTGCAGCTAAATAATAAGAACTAATTAATAACAAATTCAAATAAAACTGTGGATTAAAAATGCTGATGCAATAATAAACATTCTGAACATCTTCAAGTAAAACTACTTTTATAAGGGTGCTAAATTATGCTTATAAAAAAGTTATCTGAGTACTTAAATTCCCAGGATTAATTTTTTTTCTTTTTACAATAAAGGTATGCAAAAAGTGTGGAGAATAAAAATAAGGACAGAATTTTCCTTGTGATGTTTATTATAATTGTTATTATTGTTGTTGTTGTATTGCAAGTAGTAGTCGTAGTATTTAAATGGTGATTTTTAAAAGTGTACAAATGGTGAAACCATTTGACAGTCCTTTATTTAGAGTGCAATGTTTTCTATTACGAAAATATGGAACTACAAGTTATTTTTTACATAGACTTTAAGATATAGAATAACATTATTTTGTATTTCAGTGTAAATTTAAAAGAGAGCCAACAAAAAGAGCTAAAATTAAGGTTATCACAAAACAAAACAAGATTGGTGCTTAGTTTCTTATTTGCTTGATGTAAAAGAAATATAAGCCGATATAGTTTAAAAGTCGGTTTATTTCCCTTTAAATTGTATGGAAAATGCATTGTTGTGCCTATAAATAAAAACCTGCTAAATCCTCGCTGCCAGTGCCAAACATTTTTAGTGGAAATGGTGGAATGTTGTGGTGTATTTTGTCACTGAAGCAGATTTCATTGAAAAGAAACATAAAGATGCCAGTGAGGATTCTATATTTTCAATAGGAAACTCAACTTCATCCAACAGGATGTTACAGTTTGCCTCACAGAAGAAGACTTATCCTTTTTTGCCTAAAATTTTTATAAGGTGTAAAAATGCATGGAGGAAATGAACATGGCAGAATTCCTGACGTAAACATCTGTATGATATTCTAGGAAGAAAGAGACACGCTGTTGAAGTTGTTTTGTACTCATACTCAGCAGAGGCCTCCCTGTAAGTTAAATAAATACATTTTTAAATTCCCAGCGTGTATTATTTCTTAAGCTTCAATAATTTATCTCATTAGGTGACACCAAAAGAAAGAGCATATAATTTTTCTAGCAACTGTTCATTACATTTTTTGCAGCATTCTGTAATTTATTGCATAAACACTGCTTTATTCCAGAAATAGATCAAAATCTACATTGGTAAATACTTTTTTTCTATTTTTAGAGATAGATCAATTTTATATCCATTCAAAACTCTCCCTGCAGCATTTAAAATAATCTGATTGCTTGCTTTTTGTTTATTTTTATTATTCCAGTGTAGCAGCAACCGTCTCCACTCTGGGACCGTAAGAAACACCGTTTTCACAGAACTTAAACATAAATTATTTTATTTTTTTTACTTTATTTCTGTGTTTTTAAGATGGTAACCTCCAACTACTCAGACAGGAATAAATGAAGAACATGTTGCGAAACGCTCATGGCTTTTGACGTCGCTCGGAATGATGACGTTGGCCGCAGCGTGCCGTACAAAAAGCGTGCCCCGCGTGACGTTCAGGAACACTCAGCAGTTCGCCCGTAGTCTCCTTAGAGCTGGTTGTGGTTTCCCCTGACTATTACAATTACGAAACCGACTGTCGCGACAGCTTTCTTCGACAACTCCTATTATTTTATTTTTTTTTTTACATTTCTCTTTATTTTATTTCTTCTGTTCAGTCGAACAAGCCTTTAAAGCTGACGTTCCTTTAGTAAAGGTAAGTTCTGGCCGTGTTTTTTCTTTTTTTACTTAGCTAACGTTGGCTAACCGACGCCTCAAAAAGGAGGTTTGGTTACGTTCTTCACGGAAGAGTAAAAACCAGTTCGTCATATCTTATTAGGTAACATGAAATAGTTTGTATCGAGATGGTTTAGTATTTTGATCAAAATACGTCGTTTTTACTCGGATGTGGCTGATGGCTGTTTAGCAGTTAGCTCTCCTGTAGCTTCGTTAGCCCCCATCCCCCTCCTCCTCAAAATGTCGCCGCCTGGACTTCCGTTGAAAGAACAAAGACCTGATAAAACCGGCTGATGTGGATTTTTTTACCCCCCCCCCCCTTTCCCATCTAGGGCTTAGTCTTGTTTAAATATATGTTTTATGCCAGTATTGTGGAAAATTGAAAATAAAACTCATAGCGTGGATAAACGTTTTAAACGACGTTAAAACGTAGGGAGCTAAGTAACAAAGTAAAACGTTTGAAAACCATTGGGTTGTAAAGGCTATGTTGGCATTTGTATGAAAATTATTTTTTTTTTGAAATGACGCGACTTAAAAACAAATTTGGGAGAAACAAAAACTCCCAGTTATGAGGAATTGCCGAGAGCGTTTCCTGGTTTTGATTATACGGTTTACATAGTTTTACATCAGTAAGCTGTGCATTTTTACCAGTAAATGTATGTTAGTGTCGTGAAGGTCTCGGTGTTTAAGGGGTTTGTTGGCAATGACGTAGTCCTTTTATAAGTGGAAGAACTGTGAGGACATTATGCTACCGTGTTTTGTTCCAGTTTTGTGCTAAGTTAGCATGCTAGCTCCCCTACAACCTCACACACGTGTTGACGTTCATGTGTACTACTCCTCGATCGAAATCAATTTGAATTATTCGCGAAAAGCATCTCTCTTCTTGCATGTACCTGACATTATGAATCCTACTGTTAATTTTGTATTATTTTCAGCTCTTTCTTGAACTAACCTTTCCTGTCTCTGTCCAGATCGTTTTTCCAGCCCCACACTTCATTCAATTCTTTAGAAAAAAATTCTTTGCCAAGCCGCCAAAGTGGAGAGTGTGGTTGCCCCGGGGGGACCTTCTCGTTTCAGGTATTCACTATTATCACGACATCAAACCTCCTTATCCTGATTCTCTGCTGCTTAGCCAATAAAGCCCATCCTTCTGTAATGTTGATTTGTTTTCTCCTCTTTGTTTTACAGTGTAGAGGGAGGAGGTGGGGGTGCACCTCAGCACTATCCCAAGACTGTCTGCAACAGGTGACTTTTTGGTTTATTTACTCTGTGTACGTACGTGCTGTGTTGAGAATTTTAAGTTATTTTTTTCAACTGGACTTATTTTAAAATGCATCTTTCTTTCTGATATTTTACATGTAAATGTCCTAATAGATGCATCAAAATGAAATGACATTCATCTTTTTGCATCATAATGTTGACAATGTTCTTTGTAACAGCGAGTTCCTGGGGAAAACCCCAGGTCCTGGCGTTGAAAGATGGATTCCTTCACGAAGCACTAAACGAGATGTCAATTCCTCCATTGATAAAGGACAAAAAGATGCAATCTTCAGGAAAGTAAGAGGGTAAGTTGACATTTTGGCCTATATAATTTATTTAAGTGAGAACATGTTGAAATTAATTTTTTCCACGGTTTATTTCCCAGGATACTTAATAAGCTGACCCCTGAAAAGTTTGACAAACTGTGCTTGGAACTCTTCAATGTGGGTTTGGATTCAAAAGTTGTCCTTAAGGGAGTTGTCTTGTTGGTGAGTGTTTGTTAATTATATGGGAAAAAAGGTGCATTGTGCAAAATGCTGACCAGATAATGGTGTTTTTAGATTGTTGACAAGGCCCTTGAAGAGCCCAAGTACAGCCAGCTTTATGCACAACTATGTCTTCGTCTGGCAGAGGAAGCACCAAACTTTGAAGGCCCATCAGCAGAAAGTCAAGCAACTCAAAAGCAAAATACTGTAGGTCTTCTTCTTTTTAAATACTATTATGATTATGACACCTGATTTACAGTTTGGACTTACTTGTGTTGCATACTGCTTATTTAAAAAAAATTGTTTGTTTTTAGACCTTTAGAAGGCTTCTGATCTCTAAACTCCAAGATGAATTTGAAAACCGTGCCAAGAATGTTGATGGTGAGATTTTTATTTATTTTATTTTTTTGAGTTTGTAATGAAGCTTATAGTTTACGTGAAACGTTCTTATTCTTTAGTCTTTGACAAACATGACAACCCTCTCACCTCTGAGGAGGAGGAGCAGCGTGCTATTGCAAAGATCAAGATGCTGGGTAACATCAAATTCATCGGGGAACTTGGCAAACTCAATCTTATCCATGAATCCATTCTACACAAGTGTATTAAAACAGTACGTTTTTATTTTACTTCCCTTTTCTCATTTTGTTATTAAATATTAATTTAAGAAATCTAACTTTGGTTCTTATATTTTAAGCTTTTGGAGAAAAAGAAGAGAGTCCGACTTAAGGATATGGGTGAAGATTTGGAATGCCTCTGTCAAATAATTAAAACTGTGGGACCTAAAATCGATCACTCAAAGGCTAAGGTGAGTTACCTTAAACAAGTTAAACAATGGCTGTGATTTTCTTGCCTTGGGCTATATTAGAAACATTGTTTTTATCTTTCCAGTCCCTGATTGATCAGTACTTTGGACGCATGCATGCCTTGATGAACAACAAGGAGTTGCCAGCAAGGATTCGCTTCCTGCTGCAGAATATGGTGGAGCTGCGAAGTAACAACTGGGTTCCTCGCAAACCTTATGTAGACAACGGGCCGAAGACCATCAACCAGGTTCGCCAGGATGCTGTAAAGGTTGGTTCACCTTGTTTTGGCCTTGCGACACATCAGCTCACTAATTGGTCCAGCAATGTTTGTATTTTTCATGAGCTCATCTGAGATATTGCTGTGTGTTTTAGGATTTGGGTGTGTTCATCCCACAATCCGCTGAAATGATGAGGAATGACTTCTTCTCCGACCATAATTCCTTCCTGCCATCTAGGAGGGTCGAGAGGGATCTTGTTGGTGGGCTTTCTGACATGTTTGGGCAACTACCTGGTATGTTGGCCATTTTTACTCTTCTAGACATCTAAAATGTTAAAATACACGACACCACAATTGTCTTCCTTTCAACAGGGATCAGCATTGGGACAGGTCCAGGAGTAATTCAAGACCATTACTCTCCCACCATGAGTCGTCATCGCGCGAGCCCTCTATTTAATGGCCACATGGGAAATGGTAACACTGCACACCAGCCTCAGTTTGAACCAGGAAGTAAGCAATTCATCAAGCCTGGTCAGGTAAGTGTTGTATGTCTCTTTGTGTAAAGATTACCAAACATAATTGTTTTGCATTTGTAAAGATCCAATTTTTTTGAATTTCTTTTTAAAGGGGCAGAATTCACCAGTTTTCAGCCATAAACAGAACCACTCGGCACAAGTACAATCAAAGGATATGGCTCAAAGGTTCAGCAAAAAAGGAAAACTCAATGTGGATGAGGTACTCATCTCCCATTACTAGGAAAATATAAAAAATGTGTAGTTCAGAATTGTTATAAGTTGCTGTCTTTGTTACACAGATCAGTCTGAGGCCAGCTCAATTCTTCGTCTTGAATAAAAACCAAGTGCCAAAGCTACAGCCACAGATGACTTTGATGCCTCAAACTGGTTCTCCAATAGGACAAGTAAGCCCCCTTTGTCTTTGAATAAAGCTGCCACTCTTTACCTGTTGTGAGGTGCACATGCTTATTTCTGCCATCTTTGACATTTACAGCTCGGCCTCAAAAACAACCCTCCTCCAATCCAAGAAAAGCCAGCGAAGCCTAATAAAAAGGCCCCACCAACTAAAGAAGAGTTGTACAAAATGACTGTAAGTATCCTGCGGCGTAAGCTTATTCTCCTTGCTGTAAAATATTAAGTTGCTTAACAAACTCCTTGTCTTGCTTTTAGGATACTCTGATGACAAACTATCTGAATGGCAAAAACATTGAAGAGGCTGTGAGTGCTGCAAAGGAGATGAAGGCTCCCAAGTACTTTTTGTCAGAGATGCTGAACAAGATGATTGTGTTAACACTCGAGCGCTCTGATGAAGATAAGGAAAATGCCAGCAAGCTGATCCATGCCCTCTGCACGGAGGGACTCGTAAGCCGGGAAAGCCTTATTCCTGTGAGTGCTGTCTGCTCAGCTGGAAGCTCTCGATCTTCCTGTTTGAATGTAAACTTAACGCAGACTCTCGTCTTTTTGTAGGCCTTCCTTCATATTCTGGACCAGAGCTCAAAGGTTGAGGAGGAAATCCCTCTGGTGAAATCTTACCTGGCACAGTTTGCTGCTCGGGCTGTAATTGCGGAGCTGGTCACCATCGATGACTTTGCTCATCAGCTGGAGAACGGTACACACTTCCCCCTCTTCCTGCTCTGCCTGCAGCAGATGGTCAAACTGAAGGACTGCGACTGGCTGGGCGACCTGTTCCAGCAGAGCAAGGTCAACATGCAGAAGATGCTACCTGGTGAGT
>JAVLVB010000047.1:29347-39567 GCA_032876305.1 Orestias chungarensis
TTTTTGTTTGTACAGTTGAATTGATTTTTGGGCTGACCGTGTTTGTCTCATCAGAAATTGACCAGAACAAGGACAGGATGTTGGAGATTTTGGAGGGCAAAGGTCTTGGCTTTTTGTTCCCACTGATGAAACTGGAAAAGGAGCTGCTGAAGCAGATCAAAGTGGATCCCTCCCCCCAGTCAATCTACAAGTGGATCAAAGATAACATCTCGCCCAAACTCCACACTGATAAAGGCTTCGTCAACATCCTAGTGACCAGGTAAACCCAACATCTCTTAGTGATCACATGCCTTCCTCCCTGCCTTAGATACACAAATTGACAGGTTTTCCTCTTTCTGCCAGTCTCCTACAGTACATCGCTTATGAGATCAACCCAGATGACGACGAGGAGCAGCTTTCAGCACCCAGCAAGGAGCAGCTGGACGAGGAGAAGCAACTTCTGCTGTCCTTCAAGCCAGTCCTGCAGAAGTTCCTACATGATCACATTAACCTGCAAGTCAGCACGCTGTATGCCCTGCAGGTCCACTGCAACACAAAAGCTTTCCCAAAAGGTCTGTTAGTCCTCAAAGTGATATACAGTTTGTCTGTGTGGGTTGTTTTCTAATTCCTTTGTTGCTCTGCTTCAGGCATGTTGCTGCGCTACTTTGTGAACTTGTACGACACGGAAATAGTAGAAGAAGAAGCCTTCCTTTCATGGAAAGAAGACATCACTGAAGAGTATCCTGGAAAGGGGAAAGCATTATTCCAGGTAATTGGAGCACCAGTTCAAGTACTGTCTCAGAGGGAACTATTTTTGGTTATTGCAATTCAGCCACTGATGGGAAATGTCTTACTTTTTTTTTTTTTGATGCAGGTGAACCAATGGCTGACCTGGTTGGAGACCGCTGAGGAGGAAGAGTCTGATGACGAAGATTACTGAGGGGGGAAACGGCCAAAGACGTGTCTTTTGTTTTTTTTCCTTTTTATTGTGTCTCTCCTTTGCTTTTGTTTAGTTGCAATTGTTACAACTCATCTACAATGTGTTGCCAAATCCAACTGGCTATATCTTGCTGTTTGTACTTCTAGTTTCTCCCCTTCAATGTTCTTGCAGCAAGTGTTTTAGTGCATGTCTGTCATCTTGGGATAATAAGTAGACGGTGGATTAAGGAAGATTAGGTTTTACTTAGCTCTGTTACTTTTTACTTGTGGCAAAAACGGTTTACAAAAAAAACCAAGATGTTTCCTAATTGTTTTTCTGTTAAATTCAGATTCTTGATGCACTTTGCTTAACATCATGAGTTGTTGCAATTGTTAAATTCTCCCATTTGTTTTAAATTTCTTCAGTTTATTTAGCTAAAATCTTCTAAAAGGTAATTTTAATCTGGAATTAACAGTGTGGTTTATTTGCACATTATGATCTCATTCACACTTAACCTGAATAAATCAAGAGCTTTTTTTTAATGTATGAAACTGTTTTCTAGACATCTTTGTGGCCTTTTTTTCTCATTAATTTATCAGTTCGTATAGATATACCTCCTAAAGTGTCTGACTATGCTTGAATGTCCTGATTAGACATTTGTACAGCTCTAGCAGTCGAAACTATGCTGCAGCTGTTAACCACTTGTAAGAATTACACCTATTTGCAATATTTTTAAGGTCTTTTTATCATGAAATAAAGAATGTGCTGTATGTGTACATGCGCACCTTTAAATGTCATAAGTGCTAGCAGTCCAGTGTACTACAGATCAATCTTGAATAAAGTTGGACTGTTACATTCTTTGCCTTCTTTCACTCAGCTGAACAAAGACAAGAATGTGATTAAGAGTTTTCCATTTTTATTTACACCAGACTTATAGGACTAACTTGTTAACCTTAATTGCCAAAGGGAAGATTTGTCTCAATACATTTAATTTCATTGGAACAATTTTTGGGCTAAATTTACTTTCTTGGCTTTTACTTTATTCCACAAATCTCAGTTTCTAATAAAAAAAATCTCAGGTTTGCATAATGCACTGAAAACCAGATATAAAGCAAACCATTCATGTTCAACAATAAGCGTTACATTTAATCTGAATGACCTAGTCACTGTCGTCGTTGTTCGACCCCTCTATTTCTGAACCGTTGTCTGATCGGCGCGGCGAGCCTTCATTGTCTGATGCTGGCCTGGACACGTCTGATCCCGACTGGCTCCTCTTGCTCTCGTTGTCGGACTGTTCCGACTCGGACTGCCGCTGCGCCCTCCGCTTCTTCACCGGGCGGTCGCTGCCGGACTCGTCGTCCGAGCCGACAGACCGAGGGCTTCTTGCCTCGCTGCCCGAGCCGACGGAGCCCCGAGGGCTTCCTGCCTCGCTGCCTGAGCGATTCCTCTTGGCGTCCGAGTCGCTGTCCGACGCTATGCGCTTCCTGTGACCGCCCTCGTCGTCAGATCCCGAGCCACTGTCTCGGTTCCTGTTGGAACGAGGTCAAATCATGAACTTTTAGTTTACTCATCCTTATATTTGTTTCACCACTTTAGCCACATACCTGTCTTCAGCTATTTTCAGTTCGTCCTCGTCTGACGAGGATTCGGAGGAGGAGATGATGGCCTTGGATTTGATCTTCCCTTTAAAAGACGGTGGCATGCGCTCAGGCTGGGGCTGAAATGACAAAGATCTCAACATCAAGCACTTGTCTAGACTCAATTTTCCAGTTTTCTCTTCTTCATACTGAGCCAAACGTGTACAACGAAGAAGAAAAAAAAGGGACCTTCTCAATCTTTTTGCGTCCTTCTTTAGGTTTGCGCTGTTTTTTGGGTCGAGATGCTCCTTGCTCCCCATCGCTGTCATCTCCTCCTTTAGCCGACCTGAAAAGAAAAACAATCGACTCTTGATCCTCACGGAAAAACCTCAGTGACCACCGCATCCTCACCTCCTCCTCTTCTTTTTCTTCTCTCCTTCCTCGCCCTCCTCTTGCTCGCTGCCGCTGCTCTTTCTCCTCTTCTTCTTTTTCACTGGAAGTTCCTCATCTGAATCATCGTTGACGAAATCATCCACATCCCCTCCTTTCTTACGCTTAAATACATTGGGGGAGGGGGGACCATCCATAAAAACCCAAACATAAACTATACTAATCACATATTTCCTTGTGAGTGATATGCTGAGAAACTAACCCGGCCTCCGCTTCCCTTCTTCTTCTCTTTGGCCGATTCTTTTGGTCCTTCCACAAATGTGAGCAGGTTCTTGGTCTTCTCCACAAACAAGGCCCTCTGCTCCAGAAGCTTCTTCTGCCCCTCGGCCTCTCTTTTTTGCCGTTGTTCCTGAATTATGTCCACGGGAATCAAAGCCCACCAGTGTTGGAAAACGGTGAGAAAAGGACAAGCGAGTTTAAGATGTGAGTTGGACCGATACCTGTTCTTTTAACATCTGCTGCCGCAGCAGGTCCCTCTCCTGTTCCTGTTTGGCGCGAAGCTCCTTCTCCTCTTCGTCCTGCTTTCTGGCTCTGGCCACATGGTACTGAGCCTGACTCAGCAGGTCAGAGCACTGCCTGGATTCCCGGAGGACAATAGTATCAAGGATTCATCCACATCATAAAAGGGTAATAATCACTATCTGCTGATGTTGGGACCAGAGCTGTAATATTTAAGCTTTGAGATCATCGTCAGGGGAAAATAACAAGGTGGTTCCAAATGATTGTTTTCACCAAAATATATATATATGAAGGGTCTCTGCAGGTTGGATTTATAATTTTTAAAGCTCATTATAAATTGTAAGTAGCATTCCTAAGCTCACTTGCTAACTATCATACCTTGTGCTAAACACATTTGGTTACATAAATTAGTAAAAACAAATTTAGTTTGTGAGCCTGTTGTCCAACTTTGACACATTTGCCAGAAACAGCAATTAAAATATATTTTTTCTTACCGGGCCTCAGACGCTGCGAGAGCAAGGTCGAACCTCATCTTGTCTCCAGCTTTGCTGAGGTAGCTGAAATATCTGTGTGAGGAAGAGGAGGATGACGATGAAACTTTAATCATTTGTGAGAGGAAATCCCTTCCAAACAATATAAAGGAAATCCTTAAAGAACCTGTGAGCCAGTTCGAGCTCCTTCACAGCGCTGAGCACAGCCTTTAAATTGCTCTTCTCGTCTTTCAGCACCAGCGTGGCGAGCCTCTGGAGCACCAGAGCCACGTTGAACATCAGCACTGTGTCGCTGGGCGCCACATGGCGAGCCTTTTGGGACGACACATTAGAATCCTCACCTCATCTCATCTCAGATGATTTCAGGTCAAAAAAAAAACACAAACGTTGCATGTTTGTCACCTTCAGCAGCATCTGCTTGCACTCCTGGAGTTTCCCACACTTGAAGAGAGCCCTCGCAAGATACAGCAGCACCTCTGTGTTCTGGTATTTGTAGAACTTCTTTAAGCAATTTTCGTACTGCGAAGCAGAAATGACACTGAAATCAGCTAAATGTGCAGTAAGGGAAAAAAAAAAAGAAAACCACGAGGGTTTCCCTAGCGTCCTACCATCTGCACGGCGCTGATGTACTGCTTCTGCTCCACGTAGATGTGAGCCAGGTTCAGCCAGACGTCGCTGATTTCCGCCGTGGCCTCTCTCACCTGGGCGAACACGTCACGCGCCTCACGGAAATAACCTTTGTGTGCGAGGACGGCCCCTGGAGAGACGACTGTGCGTTTACACAAGCGCACAGAAAATGTAGAACACACAAAACAGAAGAGTGAAACTACCGATCCCGTTAGCAGCGTAGAGGTTTTTGGCGTCGTTTCGCAGGACTTGTTTATAAATCGCCAATGCGCGATCCTGGTGCCTCTTTTCCTAAAAAAACAGACAAAAACATTCAACGGATTTCTCATTAAACAACCCTTGCACCCTGCTGTTCCTCTAATAAACACAAACTCTTGTGGTACCTTCTCCCGGTCTCTGGTGGGTTGGTGCAGAGTCTGCAGCCACACGTTCCCCAGAGCCAGCATGGAGTACGTGTCGCTCTGAGTGGACGGCTGTTTCAGGATGCGCTCGAACTTCTTCTGGCCCGGCCCCCACTCCTGCTTGGCTAAGTGGAGATTGCCGATGAGTGACCAGGCGTCTGGGTGATCCTGCAGCAAACGGAAACTTTGTCAGATGACATCGCACACGGGATTTAACAGCAGCAAAGGCAGCGTACCTGATTAATCTGCAGAGCTTCTTTGAACCAATCGGACGCTTCGTAGAAGTTTCCCTTATCGCGGGCCATCGCTCCGAGACGCAAGTAACCTGCAGGTGGATGAACAAGTTAAATACTTTATTTTCAGTACACAAACCAACCACTGTCTGTGTTGTGTAACAGGCTTCAATGAATCAAGTGGAAATCTTACAGTCTACATAGTTAGGATGCTCCCTGAGGATGTTTTTGTAGAGTTTCTCAGCTTCGTGGAATTCACACATGGCTTCATACAATCTGGCCAGGTTGTAGGAGGTGGTGACAGAAATGGCATTGTAGTAATGCTCGTCATGCTCTCCCTCCGCCTTAGCTCGCTCCAGCGACGCCAAAAAATATTTCTGTTGAACGGATAATAAAAATAAGGGTTCTGTAAAACTTGCTGGGAAAGGGAAAAATAATTAGTCGGTGTGCTACCTTAGCTTCCCCGAGGTTGCCAAGCCTGAAGTGCAGCGCCCCCAGGTTGTTGAGGATTTCCGGGGGAACGTCGGCCTGCACCTTCTCCTGCAGTATGCGAGTGGCCGTGCCGTAAGCCGACAACGCACCCTGGATGTCGGTCTGCTCCAAGATCTGAGCCAGCTCGATCCACGCCTCCACATCATCCGGGTACTGCTCTGTCACCTTCTTCAAGTGACCCTGAGAGACAAAAATGAACCATTTTAAATAACTGGCACCAATATTGTGTGCAAACACTAAAAGTGGGACGTGGTGAACACCTACTTTTGCAATGTCTCTCTTTTCCTGATCATCGGATGTTGCGTAGAGGGATCCTAGGATCTTCATTGTTTCGTAGTTATTGGGGTAGGCCTTTAACACCTTTTCAAAGCACTGCGCAGCGTTTTCCTTGTCCCTACGATACACGTACATCTGTCCCAAGCCAAAGAAGGGAAGAACAAAGGTGGAAGACGCGAACTGAGTGGCCTGGTAGTAATACTGAAACGCCTGGTCATAGTCCTCCTAAAGAAAAGAAAAAGAAAAAAAACACACACACAAATAGACTGATTTAAACACAAATAACTACACGACTGAAACCAGCACAAAGGTTTAGGTGGCGGACTTGCCTGCACGTGAAATGAACGGGCCAACTGATAGCAGCTCTCAGCCTGCATGGCTTCAACTTCTGTGTTGTGGAACGCATGCAGGGCAAGATGCTGGACTTTACTGTAGTCCTGGAAACGAAAGCACAAGAGATCAGCTGAAAGATGCAGAATGGCGTTTGCTTCGTTGCTCAAGACAAATCCCAATAACTAAAATACCTTCTTGAAGAAGAAGTGGTTGGCGAGATGGTTCAGCACCATGGGGTTGCTGGGGTCGATGGTGTACGCCCGCGAAAGGAGCTGCACTCCGTTTTTTATAGACTCAGAATCTTTGTTGTTGAGCTCCAAAACTGCCAAACCAACCAGCGCTCCCACGCACTTAGAGTTCAACTCCAGAGCCCGATCGAATGCCAGACGGGCTTTCTCCAGTTTATTGAGCTTGACGAAGCAGTGACCCATCCCCAGCCTTACTTCAGCTAAACAGAGAGGAAAGTGAACATTAAGGCAACGTTTATAGCAGGATTTGTATGAAATCCCTAAAAGCAGGAAGAGTTTGTCAAAAGTTCGAAGTTCAAATATCTTTTTTGATCGATTAATTCAAACTTGAAAGCAAATACTTACCTTCATAGGGATGAAACTATTAAGATAACAACAAAACTCTCTAATAGCTGATTATCCCTAAAGAATTAGCTGATCCAAAACACACAATAGATTTGTCTTTTTTTTGTACCAGATTATATATTTTTTTTTTTATCCTGTATTTTAAGACGATGCATCTTTTAATTAACTCTTGAGGTTTAATACATACACAATATTCTCCAAGTTTTTTTTTATGTATGAATCATGCTTCTATTGATTGCAGATGCTACCTGATTTATTTCCATGACTTAATTCAAAAGAATCAAAAGAAGCGACACTAAAAAAAGAATGTGAACTGTATCCGCATTTAGGTTCACAGTTGATTTACAAATTACTTGAAAAGAAAAGAGTTACTGTGATTATAATGGAATGTTGCTGTTACTGTTCACCTGGGCAGCCAGGGTTTGTTCGTAAAGCCTTTTTGTAGTACGCCAGCGCTCCTTTGTAGTCCTTCTTATTGAATGAGATGCAGGCCTTACCTTTTAAAACAAAACCAGTGTTATTCTTTTCTATTCCATATTCACCATTCAAAGTAGTCGATGTCCACTTCCACATTCTGACATAATTTACCAAGCAAAGCGGGGATGTTGTTGGTTGACTGGTTGAGCACAAAGTGAAACTGAGCATCGGCCTGGTCCATCTTGTCTCCTTCCAGCAGGCAGAAACAGGCTCGCCCCAACAAATGGTTCTGATTCAGGATGAGACCACATTATATTAACTTTAAATACACACACACACAACAGAGCCACAGCAGCGCTGAGATGAGCCTCTTTTACCTGATCATACATGATGATCTTATCCGCCATAGTGTACAGCAGGGTGGCCTGTGTGATGAGCTCCTTCTTGGCATCTTTGTTTTTCTCTTTGCGAGCCTGCTGGACATAATAAGCTGCTAACGTGTCCAAGCAGGTCATCTGGTCCTTCTCGTGGTCTCTGTAGTCCAGGTTTCCATCAATACGAGCTGCTTCTAAAAGCTTCACGAAATCCTCAGTTTTGCCTTGCTTGTAGTACTCCAACTAGAAAAAAAAGCATAACATGATATTCACTTTCATGCTGCTTCACATACTTGTTTATTTTATTTAATGTAAAGGCATGTATGCTTTGCATGTTTGGTGGTAAAGAAGAGTTAAAAAAAAGAAAAATGTATGTTACAGAAGTGCCTCACCGCCAAAGCAATCCAAATGTGCAGCTGTGTGTGTTCCTGCTTCAAGATACTAATGACCTCGTCTCCCTCCGGCAGCTGGTCGAAATCGAGCTCGATAACCTGCACAGCAAAGAGTGTAAACATTATGATATGTAAAGGTTTAATTTCACTTAGGGATAAATAAAGTAGTTTTGTTTGATTGATTGATTTTGTTCTATCACTCTGAGGTTAGCATTACAGACATGTGTTCTCGATATAATGATTTTAATATTTCTGATCTCACCATGACAACATTTAGTAAAATATTTTTAAAAAAATTCTTTTAGAAAAAAAAGTTAAAGACATATATCATAGGCTTGGTGTAGCATAACAATATGTTAAGCTTCTCTGAGAACTACTATGTTTGAGTCCTTCATCAATCCATTTACCCTCTTGGTGTGTAATAAAAACCAGGCATTAAGGCAAATTTTGGCTCACTGAAAAAAAAAGACTAAAAACACCCAAATCCTTCATAGCGCCATGACTCTACAACGTTATTTGTGGTGGACATCTCGATTAGGATTAAGTCTAAATCAGTCCATATAATTTTCTGATTACATTGTTTATTTTAAGGTAATCTAGAATATGTTGATTTTTTGGTATTTTCAGAAATTGAAAAATTAAGAAAAAGATTTTTGTTTTGGGTTAGAATGGCTGCAGACTGGCTACAGCAGCGGACACATCAACATTAGTCCTGCACAGCATAATGCAAGAAAAATACTGGCGAGCCTCTTAGTCTCTTGGAGTTATATCTAATAAAAACTGTTAAAACCAAATAATGTCTTTGTGAAGATACAAATACAAAATTTAAAAAATAAGATATAGAGCCAGCTACAATAAAATTGCTGTGTAAACTATAAAATTGTAGAAATTTATTTTTTCAGGCTGCTGTTTTTACATCTAAAAAAAAATAAATAGCTGTAGTTTCTTAATGACAAGAACAAATATTTTTTTAAGGTGCATTTAATTTATATTTTTAAGATGCATTAAACAACAAGTTTCCACACAACATAATAGACATGAGAGCTTGCATGCATTAAACTTTGATATTTAGCAAACAGTACGCATATTGCTACCATTGCGGCATAGGGTGCAGCCCCCACATTATTCTACAAGGCATTGCACATGATAACACCCCAGCATTTAACATGTAGTTAAACTGTTGTTAGGTTTAGATATAAGAAGAGAATTAAATATTAACATAACCTTAATTAGCACGTTCAATTATTTAGCAGCCAGAAACCTTTTTGCCTTTGCCTTGTATTGTTTTGGGAAAATGCCACATCTTTAGTCGATGTGCTCAAACTATACTGAACCAGTTTGAGGTTATATTTCTACTGTTAATATTGCAAGTAACTATATATAAATCAGTATGTTACATATTTGCAGAGCAGCCTCTATTGTGAACTATTTGTGAAGGCTGCTAAACTTAAATCTACAAAGATTGGATAAGTTTGGGCATTGATCTCAGCAACATCCTAAAATAGGTTATCTCAAACTTTATTTTTTAGAGTTAACTGATGACAGGTAAAAATGATAACTGCAGCAGAGGCAGTGAACAACTCAATAAAGATGGTATTAAATCATATTTTCTATTTTAAGTAGTAAACTGACATCTAAAATGTGTTATTAGTGCCAAATAATCTAAATACGCCACATTATTTAAATTCGAGGCTAAAGCTGAGTTCTGGATAGCTTCTGTTAGCATCTGCTGCTAACATCACAGCCAGGTTCACCTAGAAACATCTGCAATTAAAACAGAAAATGAAATAAATACATAAACATTCTTTCTTTACCTCGTCTGTGTCCCGCAAAGGGATCTCAATGGAACCCCGAGACATTTTGAATCCAGAACTTAATTTCCTCTCAAATTAGTTGAGTTTGTTTAGAAGAAGAAAACTGCAACACATCCACTCCGTTGTTTGCTAGCAGCTAACTAACGGATGGTGTAACCAGAATTATGTCCGGCTTGATTGTTAGTGAGGCAAAACTCGAGTTGCTTCTTTTAGGTTCCCACTCGTGAGCGCTAGACATTCATTATCTAGCATTATCTAGCATTATCTAGCATTATCTAGCATCTTCTTCTTCTTCTTCTTCTTCTTCTTCTTCTTCTTCTTCTTCTTCTTCTTCTTCTTCTTCTTCTTCTTCTTCTTCTTCTTCTTCTTCTTCTTCTTCTTCTTCTTCTTCTT
>JAVLVB010000047.1:39667-54325 GCA_032876305.1 Orestias chungarensis
TCTTCTTCTTCTTCTTCTTCTTCTTCTTCTTCTTCTTCTTCTTCTTCTTCTTCTTCTTCTTCTTCTTCTTCTTCTTCTTCTTCTTCTTCTTCTTCTTCTTCTTCTTCTTCTTCTTCTTGGATTTTATTGGCGGTTGGCAACAAACCTATAGTAGCATTACCGCCACTTACTGGTATGGAGTGTGGTTCGTGACTGTCCATAAATAAATACTATATATACACACACACAAACACACTTATCTAGTTGTTAAAAAGTCTTTAATCCATTTAAATATTTTCCCTTTAATGCCCAACATGTATAATTTAATTAATAATCCCTCCACCCACATCATATCGTATGCTTTTTCTATATCAAAAAATATTGCCACCACACTTTCTTTATTTACTTGTGCTCTTTTAATTTCATGCTCTAAACAGAGCGTTGGATCATTAGTACTCCTCCCTTTTCGAAAACCACTTTGATATCTTGACACATATCCTTTATCATTTAAATAATATACTAGCCTATTATTAATCATTTTTTCCATTATTTTACATAGATTTGATGTTAAAGCTATTGGTCTGTAATTTTCTGGGTTTGAATGATCTTTTCCTAGTTTAGCGATTGGTACTATAATTGATTCTTTCCAATTCAATGGTAATTTTCCCTCCTCCCAGATTTTATTATATATTTGTAATATTATATCTTTCGATTGTTTACAGAGTTGTCCTATCATTCTATACCAAATTTGATCTTTACCTGGTGCTGTATTTTTTGTCTCCTTAAGTGCATAATTTAATTCGGCTTTTGTAAATTCAATATTTAACAAATTTTTTGTCTCTTCAACATTCTGTAATACATCTTTATATTTAAGTTTTGTATTTTCTCTTCCTTTTCTTACCTCTTCACTAATATTATTTGAACTGTGAATTTTACTAAATGTTCTTGCCATAATTTCAACTTTATCTACATCTTTTATTATATTTATATTATATATTTTTAATACAGGATATTCAAACTTTCACTTAATGCCATTCATTCTTTTAATTATTTTCCAAATTTTTTCTATTTTTGATTCTTTCCCTATTGTACTACAAATATTTCTCCAATATTCCCGTTTTGCATTCTTAATTGTTCTCCTTACCATTGCTTGCTTTTTTTATAATCAATTCAATTCTTATAAATGGGATTACCTTTTAGTACTTTAAATGCTTTATTTCTTAATTTTATTGCTTCTTTACATTCATTTGTCCACCATGGCACCATTTTATTATCATATTTAATCCCTACTTTCTTTATAGAACTATCTGCTGCCTCCATAATTATCTTACAAATTTTTTCATTAACATCATTTATATCCATACTCATATCTACTTTTTCTAAGTTTATTTGCCTCAAGTATCTAAATTTAATCCAGTCGGCTTTATTAAAATTCAGTTTTTTGTTGATCTTTATATTCTTTTTATTTAAAGTTAATCCTACTCTTACTGCAATGGGATAATGATCACTACCTATTGTTGAATTTTTATCAATGAACCACTCACAAATACCAGCTAAAACATTTGATACTATTGTTAAATCAATAACCGATTCCATCCCTGTTCTTACATTGATTCTTGTTTCCCTCCCATCATTAATACATACAAGATTTTTTATTTCCATTAATTCTTCTATAACTTGTCCATTTTTATCATTACATTTACCCCACACTGTACTATTTGCATTAAAATCCCCGCATCAAATTACTTTCCCTTCCAAATATTCATTTAACTCCTCCATTATTTAAATTGATAATGTTTTACATGGGTTACACAAATTTATTATTTTAAATTTACCTTCTTATTCCCATATTTCAATTACTATATATTCCAGTAGTTTCCCTTTCCCTAATACCTGATATTGTATCCCTTGCTTTATAAATATTCCACATCCTCCTCCTGTTCCCTCCTGTCGATCTCTTCTTACACTATCATATCGTTTGATCACAAAATCTAATGCTGTTTTTAACCATGTTTCCTGATCACAAATAATTTCTGGTTGTTCTTCAAGACTATCGATATAACCATCAGGTTCTTGTCCGTTGGCAATTAAACTTCTTGCATTCCACTGTAATATTAGCATAAACTACTTTCACCAGATGCTCCTGGTCTTCCATCGACCTCCAACTTTTTGTATATGTTCTCCCATGATCCTTCTTTAAACCCCAAAAACTTTTCAGCTCCTCTCACTATTATTTTAATCTTTTCAGTTTTATGCTTGGCTTGGTCAGTGCAGTTGATAACATATGCTCCAAATAATATTAGTTTTTCTACTGATATTGTAACGTTTTCTTCTGACTGTTCTTTGCTTTGCTGTGGATTTTGAGTCTTTGTTTGTTCAACCTTTCTTGGTTTCTGTTCCTTCACATTTTTAACTGCTTCTGAGTAGCTTATGTTTTTAGTCATTTTAATCTGCATAATTTATTTTGCCTTCTTCCTTACTTCACATCCTCCATACCTAACTCTATGTTGCCCTCCACAGTTACAACATTTTTCTTGTATTTCTTCCTTACATTCATCAAACTTGTGATCTTCACCACATTTTGGACATCTCTGCTGTCCTTTACACACTGCTGCTATGTGTCCATACCTTTGACACTTGAAACAACGAAGTGCTGGAGGGATGTATGGTCTGACCTGAAAGCTGAGATAACCGATTTTGATGTTTTGTGGTAACTCTTTTTCTTCAAATTCAATGAGGATTGACAAACTTCCAACTTTTTCTCCGTTTATTGTTTTTGACAGTCTCTTCAAGTTATTCACTTTAACTCCAACAATGCTTCTCTTTATTTTATCAAGATCTTCATCTAAAGGGATCCCATAAATCACTCCTCTAATTTTTTTATTTTCTCCCACAAGTTTTTTATCCAACACAGTTTTTTTACATATATTCTCCACATTTAAAGCCTTATTCTTTTGTTCTTCATTTTTACAAACTACAAATAGGTTTCCGTCTCTCAAAATCTTTACCATTTCAACATCTCCAATCTTCTTTTTTATTTCTCTTGATACCACAATGGGGCTGATGTTATCCTGTTGTCCCTCATTCTTAAGTCTTAATATTATTTTAAATTCCTCCCTCACAACTATCCTCCGAACTATCCTTTCTTCTTCTGAGCTACTTCCTTCCAGTTCTCGTTTATTTCCTTGATTATCACCAATTCCCCTTCCTTTATCGATTTTATTTCTTTCACGTCCTCTCCCTCTTCCTCTCCCCACTGGCGTCCACCCTCCAAAATCCATGTCTTCCTCATTTCCTACCTCCATTTCCATCCGAACCCTACACATACCAGTTTATGCTCAAATCCGCCTTTTCCAACTCTGATATATTTTGTGTTTTGTTTTTGCCGCCGAACTGTCTGCTTCCGCCATGTAGCATTATCAGCAAATTAGTTTGCTTTTATAAGTGTTAATTGGACTCAATTTAGACTTGTTTTAAATTCATGTGAATTCATATTCCCATGGAAGCAATCTACTGTCGTGAATTTCACAATTTATTAAAATAAACCGATGTGCTGCACTGCTTTTTATTTCTTGGGAAATAAATAAAAACACTACTGAGTCCTCTTTCTTTTTTATCTTTAATGTGAAAACACTTTTTATCACCAGGTCACAATAACTACTTAAAAATTAGTTTAAAGAAACTACAGGTTTAATTTTAAAAAAAGCTTACCAAAAATTGATCTATTCAGGAATCTGACAGCATTGAAATTTTTTTTAAAATAATAAATACAATATTAAATTAATTGACCCCATCTTCTCACTTATTACTTTTTTTTCCCCAAGAGGTGGAGCCAGGATGTCATCTGTTCATGACATGAATGAGGAAAAAAACCACAGTGAAGATCAGCATCAACCACTGAAGATAGATAGATAGATAGGGAAGATTCAGGATATAATTTAGTTCATTATTATAAGCTTTGGATGCATATTTTTTGTTTTTTTTGTTTTTTGCAGACGAAAATTTTGGGCTGAAGAGGTAAAAATTAAAGTTTTTAGTTCTTGTTTTCTAGATAAAGACTGTATGAATTTGAATATGGCTTCCTCATCGATTGTCAGCATGTTATATAATGAATTTAGTTGTGATTATTTGTTTTGTTTTTCCTAAATGATTTATTTTTGTAATTCCGGTTTCTTTTATCTTAGCAAAAAAACTTTGGATCTAGACATTTAAATGTATCATTCACATAGGTTTACAATACTTTTATAGGTGCACGGGAATCAATCATTTGAGTCATAGGGGAGAAAAGCACAATGTCTGACCACCATGACAGTAAGTGATGCACTATACAAGCAGTTTCTTTCTTTATGCAAAAATATAGTTTAATCGTCATTTTAAGTTCCAGGGTTACACAGTTGTGGCCCAGGAAACATCATTCAAGACTCAACTGTATTTTCAGAAGATGAGCTCCATGACATCATGTATAGCACATGTGATACCAGCGAAACAGGTTAGGCGGTTCCATGTGTTTTCAGAAGAATCTGACAAAATTAGGATGTAATTATTTTGCAACATATAATCCTTGTTTTCATCTTACCCTTAGAAGAAGTGTTGGTCTCCAGCATCATGCAGTACCTGCAAACTCTCTCAGTTCAGAGTCGAGATGAGGACAGACTGGCTTCCCTGCGTCAGCTCCTGGATCCGGACTTTCAGGACCCACATGTGAACAGGAAAACTTTCCAATCTATTATGAAGATATGGATTGCTCGGTGCACTCAGGACAGGTGAGACTGATCAGTGAAGAATGAACCTAAAAAAAATATTGTACAATGTTTTTAAACTTTTTTTACAGAATTAAACTATTTTTATACTTCAGCTCAGATATCATTGGTTTGTCAGACTACAATGAAGTGTCAGTAAACGGTATGATCTAATGAGTTTTAATACTTTAATTGAATGAATAGGAAATACCATACTTTGGTGAACTAAATATGATTGGATTTACTATTTTTAATATCACCACAGCTCCAACAGAGAGTCAACATTGTTCCTGGTAACTATTATCCTCCTTTAGTACTTAAACTGATTTATCTCTAATAGTTAGTCAATTGTAACATTTTAGCACTATTTTGATTTTTGTTTTAGTGAAAAAACGGCTGTGTCTGGTGTAGTGTCTGATATGAAGCGAGTACGTCAGCCGCTGAGCCAGCAGAACAGCAGCTTGTTAAGGATGCTGGCTCAGTGTGAGGAAGAAAACCTGCAACCGAGTCTGGAGATCACAGAGCTGCGGACCAAGTTAGCCAGGTAAAGGAAAAACAGCCATTCTTTTATGTGCTTGGGATCTTGCAAAACAGATACAAAAATAATTTCAAACTTTATAACTTAAAGTAAATAGAGATAGGCAACATCTAAAAATTCAAAAATTCATTTTACAATTTCTCAGACTTTCTCCAAACTAAGAAGTCACCAGATTCATTAAGATTGCTATGACTTTAAATAATTTGGGAAATCCCAGATGTTACTTCGAGGCCTCACCTCAAACTCATAGCATCCTTGTATGGCATCATGGAAATATCAAAAGATACTCGAAGACGCCACGATGTTCTACCCAAAAACGTGTATGTGATTATAAACACCATATATGCAGGGGTTTACCTTTGGTCACTCGTGCAAGGAGCTTAAACCTTAGGCTGTGAGCAATGTGAAACATGTATAGTTCTTAAAGAGTCCACCTTTACTGTTTTCCCCACATCTGGGAGAGTTACGGTGTGGAGAAGACTCAAAGAAGCCTATCTCCCAGACTGTTGCATGCCCAGTATGAAGCATGGGGGTGGATCAGGGGTTTGGGCTGTCATATCATGGCATTCCCTTGGCCCAATACTCGTGCTAGATGGGCGCCACTACCAAGGACTACTAAACCATTCTGGAGGACCATGTGCATCCAATGGTTCAAACATTGTATCCTGAAGGTGGTGCCGTGTATCAGGATGACAATGCAGCAATACATACAGCAAGACTGGTGAAAGATTGTTTTGATGAACATGAAAGTGAACTTGAACATCTCCCATGGCCTGCACAGTCTCAATATCCAAATATTATTGAGCCACCTTGGGGTGTTTTGGAGAAGCGAGTCAGGAAACGTTTTCCTCCACCTGCATCACGTTGTGACCTGGACACTATCCTGCAAGAAGAATGGCTTAGATTCCTCTGACCACTGTGCAGGACTTGTATATGTCATTTACAGAACAAATTGACGCTGTATTGGCAGCAAAAGGAGGCCCTACACCATACTAATAAATTATTGTGGTCTAAAACCAGGTGTTTCAGTTTCATTGTCCAACCCCTGTATTTCATAAAAGGTCAGATAGTAGTTTGTAAATGCACACAGGGACAAATGCTTTAAAACATGTCCTCTCATATGATGTCAAAATGAAATTGGTAAATTGTTAAATATAGCTGCAAAACAGATATGCATATAATTTTTAAATAATTCAAGCCATTAAGTAATTTAAAAAAGATTAATAAGAGCCTCACAATTATGGAATCAAACTGACAAAGCTTAGAGGAAAAAGGAAGTGAATAAAGAGAAGCAGCCAAAAAGGCTAAAAAGAGATGGAATCGGTAAAGGCTATACCAAAAAGGAATAAGGAAAGACACACAACAAGATGGGATCACCTTAATAGACAGGAGGAGACTGAAATAATATGGCATACAGCCATACAGAATAAATATCAGCAACTCAAATATTAAACAACTGGTGGACATGGTCATGGATTGATATTTTCTACAGGATAACCTTGGAAAAATGACAGCTTATTTTTTACACTATAAGCTGCAGATCTCACTGCAGTTCAAAGGCCTTTTAATGTTGTGGAGGGTAGTTAATCTTCACTTTATCCTTCCTTCCGTCCATCCATCCATCTATCCATCCATCCATCCATCCATCTCTCCATCTGTTGCTGCTTACCTCTGCATGGTAGCAGAGGAGCTGGTGCACACCTTCAGTGGTCAACAGGTCAAGCATCTATCACATGGCATCACCGCAACACACAAGACAAACAGTCACACACACTTCTTCATGCCTAATACTAACTGACAAGAAGAAAGTAACCTAACAGTCATGTTTTGGACTGTTGTATGAAGCTGGAGAAAACCCAACTCAGTTGAGTCTCGTTGTTTTCAAATCAGCTGATAATGGATAAAAACTAATGTCATTGTATTCACCTTTAAATAACTAAACAAGATTCTTTCAAATCGACTTACATCACTGTTTTTTATGTCTTGTGATACATAAATCTTTATGAAACACCCTAATTTAGTGTGTTTTATTTATAATTTATTAATTGGAACTAATTATTTTCTTTCAATTAAGTTGTGCCTTGGTAGTATGACAAATAAATCAATGTATGTACAAATACATACAATAATATAAAAGTGCTATCAAAACTGTCATTCTGGTTTCGTTTTCATGCAAGTTTGGAGATGAATACACGTGTTTTCATTTTGTTAACAGCTTTATCCATAGCAATTTTATTTCTGATGTTTTCTGTGTACAGTGCTCAGAGATCCGCCGTCGAAGCCCGATGTCTGACAGAGGAGCTGGAAGAGACTCATCAGATGCTAAAAGACGCTCAAGAAAAAGCCAGTCGTAACCATATAAGCATCACCCAACTGGTACATCCAACAGAGAGCGGTCTTCTGTATATAAATTGTATCTGATTTTGATAAAAGAATTTTTTTTTTCCCCCAGACAAATGAGACTGAGAATTTGAAGGTTCACATTAGAGTGCTTGAAGATAAGGTAATATAGATTTCAAGTATTAACTATTTGCATGATCAAATTAATAATAATGGTAAATTTCTTTACAGAATAAAAAACTATCTTGTGAAAAGGCCTGTACTGAAGAGAGAGTCAGCGAATTGAAAATAATTAATTCTGAGGTAAGAGTAAGTTTAGATCTATGCATTTTTCCTCATTGGTTTGCGTTTAAACTAATTTTACATGTGCGTTTACAGGCTGAAACTCTGGCTCTGGCGGTGATGAAACACAAAGAAATAACAAGGGTCAGGCTGTATATCTAAGGAACATTAGACAGTTGAAAGTTTCTTTTTTCCTGTTTTTTAATTTCCTTTTTACATTTAATTGTTCAGAAAAACATGCTAATGGACGAGATGAAGAAGTGTCATGTGGAAAGTCACAAAATAATTGAGGTACGTCGGTCAAAACCAAGAGAGAACAGACTGGATCAGCTTGTGAAAAAGCTGGTTATGAATGTAAGGATTATTGCGAGTTCTGGCGTTTCAGGGCCTGCAGTTACAGCTGAGGAGGCTACAGGAACTCCCACACCAGCAACTCCTGAGGTAATAAATGTCACCACTGGTGATTAGTGATAATTCTTGTTCACCAAAAAAAGCACAGAGCTGAAAGATACATTATATTTATATCAGTAATCTTTCAGATGTTTTAAAAAAAAACAGATCAGATGAGTTTCTTATTGCAGAAGGATCGGGTGTTACAACAAATCAAAACTTCCATCAGATTTTTCTTCTCCTCTGTCAGCCTTCATTACTAGAGATTTTTTTTCTAGATTTTACTATGTTCTAGTCAAAATGTTATATTTGAATTTTGTTTGGATTGATGTTGCTTTTCTGTTTATATATTGAATATTTTGTACTGTATATTTTAAATATAGTGCCTTGGTTGTGCGTGCAATAATCAGTTTGCTTCATTTGTCTTCCAGTTGGCATTAGCTGTTAGTAAAGTGTTAATGTAGCCGCCTCTCTTGCTTCTGTGCTTTATTAGCCTGTCTGCTTTTCCTGTCCTGCTGCCAGCTCACCAGATCCAACTGCTCTACTAGCCTGTTTGTTTAAGCTTGGGTTTTAGCCTCTGCTGTGGATCAGTAGTTTAATTTATCCTAATGGTTTACCTTTTTACTTCCTACATTTTTGTTTTCATATTCCCAAACACACCCGCACACCATGACATTTCTCATGCATATGATCTCTTATTTGGTTAAGTTGAATTTTATCTGGATAAAGAATACAATGATTCCTAAAGTGCAAGTGAAATGATTAAAAAAAGTATCCCATAAACTTAATGGGATTTTTTATTCTTCTTTGTAATGCAATAGCTTGCTTAAAGAGATCATGAGCAGAGTTGAAGCAGGATATCACTTGAAAAAAGGATTATCCAGGCCTTAAATATGAATTAGCTTTCTACCAGCTCATTTCTTACAGGGATGATACCCTTGAGATAAATAATGAATGTTTCAGCTGTTGCAACAAGAAAAATAAATTGAAAGCAGAAATGTATATTTTAAATAAACAAATATATAGTTTATAAATTAATTTCTTATCTTTTTATCTAGCACACAATAGTATAGCAAAATTGTATGTTCACAAGGTTTGAGTGTGAAACAATGGTCTTTAGTAAAAGTGAAGCCATTGTTGGTAATCCGATTGTGTCACAGAGTGTAGAGGTCATCTTTAGCTGCATCAGAGGATCTTTTTAAAACACATCATTGGGTTTATTGTCCTCCACAGACACTACAGGATTTATAGACGTTTGTTCGGTTGTTTATGAATTTGCAGAAATACTGAAGGAGAGCAGAGGCTGAATTAACCGTGAATCCTGACAGGTTTGGCAGACACTGGGTCACTCCTCGGAGTCCTTGCAGTTTAAATCCACCGGACCAGCGTGAGATCCGGGACGCACAGCAGGTTGGTACTGCCACAGCTAACGTTGTCTCCTTCTTGTATTTCCATTTGGTTAATTTCTTCATCTTCAGAAGCTTCACACAGTTCAAGGTGACAACAGGGTCACGGTCGTCCGCTCACACAGAGCAGATATTCAGTGCTTCCTTCACAGCTTAAAGAGCGAAGAAGCTGCTCATGGTCTGGGTAGCAAATGTAATAAGAAGGTGAGGAGGAGATATCTGCTGAGCTGAGGTTTGTAACTGGATGCAGCAACAGGTGTGAATAGTACATTCAGTGTAATAATCTCTTTTGCAGGACAGGCTGTTTTCCCTCCATCAGCAGCCGGCAGCTCTGAAACAGCAGCTTTCTAAAGTGTACGGGAAAATGTACCTCTTTTTCCAGTTATGGTAACAGAAAAGGCTACAGCCTAAATTAGTCTCAAAGCCTAGCTTATAAAAATTGTGTCTGGTTCTGACAGTATATTTATGAGCATCTCCATAACACAACCCACAAGAGTTACCGTCCAGGATAAGTGCACCTTTAATGCCTCACATTAACGAGACATCTGTGTGTAAAATACATGTTTATAAAGATGGGGTGATGGTTTCAGACACCAAGGGGTTGCGCTGCAGAGGCCTGCGTGGGAGGAGAAAGAGGAGACCGATAAGAAGAAGCAGAGAGCCTGGGAGAAGGAGCAAAAACACAGCCAGACTGGGAGTCAGAGTCAGATGTGGGATGCCAAGATGTTGGTTCAGGTGAAGGCGGAAGGAGAAGCAACAATCTGCGGAGAACAAGTTAAGGTGTTACAGGAGCGCCCAGAGGAACAATCAAAGCTCCTGCCAACGGAGGATGCCGTCAGTGATATGAAGAAGCAGGTTTGTCGCCTGCATACCTCTCTGAAATCTGGAAAGGAATGTTGTGAGCAAACACACGCTAGTCAGGGTATTCACGATCATAAAGGAGTTGACACCAAGAGACGGGAAGAAGGCACCACTGTGGACAAGCCGGTAAAGGTCCCAGGGGAGGCAGGTTCGGATGAAAGTGGCCTCCTGGTGAGCCTCAGGAGGATTGAAGCAATGGTCACGAGAGCGATGGGGACGGCTGAGCTGGTGAGGCAGAGCAAACAGAGGGTGAGCCAGGTGAGGGAAAAGATGGAGAGCATCACTCAGAAGATGGAGAAGGCTTCGGGCCGAGCAGTCGACTTTGATGAGCTGCTGGAGATCAGGGAGGAACGTCCATCACAGGTCTGTCATCCTTACAAATGTGCTGATTTTTCACACAAAAGGAGCAAGTGTGCCTACATTAGTAAAAGAAAAAGGATATTACAGAAAGACTAAATAAGGTTTTAGCTTGTGGTAAAAAAATTAATGTCCACAGTGAAAAACTGCTTTAACTCAAACCCCTTTAAGTGTTAATAAAATGTGCAGCTGGGCCATGGAAGAAACATATTTTGAGTCAAGAGAGTTAGCAGTTTGATTTAAACCCGAGGTTTCAGGCTTGCACACCTTGCTTTCATCCATATGAGAACATTTTGAACTTTTAAAATATTTTACTCTTTGTCACATTACCGTGCCAGCCCTATGTATATTGCCTTAGAATTTTACGTCAGTTTTTTTATTTGTTTTTCGCTAAAATATTATCTAAAACATGGTTTATTGAGAGGTCTTTCCTCTGGTACCCCAAAATACAATGCAACTCTAACCAGTTTCCTATAGTTTCCGGGTCATCTCGGCTGTTCTAGGGTCTTCTCACAAATAATACAACTCCAGAACAGATGTGTTTATTCACTTTTTTTGATCAAAGAAATTAGTTATTCAAAGTAAAACCTTTTTTCAAAAAAAATTCAGTGTTTCTGTTTGCTAAATAATATAATAAAACTTTTTATTTATTTATATATATACTCTGTTCTATATTAAAAGCTTAATTTAAACCAAACTTAAAAGCAGTACAAATATTTGGCAGCAAATTATCATGGAATTACAAGGAAATCTATGAAAAGAACCTGAAAGATTAACTTTAATCAGCATCTACAGATGATGATGTTTCTCATCATTAATTGCAACCTTAGCATGTAATCTAATCTTCTAATCTCTGTTTTTCTAAAGTCCACAGGTCTTGCTCTGACAGCTAATCATGAAACAGACTCAATAAACTTCAAAGATGATGCTGTATGTGAGCAGAAAGACTGTACAGAGCCGCCTTCTTCATCTGCTGTTTTCCCAGAAGCCCCAGAGCCTCCACCGCTGCCCATGAATGGTATGGTGACGACACCACAGTAATACGTTGATGGTGCTATCCCGGTAATGGGGTATACAGCGCGACAGAGATGGAATAGAGCTACTTCCTTTTCTAGTGGTAATCCCAGAGGAATTCTGAAAATAGACTGGGCCGATATTTACATTTCATTTAGAAACAGAAGAGGGGGACTATCAGAGTGATTTTTTTTACACAATTTGGGAGACAAATATTTTTGTACAAAGCTTTTTTTAAATGTTGAAGAATTATTGTTTTTATCTTTTTTTGTTGTGTTATTGTTTACTAGTCTCACTATTAAGTTATTTGGCTTTTAGACTTCAATAGATGAAGACAAGAAAGAAAGAAAACTTCATTTTAATGCTTATAAAAAACACCAAATTAGAAATATTGTTAAGCTGATTCTGATCGGTTGTCCTGAATGATTTTGTTTATGTAGTCAGTTTTTTTTTTGTTTTGTTTTTTGTACATGCTTGACAATAGTTTTAGTTAGTTTTCCATAATTCACTCATGTTATACTGCAAGGTAACGTGTTTTTTAGTCTGTTTTTTTAAGTTAAGTAAATATCTACCACCAGAAAGTAACTTAGGGTTAATATATTTTGATCAAGGGTCAAAATCTCTCATATTTTGAAATAGTTAATTGGCAAAAATCGGAATCTGATGAAATCATACCAAAACCTAATGTAAGCATGGCTTACATTACGTTTACATAAGATTCAACCATTTTTATGAATATCTACCAAACAATAAATAAACTGATGGTTAAATGGTTGGTTCGTGGAAAAGTAAAAAGGGATTGGGAAAAGCTGGATAAAATATGAAGCATGTAATATCCATGGGTTAATTTAATTACATTTGTTCAAAACTGTTAGGAACCAACCTCAAAAATAGTAAACTAAAGGAATTAATTAAATTTTTGTTTCCTTATGAACAAAATTTGCTGCCAGGTTGTACGGTTTACATTTTTTGTTACTTTTCCAAAACACTGAACAGAATCCCTTTTGCGATCATATCTTTAAAATCCAGATTGTATGACAGTGTAGAGATTCTTCAAATGGTGACATAAACTGATTAATAACCTATCCAAGCTTTAAATTTGGGATTAGGTTTTTTTATGTAAATAAGTGTAAAAACTTAAACACACTGATAAGAATCCTCATTAGAGTTGTTTCTGTTATTAGTGAGCAAAACATCTTTTTTTTTTCTTGATTAAAGAGCCTAAAAGATTAGCTGGCAACCTTAATAATCTATCGGTATTTCATGTCAAAATGGATATCATACATGTACAAATCTGACAATGTTTTTGTGTAATCTCTACTTTCTGTGTTTTGGAAGTTAGGTGGAGCTGTTTCACTGCTTTGTAATGATAATAAAAACATCTGCTGTTACATTAACTTAAAGTATACTAATATAACTTATAAAAAAGTAATGCATCCTGGCTTTAAGGTTTCTGTTTTAAATCTCCCTCTATCTCTATCCCCTTGGAACTGATTTCTACATCTAAATGTCAGGAGTTTGCAGTATTCTTTAATGACAAAGTTCAAGGCATTAAAAATGCAATTGTTTCCACGACAGACATAGCTCCTCTACCCCCAGTTAGACATATGGAGCTGACACACTTCACACCTGTTTACGATAAAACAGTTGAAGAGATCATCTAAAGCCTGAGTCCATCTACTTGCTGCCTGGATGAGTTACCCACTAGATTCCTAAAGTCTGTGCTGAGCAGTTTGCTTCCACAACTCGCTCAGTTAGTCAATATCTCACTTCAGACTGGAATATTCCCAAAGGCCTTGAAAACTGCTGTTATTAAGCCTCTACTAAAGAAGAGCAGTCTGGATGCCACAGTACTGAACAACTATCGGCCCATATCAAACCTGCCATTCTTAGGAAAAGTGCTGGAAAAAGTTGTATACCAACAGCTGACTGACTTTCTCCTGTCTGACAATGTGTTTGATGCTTTCCAGTCAGGCTTTAGGCCCCACCACAGCACTGAGACAGCTCTGATCAAGGTGACAAATGACATCCGCCTAAACTCAGATGCAGGCAAAGTCTCTGTCCTAGTTCTGCTGGACCTGACCGCCGCCTTTGATACAGTTGACCATGTGATTTTATTACAGAGGTTAAAAGAGTGGGTGGGAATCACGGGTATGGCTCTAAACTGGTTCAAGTCCTACCTTGTGGACAGGTGTTACTTTATTCAAATTGGGAACAGCTTCTCAGACCGAATGGGTGTGACTTGTGGGGTTCCCCTGGGGTCGATCCTCGGACCCCTTTTATTCAATTTGTACATGCTTCCATTGGGCCAGCTAATACGCAACCATGATGTGTCCTACCACAACTATGCTGATGACACTCAGATCTACGTGTCGCAGACAGGAGGAGAACATGGGCCTGTTGATTTATTGTGTCACTGTACTGAACAGATCAGTCTGTGGATGCAGAACAACTTCCTCCAGTTAAACTCAGACGAAACTGAAATCATTGTCTGTGGCCCACAGAAACAAAGAGAAAGTGTCATCAGTTACCTTCTGACGCTCTCTCTGGAACCTAAACATCAGGTCAGAAATCTTGGAGTAATACTCGATTCTGACCTTAACTTCAACAGCCACATTAAATCAGTAACATCAGCAGCCTTTTACCATCTTAAAAACATTTCCAGGATCAGAGGAATAGTCTCTAAACCAGACCTAGAAAGACTTATCCATGCTTTTATCTCTAGCAGGTTAGACTGCTGTAACGGTCTGCA
>JAVLVB010000047.1:54425-81480 GCA_032876305.1 Orestias chungarensis
CAGAATGCTGCTGCTCGAGTTCTGACCAAAACCAGGAAATATGACCACATTAGTCCAGTGCTCAAGTCTCTGCACTGGCTTCCTGTCACTCAAAGAATAGATTTTAAAACAGCCTTGCTTGTGTACAAGTCTCTTCATGGTTTAGCCCCAAAGTACATATCTGACATGTTAGAGCCATATGAACCAGCCAGGACTCTGAAACCCTCAGGTAGTGGCCTCCTGCTGATGCCCAGAGTCAGGACCAAACAAGGGGAGGCTTCATTCCAGTTTTATGCTCCTAAAATCTGGAGCAGTCTTCCTGAAGAGGTTAGACAGGTTTCAACTCTGCCGTTGTTTAAATCCAGGCTAAAAACAGCCTTATTAACTGTGCATATAGCAACTGAGTACTATTATTATTATTTTATTTTAATTTTATTTCTTTTAAATTCAAAACTGATTTTATTGTTTCATTTTCTGATCTTTTTTCTTATGTAAAGCACTTTGAATTGTCTTGTACACGAAAATGTGCAATACAAATAAACTTGCCTTGCCTTGCCGTGCCTTCCCTAAAGATGTTCTATATAGTTATATTAGAGAGCAAAATCTTAAAGTATTCTTAATGAAAAGAAAAGTGAGAAAATATCCGGCCTGATGGTGCCACTCACTAGTTCTTAGTCCATCACTTATTACCACATTACAAGATTTCTCCTGGGAGCCTCTGGAGCGGACAACAGGAGCTTTTAAGCAATGAATCAAGCATCCAATGTGCTTCAGATGGTTGCCAGGTTATTGTTGCCCCTAGCTATAGAAGTGGGTTGGGTGGCATACTTCCTGAAGCAAGAGGTACAATAGTTTTACCAATCAGAAAGAACACCACGCTGCTGGGATAATCCCCAATAGGAAGACAACTAAATTTACTTCTGTCATTTTATATTGCTTTCCTTTTTGCATCACACTGACTCACACTTTCTTTCTTTCTCTATTTCTTTTGCATTCTAGTTTTTACTGTCCCTGGACATTTGCATTGAGCACGCTTCGCTGTCAAATGCAAATTGACTGTTTTCAAAGTCTCTCTGTCTCTGGCTCCCACAGGTGCCGCAGGACGAAGCAGCAGCAGCTTGGAGGTAAGACCCGCTCCTCAGATAAATGTATTGTTTTCTTTATTCAGCAGCTGCATGCATACCGCTGGGTTTTGGGTTGTGATACATGAACATGTGAATTTTTAGGAAGTGTTCTGTATTGCAAAACCCGTCGGCTTATACATTGCATGCTTTCTGAAAGTAACTTTGGTTCAGGGAGATGTAATGATACTCATAATATTATTGTTTTAGTAATAAAAGACATTTGTATATACAGAATTTCATCTATTTTTAAGTCAAAGGACACAAACTCATGTTTTGTACACATCTATTTTCTGATTGTTATCTAAGATCTGGTCGATGGATTGCATATCTATTCTGGCCTTTGGATGGATGGATGGATGGATGGATGGATGGATGGATGGATGGATGGATGGATGGATGGATGGATGGATGGATGGATGGATGGATGAATGGATGGATGGATGGATGGATGGATGGATGGACACTTGTGTGTCTAATTTTTGTTTAATTTTATATTTTGTTTCATTCCTTTCACCTTCTCTATTTATGCTCTATTGGAAGGAAATGTCACCATTAATTCATAAGAACTGTTCATACCAGTTATCTGGACTTATAAAAAATCTATTTAAAGCAAAAATATAGCAAATTACTTGATAAAAAGCTGTAACTTCAGCTGTTAGGTTAGAAAATAGCACACTGAACTTTTTTGATCAGTCGAAATGTTTAAACAAAACATTCAAAATAGGTTTGAGTTTAAGCATACCTCTTTAGCTGAGGAACATGTGACTTTCTGGCACAAACCTTTTTTTTTTGTAAGCTGTTTCCTTAACCTGACGGATTTAATATTACCATGTCATGCTATTTCAATCCCTAAACCTGTCTTTCCCTAAACACTGTATCTGCTGTGTTTTCTCAGAAACAGTTGAATTATAAACCCCGAAGAAGTAAGAAGGAGCAGAAATGCTAAAAGTTTTGACAGAGACTATTATCAAATAGTTATGGAGCCTAAGAGTTCGGAAGTGGATTCTTCATTGTCAAAAAAGTAAACACAGATCAGTCAGACGTTGTCTTTTTGTACCATAAAAGTTACTTAAAGCTTTAAAAAAAGGGCTTTCAAAAGATAAATGTTTAGTTTGGTTCTAATCTTATTAAAGGATAATTAGAGAACCAGATGTCTGGGAGCAGATAATCACACATAGCACACACTTCACAGCAGCTTAAAGAGGCGCACTGAGTCCTTCTCCTTAAATGGTAAAAGATCCCAGGAGTGAAACAGAGGCTGTTGCTGCTGAAAAAAGCCAGGGAACGGAGGGGAAGGGAGAAAGAAGGAGAAGCCTTGTTGACTGAGGCGTTTCTGGGGAAAACTGTGACAGTGACAGCTTGGTTGTGGGAAGTGTCTGAATTGGAGGGACCAGTTGGAGTTGCAGCAGTGTAGCGCTGGATTCAGGTAACGTGCGCACTCTCTGTGGACGGGTTCAGGTCTTCAGCTGTTTGTTGCTGTGGGCTTTCAGTGGATGATTGGAAACATGCAGCTTCAGCTGGTTTTGTCTGTTCAGCCGCTTCAAACATCTGCATGAAGGTTTGTGGACAGCTGTCTGTAACTTTATGTAAATCTGCTTGCATGGCTAACGTGTGGCTTTCCAGTTTGAAAGTCATCCCAGTTCTTTTAATTTTCTCAAACTTCCTCTGCCATGTTATCTCAGATTCTGCCGGTGTTAAACCACTTCCTCTAAAGGCCCAGCACTCTTTACACAACCAAATTTTAAACAAATCTGTCATGAAGTAGTTGGCTTATGTAACAGAGAATGGGAGGGGAGTTCAGATCTTTTCTTTTCTCATAAGTGTGACTTTAACAATCCTGGTAAAAAAATCTAGTCATCTGTCTATTTAGTTTGAAGAGAAAGGACACGAGTGGGTTACAGTGGAATGTCTGAACATTGGATTGCATGTTCTGTTCTTGTCTCCCACAGGAAATAATCTGAGTGATTCAATTACTCTGCAATATTTATCTTAGTGTCATGGTCTGTGGAGCAACACTCTTCACTCTACAGCCTCCTGCAGAGCGGGTTGGCACTTTGTTTAGACTGACTCCCTTTCAAGCACTGCAAGGTTTTTTTATTGTTTTTTTTACGATAATCTTGTATTGATAACTTTTCTTGAGTGCAGCAAAGTTAAGCTGCAGTAAATTTTATTCATGTCCATAAACTAATCAGTCTCATAATCTATCAAATATCACCATACATTTAAGAGTCCAATGTTTTCACTAGGTTAATCTCTATTGATGATTAAACAATGAAGCAAGACATTTCTGTATAGGTCTCAGGAGCAATATTAATTCAGAACCAACAATAACATTATTTTAGGGCATAGATATATAATAAAGCTTTAAAACCTACCTTATTCTAAGATAAGGAAGTGAAAACAGAGGTACTAGAAAGATTTAGGATTCAAATACAACTGAATAGAGTGACCTACGGGGTCAAATATTGTTGAAGCAACTTTCTGTTTTCCAGCCTATGTAATTTCTCCTGTATTTCCCATCTTTGTCTCTCTCATCCGGCGAGATAGTTAGCTTTTGCTCCAGCAGGTCCTCCTTCTTTAAAAAGTTTTTTTAGACTGGAAGCCAGTAATGATCTCTTCAACTAAGGGGTTTTTGTGAAGAACTACAGGTTCCTAATGTCGATTCATTTGTGGACTTGGTTGGATATGAAGGAGAAAAAAAAGAAAATTATGTTTCCACGGTGTAGGGTGGATAAACTGGAGACTTGCAGAAATGCATTTTGTATATTTACACACACACCCAAAAAATGGATGAACATACCAGAAGGTGCAATGCCAGCAAAAACAATCATCACAACAACGACTCAGTCAGGCAACCATTCTCAGCTCAGCTACTTAAAACAAAACAGTTTGGAAGACGAGTGACCAGATGGGACTGATCAGCAAATCAGAAGCATTGTTGTGTCAATCTGGGAGCACAATATTGTTTTCTTTTTTGAATAGGTGTTTGTTCTGCTTTAGGAGAGATCTCTAAAAATGTTAAAATTTATTCTATATATCTGGCTAAAATAAGTGTCTTATGACTGAGGGTGTTTCAATATTTAACGATTTAAAGCATATAATTATGACTCAATCGCAGCTTCTTCACATGCAAGACTTGATACATCAAAAATAGGAAATTATGATTATTTATGAGTTATTTCAAAGCTTTCTAAATTACCAAAATAGGAATATTAATTTAGGAAGAATTTTGCAACATAGGTTTCAGTCAAAACCTTTTGAACATATTGTTTTTCCAATATCTGTGGAATTATGAGTTTGTTTAGAAATGGTTAGTTTTTTTGGTACAATTTGAAGGGACATGTAGAAAAGCAGTTCTTGTTGCTCAAAGTTCAAATCCAATGGAAGACAAGCATTGGTGCACAAGTTGCTATGTGTTTCCAATGTTGTTTAGTAAGAATTATTGATTGAATGAAACACAAAACAGTATTTTAATGTTATAAACACAAAAACGCATAATTCAGTATCAATTTCTTTCCTTTTCCTCTTTTCGAAAACGTAACCTTGGGTCTGTTGTAAATCCTAAAAATAAAAACGTAGCAATAAAATAAAACCCTAACACAATAATAATTTAGAACTTCATAGGGTAAATCCGAGAAAAGCTATTATACTTAGAAAGATCATCTATTTTAAGTAACCTAGCTGTCAAACTTGATTTTTGTGTTTAGAATGAAAATAAAAGAGTTTAACAAACATTACATTGGATTGATCATTGATCAATTGTAAATAAAAACTACCAGGATCTACACTTAAAGCTTCTGTAGAGGGAGAACAAGAAGGAATCTGTACTCCTACATCAGACTATATTAACGTAGTCAGGATATATCCCAGCAGCTCACTGGGAAATCATTAAACAATCCATTTCCTCCCCAGAGACTCAAAACCTCTCTGTTGCTTCTTGTTCCCAGGAACTTGTCATGTCCTTGATGATACTGAGCAGCGCTCTATAATGTGCACTTTACTTTTTCTGAGGATTTACCACACTTCCCATGTCTCACCTGTGAAGCAGTAATTCATCACAGCTGTTGCGTTCATGCATATGCAAGTCTTGCTGTTTGTGATGAATTTAAAATAGCCTGTTGCTCATTAGCATCAGACCTCATTACCCTCTGGCACTGGTTTCTGCACATCCTCAAGAGGCCGCCTTTCTTCAAAGGGTTAAAATGGCTCTGAATTCAGATTTGCATACATTCGCTGCTAAAAATAGGGAAGATCGGTTTGAGCGCAAACAAGTACGTCACAACTGTTGAACACGTTTTTTCCTAATATTAGGTGTTTTCTTTCAGTTCAGTGAACTATGCAAGCTGACTAACAAAAATATAAATATTATGCAAGACACTCAGGAAAGAATCTAAAGCAAAAGTATCGTTTCTTCCTGTTATTAGATGCTCAATGTTGGTTCTTATTTCACTTCCCACTCAAAATCTTGTGTTAGTTTGCTGTCCTTTATTACATCACTAACATTTACAGTGTTGTCAAAGTCAGTGTGAAATTCATAGGGATGATTGACTTTCTCAGTAATTTTCCACAAGGCTCGCACTCGTGTTTTTATAAAATCTTTCTACAAACGCTTCTGTTTGTTTTACTCCTTCCCAGAGGAGATTGTTGAATCAGTTGGCGTGTGAGAGTCAAGTGCAGCTCAGCATAATACTAACTAAGTGAGTATTTGTAATCAATAAAAGAGCAATATGGGAATACAAATAAATGATTTATTCATTAAAGGTTTTGATCATCGATGCTACAGAGCAGCTAAGTCGTATTAGTTTCTATCTCTGTTGAGTTATCAATGTTAATGATCTAAGTAAATATTCTCCATTTCTGTTGATTAATTTATGCTTTCTTCGTTGTAACTCTTCCAAATATTTAGTGACACAATGTTTAGTATTTGTCCTGGTTTGTCTCATATGTACAAGTTGAGTTCCCAGAGGTTATAGTGATGGAGTCTCATGTCCACCTCCACATGAATAATGCTTCCTGCTCTCCAAGAATGCATTATCTTACCTGCATGTGGATATAAGAGCAAAATTTTGATGTGTAATTAATAAACTTACATTGTTGTGCCACTTGCAACAGAAAATAGCTTTTCGTTTCGTTTTAAATAATGAATCAACAAAACAATATCAACTAGTTTCTTAAATATAAGCTTTCCTACATACATGCCTGTTGTGACATTGCATGAGACAAAAGGCTACTGCTGATATTTGTTTATGCTTTTCTACTTTATTTGTATGTTTGTTTGTCAAATTTGTTTTTTTCATTTGATTAGTGTGATTGCACTGATGAGATTGAAGATTGAAATGCACCCTTAGTATACTTAGAAGTGATTTCCGTCATATTTTATCAAAGAACTGAATTTTATTACTTTCTATTATGATAATCCTCATGTTACTAAGCGGTTGCTTTTATTAATAGTGTACGCTTGTTTGTAAAGATGTTGATCCTGAGCATGAGACATGCTTTAGGAATGTACTTTTAACTCTGCAACAGATACATAGGAAACAGACTTCAAGTGGGTTATGAGTTGGATTTTTGAATGTTTAATTATAGAAGAGTTGCTTAGGGCAGGTTCTAAAGTTAACTGCTCACTGTTTTAAGACAAAAAAGATTAATATATTTTTAACTGCAGATGAACGTACCGAACCTCCTCCGTTTTCTTTTGCTCAAAGTTAATCTACATAACCTTGTGTCTTTATGTGTTTATGATCTTGCAGCTCCAGCAAGAGAACAAACCGTCCCTGCTCAAGGTTTCTTTAAAACAAGGCAGCTGTAACTTCAGGTGGTCGCCTGGTACTTTTACCCTCCCATTCCCCAGCTCTCTGCCCTCTCACCCCCCCGTCATGCCCACCCTGCCTGAAGAAGAGGAGGACTCTCCCGAAGAGCTAGACAGCTCATCCAGCTCTCCTCGAGCAGTGAGTGCAAGTTCTCCCACTCTCTGACGCACATGTTAAATAAATACTTCAGTGAATGTAGGAGGAAATTTCTGCATTGTTTCTGCATTATTCCTGCTTAAAAATTAGCCATTTTCCTCTAAAATGCTGCTTTTAATTAGCTAGTAATAGCACATTACACAAATTGTTCCTATGCCCCCGGCTGTTCAAACAGTGGCTGAGCTATGTAAAATAGAAAAACGGAGGTTAACAAGCTTACAATTTGAAATATTTCTATTTGCTTTGTTGCATGTTCTGTTTTCCCTCTTTCTTCACTGTTGTCTCACACAACATGGTTACATATTTGTCCCATTCTGCTCATTCTTGAAAGTTGTATTGGTCTTGTACAGCCTTCTGGCTTTGATTTTATAATAAATTACCCAAAGCAGAGGAATGAATAAGAGCTTTCTTTCTCCGAGAGACGGTTTCAGTTCTCTCTGGATAACGCTGAGAAATATTTGAAACTCTATTCTGACAAGAAAAGGCACAATTTTATTTCTAATTTTCCACGGCTACATGAGTAACATGAAGACAGGATATAAGTTATTTCTGTCCAATCATAACACATAGATCCTAGTTATCACTCAGTGCTTTACAATCAGTTGATCAAGTGTAAGGAAAGTCCACAGATTGCATAGAGTCCCTTACTTACAGCATTCTCTCTTCTTGGACCAGCAAGAGACAGAAGACAATAATTTGACTTTACAACGATATCTCTCATAGTGAGGATTAATGTAGCAAACAGGGGAGAGGAAAACCAGGAAACATGAGCATTCATCTGCCACGAACTGCAAGGGGTTTTACAAGACAGAAAACACACAAAGAAGAAGAGAAAACTGATCTAGATGTCCTTTTTCTGTTAAACTAAAGTAAAAAAGTTAATAGCAGGAGATGGAGAACATTGAGCTGCAGCCACCACCATCACATGCCACCTGAAATGATTTGCAAAAATACATTTACAAGAAAAACAACACTTATTTATATATCTGCTATAATTGAGCTCTTAACTCCTGAATCTGAGCTTGCAGTTCTCTCCTCGTGAACGATTCAGGTTCTTTCTCTGTTTCAGCTTGGACAGTGCATTTCTGACACATGGTTCCGTTTAGCCGATGGGCGACTTTCTTCTTCCATCACTTCTCTTAGCAGGTTCAACAATGTATGGGGATTACTACTCTGCTCCCTAATTTTCAACTGAAGCAACATGAGTTTAGAGGTGGACCCTCTAAAAAGCTGCCTAATCGAGAGTTAAAGGATAAATCAGCTCCAAAAATGGTTTCTTTAGCCTTTATGTGCTCACTTTGGCTAGCATCAGGTTGAGTCAAACGCAGTTTGAGTGATTTTAAACGCAGGCCCTTTAAGACTTTCGAGGATCCGATGCCGTTTCTCTTTGTCTGAGCACTTACCTTCTTCCACTAAGAGCGTTGTTTGCTCCAGCCATTGTCTAAGGACTCTTCTCCAGGTGGGAGTGGGACTTATCCCAGAAAATGTCCGCAGACGTCTGTATGGGTGGCTGTGTGGTGGTTTGTTTGTTCTGCTCATTTCGTAACCCACTGCACGGATGATGTCTTCAGGATTGCTTTTACTCTCTTTTGTGGGGGACCACATACCTTGGATGTCCTCCAGAGTTCTTGTCTTCAAAGGTATTGAATGGAGGCTCTGTGAAGCAGACAGTTTTCCAACCACATCCTTCATTTATAGGCATTATTTTGGGAGGGATTTTAGAGGGATCAATCTCTTCACTACACTCACATAACACCATCAGCGATAGTTGTTGAAGGTGAAACATTTTACTTCTAAACTAACTTTTCCCAAGACTTTAATGGTTTCAGCTCTGTCTTCAATTTCTCCTTTTGCAACACCTTTAGGCACTCGTTGTAACAGGAGAGCATACTTTAGATCTACAGATTCTTCTATGTACCACTTAATTAGCTCATGTTGTGATGGACTGCTAGTTTGGGCAGCCATTGTTTTTTTTTTTCTCTGTCCTCAAAATTTTATTTTTTTATTTTTTTATTTAGCAAATAACCTTACTCTAAACTCTCTAAAGTTCTGGGATTGTGCAATTTACTTTTGAATCAGAATCAGAATCAGAATCAGGCTTTATTGGCCAAGTATGCTCACACATACAAGGAATTTGTTTTTGGTTACATAGATGCTTGATTATCTAATGTTAAATTATCACACTATTAGAACACTTTTAAGCTTGGTACAGTAATATATTCATTTTGTACATGGTTAGAGTTCATTATCTAAATATATATAAAAGTCCACTGAAAAAACAATATCTTAAACTAAGCATGCCCTTTCTCTGAAATTCCCCATAAACACTAAGGTTGGATAGGACATGTCAATATTAAATGTAATCTGATGCCAACAAAAGAAATCTGCTCATCTTTATTGGAAATGAGATGCTTTGAATCTCCAGACTGTCTACAACGTTACATCAGGGTTCTTTCTAATGATAACGTCCTGGTGCCATAGGCCTTCAGTTAAGTTTATTAGTATACTTGCCTTTTGGTAATCACACAGGAATTTACTGCTATAAAACTAATTACTTTAAAGCTTTGGAAAGTGACTTTAGACTTTTGTTTTGAGCAATGCCTTTTAAACAAGGCAGTTCTAGGACAGTTATACAGTATTTGCTTTGAAGAATCCAAATGGGAAAAAAAACAGCTATCTCACTGGGTTGGGTTTTCTTTTGTCAGCCTTAAATGTATAAAAACCATCAAAGACAGTTAAAAATATAACTTGAATTTATACAAACTTAAGTAATGAAGTAAGAATTAATTAAAACACTGTAAACAATATTAAAACCAACTTTGATCTATGTGAAAAAGTATTGGAGCCCCTGTAATTCACCCACGATGGAAATAAGTTTGCAAACTGCTCGCTCGCCCGCTCAGCTCACTCTGCTCGTGCTCGGCTCTGTGTCTGCTCTGTGTCTGCGCTCGCAACTAGTGAGTTTGAGAGAATGAATCAACTTTGGAAGGAATTATTTAATTGGATGAAAAAGGCCAGTCTTTGATTAGCTGGGAGCGCGGCTCATTTACATATAATGTAGAGTGTAGAGTGAGCTGAGCGAGCGAGCAGTTTGTTAGAGTTGAGCGCGTGTCGGAGCACCTTTGAGCGAGCGCGCGCATCTGAGATTCATACGCAGACGTTTACAATTATTGCTCCTTCAGATAGCTCTGTTCCCGCAAACCTGGTGGCACAAAACTCGCCCCGTAGAAAGTTACACGCCAACGTGTCAAGAATAGTGCGCCATCGTTTGAGGAATTGCAGGGGAAAGGGAAATGAATGAGGTTTTTACACATCCATGGGTTTCTACCATAATTTGGACAAGTTCGGCGGGCCGGATTAAAAAGCCTAACCGCTTTCTGACCCGGGGTCCGTAGTATGCCCATGTCTGATTTAGAGGGATGCTTATGTTGGAGCCACAGGACAGGAGGCCTTAAGGAAGAACAAACAGTAGATGCATGCATTTGCTGAAAGAAGACATCATCATCAGCTGTATATATAAAGTGCTTTAACACTAACCACAGGTGAAACATGGCGGTGAATATCAGACATAAATAAGTTAAATAAAACATCAAAATAAAGCGACTAAGCCTACAACAATGTGAATTAAAATCCGAATACAAAACATAATAAAACAAACCAGTAAGGAAGAGGTCATTTCAGTTTTGTCTTTGCTGTGTTCCTGTTATGGTGGCTTGCAGTCTACCCCGGGTGAACGCCAAGCCATCATCATGACCGCCCCCACCATTGTCTACTCGCAGAAGGCCGTCATTGTCAAACACGAGGGACGTCCCCTTGAACAGGCCAGGTAATTGCCCACCCACTAAAAATTGATTTTCAGCATTTTCTTCCCCGTTATTGAATCACTACTGTGTCTTCTCTCAGGCCACACAGTCCCAGAGCTCGTCAGGCCAGAAACTCCTCTGTAGGAGCCATCACCACTGTTGGTGGGTAAACCCAACGAGAAATCACATGCTGGAAATCTAAAAATAAACATTATGAGAACTACTTAGTTTTTGGTTTTGATTAATCAGTTTTATTCTGGAAGTATTTTTCGTATTTTCCTACTGCTTGTGCATTTGTTTAGCAATCAGCAAAAAAAAAAGAAAAAAAAGCTGTTTCTAAATCTGTGTTTTATCTACAGCAGATGTGCTCCAGGTTTGTGATGTTGTCTCAGGCTTTACAGATAAATTGGGTGATGCGTCCTCCCACATGCTTTAAAAAGCTTTTGATACTTTCATTCTTTTAATCCTTTTACGAGTAAATTAAATTATAACAACAGGTGATAACAAATCATCTGTCTTTGTCAAGTGACATGTTTGCTGACATTTACAACTGAAATATTCCATACATGGAAACTTTTTCAGAGAGGAGGCTTGAACTAGTTGAAGATGCAAGGACACTCTACTTTTTAGTTAAAGAAACTGCAGAATCCATAATAACTCTCTCTCTATATATATATATATATATATATATATATATATATATATATATATATATATATATATATATATATATATATTCTGCTATTGTTTTCCTCAGACAGCACCGGTATTGTCATTGACCTGGTGAAGGACCAACTTCCGGACCTTCAGCTCTCTGAGGAAGATCGCCTAAAGAACCTGGAGCTACTTGAACAGGCCAAGATGGTCAGTGACCGCTTTCTGACCCGCCGGGGACGCCGATCTACCAGCAGCCTCACCGACTCACCCACAGGTGGTACATGTGCCACGTCTTACAGGCACACCAGATTTGAAACGTTTTTGTTTTTTTCATCACACTGGGGTCAATGGATGTTTGGTTACAGCGTTTGCTGTTGTATTGCATAATTATTTTAAATACTGGGCCTTTTGTTGCATACTTTTTAAATGTATAATTCTGCTCAGCAATGTTTTAATAACAGACGTTTACCTTCCTCAGGTCTCTCTCCAGCTCCAACGCCGTCATCTTCACCACGTTCATCAAGAAGCAGCTCTTTTATCGGCCCACCTCACACTGGTTTGTACCTCAATGTGTCCGAGTTTGTTTTAAAAAATGCTAGAAAGTTGACTTAATTCTTCATTACTTCTTTTATGAAAGGTATTTATTTGGGTAATTTGTTACTTGCAAAAAAAAAAAAACTCCTTATTTGGAAAGGTTGCTGCTACAATACAGCTTGCCACAGATCAAATATGCCGATCTAAATTAGTATTTTAACAACTGCATCAAGGTTTTGCAACAAATACAATAAACAAAACTCTTTACACACCTCTTCTATTTATTTTTACTAAATCAAGAATTATTTTTGACATCAAATCTCTGACAGCCTCCTTCCCATCATCTTAATCTTAAACTCTCTCCACAGATTCTATTTGAGGTTTGAGTCAAGGCTCTGGCTGAGATACTCAAAAGTTTAAAAGTACATTTATCAGGTTTAGGCTCATCTGGAGACGTGTGAACTGGACATTTTCATTCACAGTTCAAAAACATATGCGATGCCAAAGTGGCATATTTGTTTTGTTTGTTTCTGTGATGAACCAGTGAGTCGTCCAGAGTTTACTCTGAATTTCAGCCCCTGACCTGTACAGATGGACACCAGCTTACAATAATAGGGATCAGAATTGATTTGGACAGAAAACTATTAAAACCTAGCCTGGATGTTCTGATCATTTTCCAAATCAGACCAAATCCTTGCCTTGTTCTAGTTGGCCACTAACATTTTGGGATCAAAATCAGCTTTTTAGCTATCTCTTTTTAACTTTGAGACACAGCTGTTGATAAAAGGGTTTTGATTGTGCCTGTTTTCTAAGTTTGTTCTTTTCAGCTACAGGGACGACAGAGACCACACATGGCTGCCCGCAGCCAGTGAGTCAGGTAAAAAAGTTGATCTAACAATAAAACATATGCATATATTCCACAAACCATTCAAAATCATTTGTCTTAAATAGAGACATTTTAATGTTTAGAAGTACTATAATCATTTAGTGAATTTTTTTACCACAAATTTTTTTTTAGCATTTAGAGGTGCCACCGGGGCGGAAGCAGCCGGATTTAAAGAACCAGGATCAAGCGGTGAGAGTAACAGATCCACTGCATGTTTTATTATCAATTATTAAATAGAAACTGAAATCTTCATATTGGAACCAAAAGCAAGTGCAAGTGGGACCAAATTTCTGGTTGAGGGCTTATTAAACTTCGTGTTACCAAATGTACAGAGATGTGTTCTATTATGTTATGTTTACAAATAGTTCTGATAAATCATAAAATAAGAAATAGGGACGATAATGTTCATGCTCATGTTGACCCCTTTCTTTCTTTCCTTCTCTATTTCTTAATGTCTTTATTTATTCGTAGGTGAAATAAATAAAAATGAACAGCAGTCTGTCGTCATTAGCATCTATTATCACTAAGTAAATGTTTTTTATGCATGTTTTAGTGTGTTGTTGGTTTGTAGAAAGGCAAACTCACTGTTTCCTTCTGTTTTGTGTAAGAGATTTATATTACAAAATTAGTTTCTATAAAGATGGATGGTCCTTTTTTACAACGTATCCAAGATATTGACCATAGATGATTGTCCAAGCAATTACGGACATGATATGCGAATGGTTAAATTCTCACATTTAACAAAGACTCATAGAGAAGTTGAAAACTATCACAATGAATATAGTATGAAAAAGCCTACTTTTCTTCTACTTTCTTTCTATATGACTATATGAACATATTATATTTTTTTAATGTCACTATATCTTTAATAAAACTCCAAACAATAACAAGGATTAATTTTATTTAGGTTAACAAAGATTGGAGTTTTACTTTTCAGTAAAGCTCTATTTTCATCAAAGGATTTTGAATGTTTTATTAGCATAGATCTGTTATTAATGTTAATACAAATGCTACAGTCAATCCAAGAAAGGCTCTTTGACATCCATGAAACTCTGTTTTTTGTGGTTACCTGCCTAACATGAGAGGCTAATGCTTTTCTTTGAAGCAAGGATTATTCTCATCTAGGCACAACGTGTTTTGTGAACCTTGTTAATCCTAGGAGGAGCCATTGGCAGACTGTAAGACGGCCGAGAAAAGAAAAGTGTCCTCTGGAAGGCTAACGCCTCGCGTTGGTGTTCAGAAGGACAGCCGTGACCTCAACAGGCCTAGGAGTCCTCAAGCAGTCGCTAAAGCAGATGAAGTTTCAGGCCGAAACCCAAACCTCAACCCCAACCCAGCCACGGGGGTGGCCAAGCCGGTGCCCAGACTTCACACTCAGCAGGCTCCCTGCACAGCAGAGATCAAAACAATCGGTGCCTTCCCTCCGCTGATGAGGGCGGTCTCCTGGGACTCCGTTGGCAGACTTAGTCCGAGAACCGGAGCCTCTGGTTTCCCACCAACAATCGACGAGGTTTTCTCAGATAAACCCAGAGATGGAGTGTTCAAGTCCTCATTGTACAAAGACCTGCAAACCCAACCAGACAGCATACAGAAGCTGTCCAAACTCAGAGAGGTAAAACTCCCACTCCGTATACTTAGCGACAAGATAACCCAGGAGTGTTTCTATATTTAGCCATGGTTTGTTTGGACGTTTCAAGAAGGAACGTTTTTTGTTCCCTGTTCCCAGGAGCACAAGCTGATGCGTAACCAGAGTATAGTTGGTTCCAAGTTACCAGAGCTGAGTGAAGCTGCTGAGCAGGAAAAAGGTAACAGCATTCTCACATCCAGTGCTTTTATGGAACAGAAAGTGCTTTGTCTCAGCTGTACATTCAGTTCAACTCAGTAAGGGTGTAAACTTCCTGAATGGGAGAGAAAATGTGTTCTTGCACAAAACTGATCATGACGACGAAGATGACCTGTTTCTTTTTTTCTGTACCACCCATTTACTGACGAACCCAGAGAAAGACATTTATATTCCTTATCAGCAGATGGCATGATTGCTAAATTATGTGAGGCGACGACCACTTTTTATGGCAAAAGGAAATTATCCCATGTATTTATGTACTTTAGAGGGACATTGAGCCATAAAGTGTGGACTAAAACAAAGAAGTAAAAATAAATCTGCTCTGTTTATTTCTGACATCATTAAAGGACTTTTTATAATGTGTGTGCAGGAGCTCAACCTTCTGCAAAGACCACAAGCAATGAGGAGCTTAAGGAGAAGTTTGACGCCATGCCAAACATTTCAGACGTGATGCTAAGAAAACTAAAACTTCACAGAGGTCTGCCAGGCTGGTGTGTATCTCCTCACTTTATTTTTTATCTTGCTGTTTGTTAAAAAAATACATTCCTTCATTCGCTAACATGTTTTTCTCTTTTCTCTGCAGTGCACCTCCACTCTCTGAGAAAGAAGTTGAGGTTTGTATCAATTGTCTAATAGTTGCAGAGTTTGTTATTATAACATTTAGACACAGCCATAAAGGTATTGTAACTATTAAAATTTCAGTGAAGTCATACAGTTTTTTAAGGCAAGAGAACTGAAAACAAACAGGGAGAATGAATCTGGTAAAAGCAGCACTTTTGAAACGGATTAGGTATTATTAATAACTTGTTTTATGTGATATAAAAGAGGCTATATGTATATCCTCCAAAACGGATTAGTGATTATTAAAAGTCTTTTAGTTTAAAATATTTGTTGCACAAAAAAAAAAAAATCTCTCCAAAATGTTATGTCTCTTTGAGCTTTTGAGCTCATTATTGCCACATATAGTAATTAATACTGCAGATTCTTCATCTTCTTGCTGTTGTTTAAATGAAGAAAGTGATGCAGATGGATAATGAACACTTACTGATCAGACTTGGTCTCAGCTTTTGAAACATTTTTATTTTGGAAAGAATTTAAAGCCGTCCAAAACTACAAATATGGAAAATGAATAGGTTATCTCAGCTTTATATGTTGTCCTCTTCTCATACTGTAAGTAAAACTGCAACATGGAGTTATTGTTTAAAAGAAACATTTCAATGTTATCCTTTTGTTATTTTTTGCTATGTTTTCTGGATACCATTCAGTTAATACCACTGTAAACATTGAAGAGACAATTTAATCAGCCATCAACATCGTATTTGCATTTAACGGCTTTCTGACAGACCTCAATTTGTAGAACGTAAAAGAGTGAACCCAGCCGCTTATAAAGCGAAGGTCAGTTTCGTGGAAATTGTCAGCCTTAATTAAAAAAAAACCCTCAAGATTCAAATGAGATTCACTTACCTGGAACTCTAAAGTTACAACAGTATTGCTTGGAGTACAAATGCAAATCTGTTTAACCAAATCTGTTTACTTACTTAGTATGTTTATAAAGGCCAGGTAGGGGCGGTGTTTCAATAAATACTGTGTGATGTAACCTTGACTGCTCTTATATGTCTGGGTGGCATGTTAACCGGGTTACTTTTTTGTTAGAAAGTCCGGAAAGTAAGTCATTAAAAATAATTTGACATAAAACTACCTTGCGACAAACTACTGACCCGCCTTAAAAACCAACATTACAGTTAGTTTTAAATAGTCCACATATCTGATTAGGATTCTGGATTAAATGTTTACATAGTGATATTGATCAGTTATTAAACATTTTTGCAATCGGAGTTGTGTAGAGATTGCACTGTTTGTCCAAACTAAGACCGCTTAGTAGAAGCTGAATACTTTCTGGGAAATCAAGAAATAAACCCTAAACTAAAAGTTAAAAGATATATTTTAGTTTTCTTTAAAAAAATAAAAAAGCCTATAACAATTAATTTCACACTCAGGCGGTTATGGTTTACTTGTAACTGCCAAAGAAACAAGCCATTAAAAAAAATGAAATGCCCCCAGTAATTTTTTTAATTTAAACTGTGTATTGTGTTCTAATGTTGCGAACAGATGGACCCACTGAACCCTTTCCGTGTGTGCGTGTAGGTAATAACCAGGTCCACTGCCAAACTCCTTAATTACGCCGTCGTCACAAAATGTATCCGGCCTCAAGCTGACGATGTTCTGTTAACAGGAAAGTATTTTTCTGTTCCTGATCAGGCCAAAGAGATTTGCAGTGATTTCCTGTGGAGAAAAATGCAAACATTTGTGACGCTGTTGCACTCTGGCTCTAGCTCCTCTTGCTGCTCCCTCGAGGGTGCATCTGGATCAGGACAGTCAGAGGTCATATATTTCCTCCCAGCGGTCGGCCCTGTGTTGGAAAACTGAGCATTTTTTTGCTTTAATCAACAAGGCTGAACACCAGAAGGTCAAATGTCAGGCTTGCAGCTTGTTCCCCACGCTCATGGTTGCTGGATTCTCCCTCACGTGCTGCATATCAATAATTTTTCTTCTCGTTTAGCTACATAATTGCTTCTTTTCTAAAACCCTTTTCTGCATTTTAATGACCTGTCAGCTGAAGCATAATTATCTCTTTGCAGAATGCATTCGTTCAGCTATCACTTGCATTTCGTAACGATAACTACACTCTGGAGACACGACTCAAGCAAGCAGAGCGGGAGAGGAACCTGACAGAGGAAGACACCGAGAAAGAGCTGGAGGAGTTCAAAGGAGCGCTGAAGGTCGGTCCTTAAAAACAGAAGCTTTGTTTGTTTTTTTATGTTTCCCTTCCTATAGAGTCTTGTTTATGAGTTAGAGGCATGCAACAAAATGGAAACTGTCGTTATAATGTGATATAATGTTTCGTTGCTGGTTGCAGATGACTGCACCACAGTGGCAGAACATGGAACAACGGGAAGCATATCAGCGACTCATAGAGACCGTTGCATTGCTTTACCGAATGACCACACGACTCTCCAGCAGAGCAGAAGTAGTCGGAGCAGTTCGGCAGGTGCAGCAGCAAAAACAAATACCGCACAGTGCAAGTCTTGTTTTCCAGAGTTTCTTGTAATGTTTCTCTTGATTCTGAGTGTGTTTTTTTGGTTTGTTTGTTTTTTAGGTTTGTCCAGTTCCAGGTTTTTATTTGTTTAGTTAAATATTAATCATTAATTTACAGAAAAGTAAAGTTAGGGTTAGCCTATTACCAACACTTGTCAGCTCAAAGCACTTTACAAGAATAAACGAAAATAATTTACAGCAGTGAACAATCCAGTGTAGTCACATTTTGATAAAAATAAACCAAATTTATGAGTTAATTGAATTCTCACAACAAAAAAAACGCTATCATAAACTATTTTTTGGTATGTACTTATAACTCTCACTTTAGGGTTCTGTTAAATTACCAGGATCCTGAGTTTGTTAACTTTTTTTCCTGTTGAATTTCTTTCCATATTTTGTTAAAGGGTCAGATAAAGACTCAAGATTAAAAAATTGACAACTTTATCCCTTTTTTATTGGAGCAGGCTTTAAAGAGTTAAATATGATCAAATAATCCATTTTTAAATTTATTTAAAAAGGAATTTATCAATTTATTTAAATTTATTCAAGACATTGTGATCAGGTAGTTGGACCTGTTGTGATGTCCCCACAAGAAGGAGGGAACATTTTGTCACAGTTTATATCAACACAAAATTAAGTACTTGTTTTGTTGGTGAACAACTAGACTTAACATTAATTTCAGTGTATTGTAAAAAGAAGTCTGGCGAGAAACCTAACGGCTTAATGTCACCTCATAGATCACAGGTTGTTTGACTCATTGTTGATGTTAAAATAACTGGTCCCGTCTCTGTGGCCTGACGGACACGGTTTTTATTGTCAAACAGGAGAAACGTATGAACAAAGCCACTGAGGTGATGATGCAGTTTGTGGAAAATCTAAAGAGGACGTATGAGAAGGACCATGCAGAGCTGATAGAGTTTAAGAAACTGGCTAACCAAAACTCAAACCGCTGCTATGGAGCAACCGTAGACACCGGAGGTAAGAAGATGAAGAGGTACTCTTTAAGCATTTTTCTAGCCGCGAACATTCAATGTTTAGCACATATCTCTACGGGTACGCTTTAGCTGACAGACAGCTGATGCTGTGCTCTGTTTCATTTATTAATTGTCACGATGTGTTTTTCAATCAAGACGACGGGGTTCCACGGTCATCAAGATCAATGTCCCTCACCCTTGGAAAAGTAATTAGTCATGTTTTTACAGTTTTGAAATTAAGTTTTAGTAAAAAAAAAAACAGAAACAAAACACTGCAACATGCTTCATTTCTTTTCTTTTTTTCCCATCATGTCATTCACAGGCTTTACCCAGACGCAGGGTGAGCGTGGCTGTGGTGCCCAAGTTTAACCTCCTTAATATCTCGGGTCAGAACCCAGCCACTGCCGGCCCGGGTCCAAACGTGGGAGTCACGCCGGGTGCTTCGCTTCCTGTGCTGGTAGGTTTTTCCTGTTCTATTGGGAAATCATGGGAAATGAGGTTTGAAGCGTCTTTTACAGTGACACCCACTCAGCCGGATTTACGGTTGAATAAAAGGTCATCAGCTGGTCAGAAACGCCCCTTTAGGAAAGGAATTTTTTCTTTTTTTGACAAACAGCTTTTTATTGTTAAAAAAAAAAGTAGGCCAGACTCCTAGATTTGTTGTAAAATCTTTACATTTTATCTTCTTTTCTTTAGTGTGAAGCTAATGATGTGAAAAGCAGCTCTCCCACAGAAGCAATTCAACCGCCAGGAGAGTGGTATGTTCACTGAAACACACGGGGTGCATGTTTGCTCTTTCACAGCCATTCCTGCAGTGCTGGACACAATGTACCAGGAGAAGTCCTGAACTTCTAATCATTTCTTATCAAAGCATTTTCTGCTGCCCTAGGAACTAGGGTCGTTTGTGCGACCTGCAGGATGAGCTTTGCAGTGCGGAGAGAAGCCTGAGTGAGCTAAAACTAATGATAGAGGCATAAAAAGATAATAACCTAGGTTTAATCTAAACATTTGGGAAAAGAGGTTGACACAGTCCAGGCACAAGACTCCAGTCATGTTGTGATCATAAAGTAATTTTCAATCTCTGTGAGGAGAATAACAAACGTGCCAGCTCCACTTGCTGTGTTTGTGTTCAGCGTGTCTGTGTTGGTGCCATTAGCACACTAATCCAAGAGCTGCAGCACGTCCATCAACAAGACATGACTACATTGTTTTGATGGAACCTATCTCTGAAAGGTTTTATAACATCTGCAATGAAAGGGTTGCCGTCCAAGGCTGACTGCTCTGTTCTTTCCTTTTTAAAACAATGCAGTGGAAAAAGTGGGATGGAGTCGGAAAGCGAGCCAGCCAAACCTCCAGTAAACTTGGAGGAGCTCAGAGCTGAGATCAGAGCCGAGATAAAGACAAAGATTGAGGAGGAAGCGTACAATAAAGGGTGAGGCAATCTCTCCTGTTATGTTAAGACATTTTTAATGACCATAAATCACAAGTTGTGTAACCATACAGAAAATGGGAGTTTGCTATCCCCAAAAACAGTGGAGTATTGAAACAGCTGTGTGTTTTATGTGTTTACTAATTCTAACTTACTGTCCAAGCTTGAATAAGTCTATAAATATCTGAGCCAGAGAAAATAGCTTCCTAAAAGCTTTTCTAAATCAGAACTTACTGTTACAGACATTAGAAAGAGAAGGGACACTTCCAGAGACATAAAACTATAATTTTTTCACTAACAGAACTGTCCATTTTGTCTAAACGAGGTTTTAGTCACAATAGCTTTCACTGAACACCAGTGGTTACCATTTTATATCAGTTACATAGAGAAATCTAATTTGAAAATGCATTTTACTTATTTACTTTTGAGAAACACTTACAATGGATGTCATGAGGTTTCCACTGAAGCACACTCCTTTTCAAATTAGGCTAAAAAATTTTATTATTATTTTATTTAACTCACCAGTGTTCACTATTTTGTGGCAGTTACAAAAATCTAATATTAAAATACAAGGCACATTCATTTCAAAAGAACGGTAACAGGTTGTACGATTTAAAAGGCTTAAACTTAAATAAAACATTGTAAAATTTGTTGGAAGAAAAAACATTTAAGTATTTTGCATTTTGAAAGAATACAACCAATTTACAAACTTTGTGGAAGGACTTCTGGATTCATTTTCTTAATTTAATGTTCTTGAGCTCTTTTTTTACCATAATTTTAAGGTCAATAAGATTCAGTTGATATAAAGGTCAGCCTCCCAAGCCAAATCTTAGTTAATCTTGTCCAAGATCTTTAAGAATATCAAAAGGATCTCATTGTACAGTGGATCAGTACGGAAAACAGTACAAAAATATCCAGCTTTTAATTCATTCCATGTAATGAGGAAGACCAAATAAGACAACTGTGACTCCCTGAGAAGATTTTAAAAAAAATGATAAAAAGAAATCAGAGGTTGTAAAGAGGGCAACAGAAACACTAAAGACATGCTATGATTTCTGGGAATTTTATTTCACAAAAAAATCTCCAAGCTGGACTAAAATCATTTACAGTCTGTTGGAAAATGTGCTATGGTCTGACAAAACCAAACCTTAGCTAATAAGCCACAATTTTTAAAGGTACAAATCTATGGTACTTCACCAAAGGACCACAATGCTGTCATTGAAACATGGTGATGGGAGCATCATACTCTGGGTTCAGCTTTCTTTGGATAAAGTGTGGCTTTCGTTGAGATTGTCAAAATGTTAAACAAACTCAAATATTCATTCATCTTTGACACACGATCTAAAGGGATCTGAATAGTTCAAGATGGACGGTAGTGTTTGAATTCAGTGAATCCAAACATATATAGTTATAATGTATGATTGATCGGCATGAAGTCAACACAAGAGATTTCCCTAATCCAAAAATGTTTTTAGCAAAGTGGTAAAATTTATCTAATTTTGCAGACCTCATCTTAAATATACATTTTCACTGTAAGGTTTGCACACCTATGCAACCAATTTGTTGAAATATTTTGTTTTTTTGTTTGAATTATACAGGATATATGTCGAAATAAAAATGTAAAATATTCTTTCTTTTTTTCCTGTTTACATCACCAAAACGTTTTTTAACAAGGGTTTTGTGGATATAGTTAGAATTCCCTAAAGAACCGAGGCACAGGGTGTACTGTGAGTGTGGTTTGTTCCCGGCTTAGTTTAGAGAGTAACAACTGATGGTGTTTATTTTAAACCAGGTTTACTATAAACACGGCTTTAAACAGCATCATTTAAGGCATCACCGCAGTATATGAGGAAAATGCCTCATCCGCTAGGTCTAAACTGAAGCGCTGTGCACCTTAGGTGTAGCTGAAATAAGCTCCCTTCACTTGCAGCTACCAAGAGGGACTGAAGCAAAGCACCGCACTCCTGGAAGAGAAGTATGCAGAGGAAATGGACACGGAGAAACTGCTGGAGCTGAAACACAAGGATGAGGAAAGTGGAAAGAGGTATAAGAGCAGCAGGTAAACTCCATCTGCCTCTTTATAAAAGATTGAAATATTTAGACAAAATATTGTTTGCGTTTTTTTGGTTGTATTGTTTACAGCTGGGACAAAATATAAACCAGCTTGGAACCATACCCATATCCATCACTAAATCTACTGCATACACTTTTATGCAAGCATCCCGTTGCTTTCTATTCAGAGAACATTATTAATTTGTTACTCAGAATAGAAACATCTGTCTGTGTTTCCTTCACAGAAGAATGGAGGAGCTGCTGGTTCTTCTCAGCCGGTTTTGTCCCTCAATCTCTGTTAGCCAACGCCTTCTTTGGGTCGTCCTGTTGCTCTTTGTGGTGATGTGCGTGCTCATTAGTATTTTCACCTTCTTCACCGACTTCTACAACCGCCGCGAGGACACATGAGAGACATTTTACAATGGAGAACGGAGATCGCTGGACTGAGCATAACTAAAGAAGTCTGCTGCAAAGAAGCTAGAAACAGATAACGGGTTGCAGATCATTAGACACTTTTGAAAGGAAAGATGATTGTGGTTAGTTTGAAGGCTTAATAGGGGATATCTGTTTTGTTTTTTGTTCAAAGCATGAATTGTCGTATGTTAGGATGAAGGATTTGCTGTCTTGTTATCGGAAGACAAACGATTTAGGTTTAGGGACCAAATATAAAGTGGAATGAAACTTATTTAATTTATAATTACATATTTTATAATGCACCCTCGCTTTGAAACTTTAATAATGCCCCAATTGTAAAATCCACATTAAAAAATATATTTCATCACAGAAATATGTTTATGTTAAAGAATGTGACTTTGTTTGTTAACTTCAATACAGGGCATTTATGGATTAGATACAAGCACCTACAAAGAATTTTTTCTACTGCAATATTTGGAGGGTGTGTGACTTCAGATGTAGGTCACTGACAGATTTCCTTTTATTTATGAGAGCCTTTTTTGGACTACCTTTCTGAATGCCTGGATTGAGAATAGTTTTGCTACTTTACCTTTAAATAAAATGTGTCTGAGAATCAATCTGTACTTTTCCAACCTTTCATAGTCCATCCAGGCATCTATCAGGGAGGATGCACTCTTAATAATTTGTTTAAAATAAAAAAAAACATACAAGTTAATCTAAATTGAAGTGTAAATGTACTTTTTCTGAACAACAAAGCTAAATACAATAAAACCAAACATAAAAAGTAAATAGTACATAATTGCATAGAGCTTCATCATGTCTAAGAACCTCAAAGTGTTTACATTTAACGTTGAAACACTGTCTGTGCAAGAACGTCGGCAGGTGGTTAAACTTGGCAGTTGTACACAAAAAACAACTTTAGGCAGTTTTACAGTTTTAGATCAAATAAAAAAAGCAGACAAACAACAAATTATCCCCAATTCTGCTTATTAGTCATATTATTACTAACTCAAGCGTAGCACATAACAAACAAATAAAAAGCTTTCAACAGATTCTTTACCACAACTAAAGTATTTTAACTAGTTGTTTTTAATCACATGCTTGGTAGCAATGTTGCGTTGCAGTTCAAAAGTTCAAATTCAGGCCTGTCTTTCTGCATTAGTTTAAATGTTCTCCCTATGCATGTGTGGGTTATCTCCAGGTCCTTTGTTTCACTGTTTACTCTTAATTAGCCCTTGAAGTGAGTGTGTGTGGGAGTTTTTTCCCTGTGATTGACCAGCGACCATCCGAGCGAGAACGCCGCCCCTCACCTAATGACCACTGAAATAGGCACGATCCCTCAAATTAACTTTGCAAGGACAGGCAGGCCCAGACTATGGAGTGATGACCGATTTGCTCATTTCAAAGTTAGTAGCAACTACTATGTCAACACTTTAATTTAAAATGTTTGCCTTAATCTCCTCCAAAACATATAAAGTATACTACGTTTTCACTGGTGCACTGTTCTTAGGAGACCGTTTGATACACTGTAGTTGAAGTGAATAAGTTCACAGAAAGTCAGCATGTGTTTGGGCTTGTGTTGCTTCAGGGCGGCGTTTATCATCCTCGCTCACCTTCCTGACACTTAACCACAAACCCTGCAACTCTCCGTCAGCACGCCGTGCGTCATTTCCTGCTGCCCAAGCCTTGCGCTGAGATGTTTCTGTGGAAGTTGGATGTTGTCGTGTGCCATAGGCTCATCAAAGATAACAAGTGTATTTTTTCATTGCGTAATAGCTCAAAAGAGGGGAAATCCTGAGCATAAGGATGCCTGCTCAGATGTTGGAAATAAGGAAAATCTCAAACACAAGGTTAATATTTTGACATGCCTTCTTAGAATCTTTTTTGGATAATAGTCTTAATATTTTTTATCTATAAATGTATCCATCACATATAAGAGCTTGTTTGTTTTCCAGTGACTTTCTTCAAAGCTTTGTCTGATTTGATGTTTTAGTTATATCCCTTTCTCCCACGAGTGACTTTCGACCAGGATAAAATGAGTTTTGATCTGACCTGTGCTATGTACTTCCTTCTTCCCTTTCCTTTTACTCTCCGGCAATGACAGAGTTGGCACTCCCCTGTGAACATATTCACCTCTATTTAACCGAGCGAGTTGGCCAATGAGAAAATTTGCAACAGTGTCCGCTCCCCAGTAAGCCTCATCCACCCTTTCACTAGTCATGAACATAATCTCGGCATGCATTTCTTTTCTTTTGGCTTTTTCTTCAGTTTTTTCTGATTTGACCACAAGCAACATAAGAGGTGAGTGATCTCATGATCTTCTTTTTTTAACTTACATCTAGTCAGTGGCTGAATTTCTTGGCTGAAATCCCTTTTTGCTGCTTCCAGTTTTCCCAGCAGCCAACCACAGCATAGCCGGCGTGATCCAGGTGAGTTACCTAAACGACCAAAACCAGGTTGAGTACGCCTTCAATGCCTCTGAAGCCCGGAAGACCTGTCAGTCCCTCGGACTCAGCATCGCCTCGAAAGCTCAGGTGAACAAAGCTCTCAGCAGAGGTTTGGAAACATGCAGGTAAGATCACATCAGTGCTTCTCAATGGCTCTCCAGCACAATTTCATGAAAACGCTGACAAAATATTCTGGTTTATTCAGGTATGGATGGACGGATGAACAAATTGCAGTCATTCCCCGCAGCAGTGCCTTAGCTAACTGTGGCAAGAACGGGACTGGACTGGTGCCTTGGCGAGCCCCTTTAGTAAAACAGTTTGATGTGTTCTGCTTCAATGAATCAGGTATGAGTTACTGTAGTTTCCATTACCTTATAAAGGCAAATGCTAATGTGCTATACATTTTGAATATCCTAATATTTATCCTTAATTTTAATGGTTTAAATGGAAAAAAAATTTTGAAACCAACAAAACAGATTTTTGGGTGGATCATCAGTTTTCCAACCTTAATTGTTGCACATAAACGTGGGGTTTTCCGATTCTTTAATACTCACATCAAATTTAAAGACAAAAGATTGTTGCTGCAAGTCTTGTGCATTATTGAACAACATTTATTATGATGGATAGATAAAAACATTACAGTTACTGGTATAAACGTATATGTTCATAATCCTCTAGATTAATAATTGAGTTTGCGCTAAAGTTGTTAAAGCCTGGTCTCAATCCCTCTTGTCATAACCAACCCAAAGTTTTCAGCACACAATTTATTCAATAGCTTCCCAAAATATGTTGCATACGGAAATATTTGTAATGACACTATTACAGCCCAGAAAAGGCCAATAATTTAGATTTGATGCGTATTATTGCAGTTTACTTGTGTTTTCTGAATAGCCTTTAAAATTAAACATGTTTGGAAGATGTGCTTAAGAAACTTAGGTGTTAGGTTGGTTGTTAATATTGGTTACTAGTTATTAATAGTATTATTTCATAGTTCAGAGGCTGAAACATTTGGAAACAGATGGGTTCTTAAAGTAGACACACTGAACAGTGACATTTTAATCACATTTAATTACATCTACTTGATTTACATCTTCATTAAGAAGCACTTTTTCTCAAATCAATTACTTTTGTAAAATCTTTACTTTTTTTTTAATTTTTCTTTGTATATGTGCAAATTAAGTCTTTAAAAAAACTTTACCCTAATCTGATTTCCTTCCTCTACATCAACAGATGCATTAATGCAGTTGAACGAAACGGTTGCTGATGCATCCCTGATCAGCTCAAGGCAAATTCACACAGCGGACAACTCCATCACAACCCAGTCTTCATACCCCTCACCCTCCCATCATTCTTCCTCTATGTCAACATCTGAAACCAAGAGCTACGAGGTGGACCCATCTCGGTTTCTCAGCGGTCCGCAGAGCCCTCCTGGAGGTGGGGAAGAACAGCTGTGAAGGACTTTCAACAGTGTGGCTTTGTGTCATTAACCTTACATTCCTTCTGTTTTTCTGCTCCAGGAAAGGTTGTGCTCATCACCTGCATCTGTGGTCTACTCCTTTCCGCAGTAGCTATTCTGGCATACTTAAAGCTGTGAGTGCTTTTAATAATGATGCATTTTATGCATCAGTATGATTTTCTGTTGGTTTATTCAGTTATTTATTTATTGTACATTTCAAAAAAGAAGGCACTGTCATCAGCGCTCTGAAGGGAAGGAGCAGCAAGATTACCCCCGGACAGAGGAGTGGATATCTGTGAAGACAATGACAGAAACTACAAGAAAAGTTGAGGAGGATCAGAGGATAGACGTGGAGGATGGCCCAAAATAAAAAAAAATTAAACTTTGGGGGGGGG
>JAVLVB010000047.1:85350-149225 GCA_032876305.1 Orestias chungarensis
TTTTTTTTTTTTTTTTTGTTTTGTTTTAACAACTTTCATAAAACCCTGCATAAAATGATAATATACTGCAAAAACATTCAAAAGAAAATAAAGTTGAACTTTTTTGTACATTAAATTTTACGGTAATAGACCAAATCCTTACGTATTTGAGGAAAACATGGAGTTCTTTGTGCTTCTCTGGATTCACAGATGCTTTGAAGAGAGGAAGGAATATGCTCTCGAGAATCCTGGCAAAACTGGGTACCAGTTTCTTTGATTTGAAAATATCACTTAAAAGAAAACAGAAACATTGTCACTAGTTGATGTAGTCACTGTAGCTTAGAGGCTTCCATGTTTTAAATGGGGTGGCACTCACTATATCCTGGGAACCTGAATCATCCACCTCATGTTTGGTGAGTGGACTTTGTGTTGAATGAACCACTTGGCGAGATTGTCCCATTCATCAGGAGAGCGTCCATAGATGGAAAGGCGTGGCTCTGCGTGTTGATATTTACTCTCTTCTAAGTCTCTAGCCACCTCCTGTGGGTAGTAAAGAAAAGTGCAGTAAACTGTTTCTGCTGCAACTTTAAATATAAACGTACAGCTGCAGGATGAGGTACCTTGATGATCCGAGCAAAGTATTCTCCATTAATGTAGTTGTCCGTTTTCAGGAAGATCTCCCGGAGCTCACTGGCACCCATGGGGTTGTACTTAGAGTTGAATTTGTCAAACCGGTGAAAGGTTTGTCGCCCCTAGTAATTGCATATCCACAAAGAATAATTTTAAAAGCTAGTAAGGATGAGAAATTATCACTGACATTACAAGCAGGAATACCAGCACATAAAAAGTGAAAATTAACTTCTTTTTAAGTGTAATTGAATATTATTTTAAACAATTCAGCAGGAAAATTTAGAAAAAAAAAACATTTTAGAAAAGATAATGTTAATTTCCTTACAGCATGCACATCAAGAGAATCCACAGTGAGGTCGTAGGCATCCATGGCGAGATTGTGGAAAACCTTCTGCAGGGTCATCTCTTGCCCATCTTTTTCCAAGACTACACGGTCTTTATCAGACTTGTATCTTTCTTGAATGAAGGTCAACAGGTGTTTCCGAGACATGCATGCAGCTGCATGAATGTGCGTGTCAACCTGGAAAAAAGAATGGAAAAAATAAACAAAGATATGTGTGCTGGACAAATACAGACTTGTTTTTTTTTTTTACTTGTTTTTTTTTAATCCAAAGGTGTAAACAAGATGAATATTACAACCGTTTTAGAGAGATGCAAACAATATGCAACCATGGTAAGATTGTTTGTGTCATTGATTATTTATTAGCACATAGTTAAAAACTTAGACTGTATTACAACTACAATTTTAATTACAAGGGTCCCATCCAAATTCACCATTTAAATTTTGTTATAGAGAAAAGTGAATGTAAAAATCCTTACTATTTAAAGGAAGAGGCGGTTTAGATTATGATTGATCTACTTTTGAGAAAGAGAAAATTATAAGATTATACCCAGCTATGCACAGATGTTACTACCCTAACATTCAATTGATCTTTACCTAACTTAAAACAAAATGCACTATACACATTTATGGGAATAACTATTTTAATCAGCCTAATTAAATTACACGTAAAATGCATAAACTTTTTCTTCTTTTTTTTGTATTTTCACTCTGATTAAGGGAAAATTGGCTTACTTTGGTGTCACTGACTAAAAGGTACAAATCTATCTGGTACTCAGTCCTTTCATAAAGTGATGGTAAGGATTGGAGATATTATAAAGACGATGTTTAAATCAAATACTCTGAAAGCATCTCTGCAAAATAGTTACAGCTAAGCTTGAATGTATAAAAACCTGATTAGTCCTGCTGATCCTGCTAATATTAAATCAAATACCAAATACAGACCTCATATTTCACCCAAAAACCTGGCATCAGAAACAAAGCATTTGAGTTGGATTTTTTTAATCTCAGCCCATAATTAGTGTTTTTTCTGAATTGAACGGTTACCTTTCTAACATTGTAAAAGTCTCTGTGAGGCACACTTTTCAGCTCCTTAAGCTCGGCCATCTCGTTAAGAATCTCATGGAGGTGGAACTTTGAAGTTAGGAAGTTTAGTCTTCTGTGGCAGTAGGTCTTGCTGGAAAATCAGAGTGGAAACAGGGTTAACTGGTTTTTCAACCAGCACGGGTGAAGCCTGATTGTTTTGGCAACTTACGTAGGTCCTTCCGCGATCATTGCAAGCACATGACTGAGATCAACAGCAAACGTCTCCAGGTCTGGGTAAGGCAGATCGAAGGGCTGTTCCTTTCTGAGCGCCTCGGCGCTATTGTACACATACACAATACCATTCTTTATCGTCAGCTCATAGTTGAGGTTTCCAGGGATGTTGTTCATGCTGTATGGATCCTCACCTTCAGTAGGAAATGGGCACATCTCTGAAAGGCACAACCATGTTCTGTTAAGGTCTCACGGAAAACTACAAAACCTGTTCTAAAATGTAGGACATTTCATACCAGGCAGGACTTCATCTTCCACATCCCATTTCAAGTTCTCAGCACTCCGAAGAAACTGGCTTGTGGTTCTACAAAATCTATGATAGACTAGCTTGGAATACTTCTCTCTAAGCAGCAGAGCTTTAAACAAACTTTTGGCCGCCTGCTCGTAGTCGTCCACTGTGACCTGAGTTGGACAAGGACAATGCACATAAATTGATGGCTTTGGGGAGCAGATGTACAAAATGTAAAGCTGCTGAAACCTTCTTAAATTTATTTCCACTCACTCCAGCACAGTAATCCCCACTAATAGTGACTCTCTGGAAATCAGGACAGCTTTCTGCCACTGATGAGAAAGTTGAGCTTGTTGACACCGATGGTGTTGCTGTCCTGGCATCTGGATAATCTACACTCCCTGGGATCTGCAGGGACAGTGACTTGGAACGGATCAGCCTCAAGCTTTTTCTCCTGAAAAATGTGCAACGCCACTTACTTGTTTTGTTCTGACATGATCTGATCAACGTGCCCTTCAGATCTAGAGAAACGGCAGAACCCACCTCTTGACGGTCTCCTCTGACTGTTGCTCCGCCAGCTCCTTCCGCAGCTCGTGATCCTTGGCTTGCAGCAGTTCGATTGGGCAGTCCTCAGCCATGGTGAACATCGACAAGACATGCTTGTTGTCTTCCTCTTTCAGTGCCGTGGCGTAAACTCTCTCGGCTAGTTGCTGCTTCTTCTCCTCTGCTTCGCTGAGTGTTACCTTTGGGAATTGACGAAGCATGTCCGCAAGAAGGCAGAAGCTACAATAAAATGACACCCAACAACAGAATGTCACACAAAGACTGGTTCTGACAAGTTTGTGTTTTGTATACAAGAAGATGTATTTATTAGGGTCTCAGTGTATGACTTTCAAACATCTCTCTGAAATGGTTAATTCAGTTTGAGTTGGTTTGAAAAGCTGCAGTTACTACTCCAGGATATATTTACTCACTTCTGGTAAATCTTTACTTATAACAAAATAAGTGAACATTACAATCATATTGCTAAATGTAACTTTTTTAACCAGCTCTCTAAATAATTTAAGTCTATGCATCCTGCCAACCCTGTTTGCTGTTAGGGTTTAAAGTGTTTCCTGTTTTACTGTTGTTCTTCACTCTCAATTTCTTGTCTTCGTTGTCATAAACAGATAAAAGTCTACGCTGCTACGGATACTGGAAGGGAAACTTAATCAGAAAATAAGGGGGAAAAAATGAGTCTTACTCATGATCATTTAATGCTAAAAATGTACCGATTGCTATATACTGAGAACAAAAGGATCTCAGCAGAGCAAAATGTATTTGTCTTTTAACATAAGTCTTGTAAATCTATTCTTGCCATCTATACAGCCACCCCAAGTTAAAATAAAAAAACAGCCACTATCAGACTTAAAAAAAAAAAAAAAGCTCTGAAAAGATGTTTTTAACTCACCCAAATTTAAGCTGCATAAGCAGATTCTTATTGGATATATCCTGAATAAACAGATGAACCAATTTTTCTGTGGGACAACCTAGAATTTGGGTTGGTTTTCTATGGAAACGTTCGTTGTGAAGGAGACCACATTGTGTGGTTTAATCTAATCCAGGCCGTTACCAGGAAGCTTATCGTTTCAGACAGACAACACAAATACTGTGTGCATCACTGTGGCCCCCTATATTCACAATCAGGAGGCATGCCAGTCATAGAACAATACAGACTACATGTTTTGATTCAGTCTCTAATAAATTGCGTGCAACCTTCAAGAATAGTCTATAATTCTTTTTTTCAGGTTTGATTCACTCTGAAGAAATATGTCTTTCACTTTCACTGATTCTATTACCTCATTTGTGACTTGGACAAATAATTTTAAGTAAGGTACAAGTAAATTTGTGGCGGATGTTTTGTTCAGTTTCACCAGTAAAAAAGTTTTATAAAAAATTTATGCAAACCTTTCCTCCCAGTAAAAATCGTTTTTGGAATAACTGGGATATTTGTATCAACTAAAAGGCAGATATGAGATCACTTAAAAAAAAATTTAAACAATCCCTGCATAAACTAAAGACACCCTACCCTCTAAATTGTAACTCAAATAGAAGAAGATACTTACGCTATCGCTTTTGTCCACACTGGCTGCCAAAATTTACAAAAACTGAAACCTCCTTAGTGTTGCTTTAACAAATTTCTTAATTCTTGATTTTTAATAACTTTGAATTTCATAGTGAATGGAACAGGTAAACAAACTATGTTGCGGCCATGCAGACATACTAATATAGTATATTCAAACACAAAACAAATCAACAGTCAGTAAATTCTGGTAAAGCTTTAGTTTTCTGAATTAAAGATGGATCATGTAAACTTTGAATAATAATGTCCATTTCCTACCAGCGATGTATTTGGAGAAGCTTCCTGGTGAAGGTCTTTTCTGAAAGGAGTTAGAAAAGAACACGGGTAAACAGGATTACCTTGCGGATTTGCCTGCGGAAAATGAGCATTGGAAGGGATGGGTTTGCTCGATTATTTGTAAGGAGCAATCCAGTTGCATGGAGATAGTAAAAACATTCAAAACAGTCAAATCTACACCAGAAACCAGGAAGCCATCAAGGAGCAAATGGGACATTCAAAGTAAAACAAATAAAAATAATTGTCCTGTCCATCTGTTAGTTTTTTTCCCCCAAAGGCTTTAAGCACCTATTGTCAGGATGAGATTTTCTGCACCGCTCTAGGTTGTCCACAGAGGGTCGCCGGAGCTCCATCCTGGCTGGAGCGTCTCTACACCTGTGCAGTCTGGACAGATGTTCTCTATTTCCTGACGAGCTGGAGCTGTATAAGAGGAACGGTGGACCAGTTATTCATCGGGTGTTTGTTATTCCTGGTAACGTCTCGAGTTCTCAGTGCGACCCAGGTACTCAAAATCCTTCCTGTGCTCATACTCATCAGTGAAGAACCTCCAGTCAACTACAACCACCCTGTTCCCAGTTTCTCATCAGTTCAGCTCGGTCTGCTCGCTCCAGCCGTCACATCAACCTCCTTGCAACCTCTGGACAACCATCATCTCTGTTTTCCCTACGAGGACACCTCAGCCCACTCACTTTTCCCTGCCGTCATCAGTACACGCACAAATAAGACCGTTCTCTAATTGTCATCTTCTCTCCACAACTCCACTCACTTTCTCTGTTCTCAACCTCCAGAAGCTTCCAGTCGCCTGCGTCATTCCTGCCGTGTTCGCCGTTTCCCTGGCTCAAGATCATTCAACCGTCCACTCAATAAACTTTGTTAACTTTACTCCTGAGAGTACTCTGTTTATGTGCGTCAGAAGCTTAAAAACCATGACACCTATGTTTTAGCAAATTATTATAGGCTTGTTTTAAAAAATGTGGGTCTAGTAATTCATATCTGTACATTCCAATCTTTTACAGGAATATTGGAGGTAAGATTGGGGATTGGAGATAGATTTGGGGATGAAGAGGGCAATGTCATTGTGGGTTTGGAGTGCTGAGTTGCAGAGTTAAATGCATCTGTTTAGAGCTATATTTAGATGGATTTTGTAAGTGTTCTTACTGTTGCATTGTTCCATTTTGAAATACTTAACTAAAATAAATACATTATTAAATAACAGTAGTAGTAACATAAATCTAGCACGTGTTTTTTGTTGTTTTTTTACTTTCCAGTTTTTTCAACTGAAACAATTGTATGCACAATCTCTGTAGATTCTATGAAACTGTTTGGACACACATTTTAGTTCTCCTTACTTGGATGCAAGTATTTTAAGATACAGAGCTATCTCAAGAGAAGGTGATGACAAACATTGTCAACCTATCCTCATTTCTTATCTGCAAACAGGACTAAAGATATAGTCACTCACCATGGCAGTTTAGTTAAGTAAAAAAAAGAAAAAATCATTAGAGGTCGCTTCTGAAATCAAGTAAAATGTTGCAGGATTCTGATTTATTTCTACAGTGATAAAGGGGAAAATAAATGAATGAATTAAAATGCCCAAGACCTAATTAACCCATGTCAGAATAAATCAATCATGCAACACTAATGATACACTATTTTGTTACCGATTTTGATTTCATTAGGTATTTGGTTCTATCTTATTTTATTTGTAGAGTAAATATTGCCATAGGCCATCCTTTTACTTAAACGTTCAGTGGTTTCCAAGCTTCTCCCTGTTTCCTCTGAATGTAATGATTGTCATTGTGTACAAACCTTTTAATTTTAGTTTCATCAGATCAGTTTTCGTTTTGTATGGAAATATCAGGTTTTGACCTTAATTTGTGCTAAATAGCAGAACTTAAACAATTTTTCAAAATTCAGAATTGCAATAGTGACACCTCCATACTACAGTGAGTAATTACTTTCTACATCAGAAGGGTTTTATTAGTTGACTGTATGTTATCTTAAAATATTAGTCAGCATTACTGAACTGCACACCATTGTGATACAAAGCTGCGAAAAGGTTCTTTAAAGTGTAAAAATGGAGTTGATCATACATCAAAGCCATGTTTCCTTTGGAGACCAACGGCCATTTGTCTCTATTTCATGCCCCCAGTGTATATCCCATTAGAGGCCATTACTGGCTAACTCAGACAAATCTCAGACACAGCTATTCTATTCTAATGTCTTTATCTTGTCGCTTTTCATTTTTCACAGACACCTCTCAATGCTTTTTCAGGAACAGCCAAAACCGCTCTGTCAAAGTCATTTCTCACATGGAGGTCAGCACTACACAAGGAAAATAGCCTTTTATCTTATCACATTTATTGATGAGTAAATGGAAGAAGCTCACTTGATCCCAGAAAAGCACTTGACTACTTTGAAGGAGGTGCGCCTCCCCGTCTCATCTGCTCTTTAGCAGCCAGGTCCAAGGAGAGAAAGAAGATAAAAAGCACTTGGAAATGCTCTCACCAAACACAACATGCGTCATCTCTTAAAGAGACTCTCAAACTTGTTTTTAATTTGTAATACTTCACCTAAACATTTTATCATGAATTGTCATAAAACCAGACCTGAGTATAATCTATTTAATGCCAGATTAATATTTTGGGATGTAAAATTAGACTGACTGATAATAAACCAGTTCTCCTTATAAGCTCTAGAAAGATGATAAATGTATATTGAATATTGAAACAAACCCTTACCTTAACCTTCACAGTCTCTGAAGTTGGGAAACACTGTGCAGAAGTTCTCTCACTAAAACAGCCAAGTCATGCTGTTCTCCGATGTATGGAAGTATGGAAGATCTCATCCATCACCCTGCAGCAAAGCTCTCTCCATCCTTAACTCTTCAATGGCCGCAACAGCTCAGTAGAACTACAGATAAGTGCTGGTTGGAGTTTCATAGTAGGAGAACAAACATGATAAATCCTGCATATTTTCTTAGAATGATTAAAATTCGTAGGCAGATTTTTTTTTTTACATTAAATGAAAACTGGGGGATTTTCCTGATTATTTGTCACTTAATGTAAATGGATTGTGAAAGTTATCACTGACCACTAGATGGCGCAGTTGTTTTGTTCCTTTACAAGATTTTGACCCCCACGTGTTGGAGTTCATTTGATTGACAGATCTTGTAGATAAATATGAGTTGAAAGATTCAAAGAAAGAAAGGGCATTTTAAGATATACCACTTTAAATAAAATTTAATTTAATTTAATTATTCCCAGCAAAACGTCTGAATATTTATTTGAGGCTCTGTCGTTTAGTATCTTCAAACCAACTGAGCTTTTTTCTCGTCCTGTAATATTTTAGGCTCAAACCTCAATTTATTTTATTGTATGTTTGTGTGATTGGCTAAATAAAAGTGGAAAATAATTGGGATAAAAAGTCTAAAAAGATCAATCTTTCGTTGTGCTGGTCACAAGGTGCATTTCAGTTTCCCTGAGTTAATAATTTCTAGAACCTCTTGAGCTGTAATTTTTGCTACAAGTCTTATTCAGCATGTTGATCACAGTGTTTCATCTGCTAAATATTTATTCAGTCAGCACGGACAAAGAGCATCAGTGTACAAGATTATTTAGGTTTTGTTTTGACTGGAGTCTAACACATGAACATGCTTTGATCTGAACCATTCCAGCTTCTATGTTTGAGGTCGCTGTCTGGGCGAAAGGTAAATATCTATTCCACTCTCTAGACTTGTGCCAACTTCAAGAGGTTTTTATACAGAATCACTTTGCATGTAGCTCTAGTCTGCTTCCCATTACCTTTGTGACGCTGCTACTGTCATACCGAAGGGGGAGAGGGGGTGTGGGCAGACAAATCAGGGTGCAGACAAATGTTTGCCAGAGCCCTTCTTCCACTCTTTCGTAAAGACCTTTTTGACTCATTGGTTGTATCAGCCATTTTCAGTGGTGTAGCTTATTAACAGCTGAGAAGAAGGGGTTAGATGAGCTCATCAGGAAGGCCAACTCTGTCCTAGGATGCCCCCTCGAGTCAGTGCAGGCGGTGGGAGACAGAAGACTTCTGGCTAAATATGTCTGAAGCTGTTGCTGAACTGGGGTGCTCCCTCAGGGATAGTCTAAAGCATCTTAGCTGCACAAAGGAGTGTTAGCTCTGTTCTTTCCTTCCAGGAGCATCTAGACTTTATGACTGCCACTGCTCCCAACAAATTCAACGGATGTTTACATCACTGCTGTTATTTGCATTTTATTACATCATTGTTTCAACTGTTGTAAGTCTTCTGTTGCTTTTAATGTACAAATGCATTTTTTTAAAACAGTGTAGGCTTTTTAAAATAACAGCAGTAAAATCTTATGCTGTAAAGTTGCCTTTGCTATACGGTCTTTTACTCTTATTTGTCATGATTTTCAGATGTCTCTAGTCCATGCACAGTTACAGACAGCAAGGGTTAAATACAAGAAGTGTGATTTGTAAAGAAAAAGTAATGGAGTTACAGGTTGTTTGTCTTGCAGGAGAGGAAAAACACCGGACCGTGACTGGAACCATACTGGAAGACAAGAGTTGTTAGTAGTCATTTAAAGGAAAGAATATTGCAGACGATAAACTCAGAACTGCTTACTGAGGTGAAGAGGAGATGATCCTACGGAGGGGTAGGTGCAGCCACAGACAGATTGGTGGTCAATGGGTGTTGGTGGTTACTAGAGGCTGATATTTATGCGTGGAGTCACAGGAGGGTATCTTGCGAAGGAACAGGAAGGAGGCCAAGAACAAGATGCCGTGGAGGAATCCTCAGAACTCAGACAATTTAGCCTAAATGCTACAGGCAAGGTTTAGGATAAGGAGAGGATACAAAAATGTAAGTACAAGGAAGAATTATTGTTCAAGGTTCTCCTTAATACTTCTCACTTACCACAAGTGTTAGTAAACCATCTGACATTAATCTGACAAAATCCACTCCTCTAAATACTGCTCCTTAATGAGGTCTGATGAATACCACTTGGAGGCTTCACCACCCAATCACTCCCTGCAGAGAACGAAGGTGAGGAAATACAAACAAAAACAGCTCCCAAATCTGTAGATGCAACCATTTTTTTCCGGTTTTATGTTTCTTACCTTAGCTTGACTATGCAGGCCTTTATTTGCCTTCAATTTTCTGCGGTCTGGTGGTCTGTGAAACACTCACCCTATTTAAACTCCTGCACAATTCTATGCCTGAAGTTTTTTTGCTGAGCTCTTTGGTCATCAGGATGGTTGCTATTATTCCAAACCTAAAGCTGCCTTGCATCGTAAATGTTAGAGCACATAAAACAGACTCGCTCTGCTGTATGGGCGCACCATCACACGCGTCTCCTTGGAGCACTCACCTAACTGTGAGCCCATAAGAGGCCCTCCCTGATTTAGCCTCAGATGTTGTTGAGATTATCAGGCTAATCCTATCATCTGAGGTTGTCAGCACACCTTAAGAGTTGGTGTACGTCTTAGTCCTTGATTCATATCCTTTTGATGACAACATTGTGGTCACATTTACAATTAATCTCTTTTTCCTCTGCTGTCCTATCCTGCTTGATTCTCCACTCCTCTCCTGGCAGTAAGAATGATGCAAGGAAAAACCTCCATAGAAGAACAGGCACGTATTTCAGTTCCAGAGGGAATTTTTTTTAAAGCACTTTTTTGTTTTGTCAGGTATGTTTTATTTCTTATTGTATGATTAAAACAATATCTACCCAGAAAGTCAGTCAAAGACGAGTAATGTTAGTAGTTCATTCCTTAACAGTGGTAAACAGCGGTTAAGGAAAGAAAGCCCAGCAGCAATAGGAGCTTGACTGAAGGTAGTATTTTTTACCCCTTGGCCCGGACTGCTCAGTTTGTTGTGGGCATCAGAGCGCAATGGCGTCACAAGCTGATTGGCTTAGTGAAGAAGTGACATCATCACATAGTATGAGAGTACACACCGTACATCCATTCATATTGTTCTTAGATTGATTTAACTGCGTTGACAGAGTTTTTGTTTATATTAAATGTACTTTCTGCTGGGTTTTTCCTACTTCCTTGTCAATTCATGTAAATACATTGTGAAAGTTGTCACGAACCTCTAGGTGGGGTAGTTGTTGTGTTCCTCTACACTATTTTGCCCCCACGTGGTGCATGCAATTTCTTTCAATCATCCTGTAAATAATTATGAGTTAAAAGATTTAAACTAAACAGTATTATTTTCCTATAATATATAATGAAAGTTTTTTTTTTTGTACTTTCATAAGCTCTACAAACTAGTCACTTGATTTTTTTAACATTATGTTTTTTACTTTTACGCTGCCACTATATTATGACTTAATTTCCTAATGTTTTTTAAGGGATAAATTATGCCGATGAGCTCGAATTCATTTATTTTTTTCATTCTGGCTTTGTTGCTAAATTATCCATATATGAACCCCAAGATGCTTAGTGTGAAACTGACCCTGGGCATATTTGTAAAGTGAAAAGGATTTGATTTATACTCCTCAGTAAATGCAGTAGAAAGGTACAGTAGCTTTTATTTAAGAGGAACTTGCATTGTCAGTGATGCATTGATGAGAGTTTTTAATGAGAATGTGCAGGACACTGTGAGAATCAGGATGAACATTCAAATATTGATACCCACCCTACACTTTTGCTCAATTAAAGGTTTCGTGTGGATTCTCCATGTCTAGAGGGAGACAGAGATTGGGTTTAAATCATGGATCAGGCTGAACTCAACCTTCTCCCCAGTGAGACATTTCTTACAACTGATGATCTGCCTGCTGATGTTTTGGATCCCTGGGCTTTATAGAGATAATCTCATTCTGTCATCTTTCTTTTCCTGTGTAATGTCATTAAGGTTTGATTTAAAAGGCACCACCACTTAGTTCTCATTGTCCTGCTTGAAGCAGGTTCTGCAGGTTAAGCCACACAATTGTGATCAGTTGATATTCGGATTAGATTCCTCAGATAATATAGACTGCATGTCTGTGTTCTCCCACAGTAGGGCAAGATGATCCGTGTTAAATTAGACCATCGACACCTCTGTGATGCTCTCACAGGAATGTTTGACCTGAACCCCCCCCCCCCCCACACACACACTCTTGTGAGCCTTCTTGTGTCTAAAAACCATGAACCATTGAATGCAGATGGAGCTGAATCTCTACTCTCCTCTGGATGGCTTCAGGGCTTCACGTTAGTGTGGGGCGAGCCGACAAATATGAGTTAAACCTATCCAGACTGTGCCCTTCCTTTAGTGTTGGGATGGGGGGGTCAGAAATGAGGGAATGTTGTGAGAGGAAGAGTTTTGGGAGGGATTGCTCTAATGAGAACCTGTAAACTCTTAACAAAGACCAGGTGTTCTGTGTTTTTTTCCCTCAGACAATTGATTTTCCTGGGGAATAAACAACGGCAAAACAAGGTTTCAAATTTGTATGCAAAAGTTTTATTGAATGACACAAACAAAATGATTTTGAAAATATAAAATAACATACCTATAAAACACATCCATTTAGCACAGTTTGCAAAGGAATAATGACAAATAGCTACAATGCCCATATATATATCTCTCTCTCTCTTTCTTTACAAAAATAGATTTATCTGCATAAGTACTTTAATATAACCTTTATATAATATTTAAATAAAGAAATCCATATATACACACAAGCATTAAAAAAAATAAGATTGCACATGTTTTGTTTTTGTTAGTATTTTACAGACATTTTAACATAAACACTTTCAAGTATAGTAAATCCAGTATGGATTGGCACATAGCTCAAAGAATCTAAGGCATTTTCCCTTATACAGTGTCCAAAACTTGGTATACACAGAGCACAAAGCTCTTTAGGCATATTGATAATGATATCTTTTCTTTATGATTCATTCTGCTTAAGTTCAAAAAGGAAATGTGCAAGCAAGTATTAGCAGTCTTATGGATCACGGTGGTTTAGTCCTTTGAGGATAGCACTTTTCAAAGTCTAGGCCATGAGGAATTCGTGTATTAAGCTCTGAAAATACTAAAATGGGTCCACAGGTGTTTGCATTCATCGTTTCTCTCTGCCGAGGAGAACAGCACCTGTAGTTTGCTCCACACTGAGCCACTTAGGTTCTTTAGGCCAGCTGTTTGTGAATTCCAGCCAGTTGAGCCACAAGTCTCAGGCATCCCTGAGCCACGGCTACATCCACACTCATTCAGTCCTCCTGCCTGGAACTATTACACTGGAGTATATTTGGCAAGAGTTTTAGGCATCTGGAGAATTTGAAAACCAAGCAGAAGAGTGACCAAGAGACAACTCCTGAGTCAACTCCTCTTTCTGAGTCAACCTTCATGTCCTCTTGAGTAGAGCTTCAAGCTTGTGAAGTTGTGAGTCATTCACTCGCCACACGGGTCTCAGCCTGCCCTTCTCCAGACTCAGGGAGACTCGCCTCTCTGGAACAGCCCTGCGCCTCCGACCGTATCCCTGAGGGCTCATCTTCCCGAGAGGGACGCCTGTCTTCAGCCTGTTGTTGCTGAACTGTTGCAGGCGGTGTGCCAAGTCATGCACGGCGCAGGTACCCAGGTTGCAACCCTTGGACCTCTTGGTTCGGATGTTAATGTTAGTACTGCACACACAACAAAAAAAGGAAGAACATTAATCTATGATTTTACTTGATACGTTTTGGAAATTTAAAAAAATGAGCAAATAAGGTGATCTTTAACTTTTAGGATTGACTGATTCATTTCTTACCTGGAATGTGGCAGCAAGATATCCCTGATGTCCTCCGGTCTAACAAAGTTTTTGGACTCCATTGTCTTCTCTAATGCAGCGCTCTCAAGATCGCGTCTGAATCTGCTCCCGAGCCATATACTTAGTCTGCAAGAGGAGACGGGGGAGAAAACGTCATTAGTCTGGGAGCAGATGATTCTGCCAGGGACTTAAGAGGCTTGGAACATCATCATTATTACTGAATGAACTGATTTAAAAGTAACTCACCTTTTTTTCAACTCGGGGTTCACCTCAAGCTCCACACAGTGTGCTACTGAAGCCAGTAGGCAGCAATAGAGGAAGGAGTGGAAGATTGTTTTCATGTCGGCTCCTGTGGCAAGAAAATGGAGGGAGAGAATTAAAAAAAAGTCTGTTGAGTTAAACAGTAATAGGGGAATTTAATATTTAGCTGCACACATTTCTAGACTGTCCCTTTCTGCATGGAAAACCTCCACATTAGGAATTCTATTGAGAAACACTAAGATGTTTTCTTACACAAGAGTCCAAAAGCCAAGTTATTTGCCTATATAATTCATCTATTTAGAAAGTTTAGCTAAGGTCAGAATTTGCTGGGTTAAGTAAATCTGCAACTACGCTTTGGGCCCCTGGCCAGTAATTTGAAGGACATGGTCTGAAATAGACTCAACAGAAGTCCAACAAAATTTGCAATCTGTGACAGTTTCACTTACTGTATTTTATTTTTTTTAAGTAATCCTCTATAGTTTTGGATGCTTGACAGCCTCTGGGCAATTCCCTCACAGACACACATATAATAAGAGCTGAACTGCTTATATAACTGGACAAATAGCCGGTTCTTGTCTCTACACTTGCCTTGACCTCAAAAAAAAAAGAGCGAGGATAAAGGCATCAGCTGGCAACACAGTAAACCACAGCAACGTGTGTTTCTTTTAAAGCAAAGTGAACATACCTGTAGTTCAGCTCAGATAGGTTAGTAAGTTCTTCTTCCAAAGTAAGCAGTAAAAGAATACTCCACAGGTTTTTCTTCAGGTTGCTTTCTGCTTCTCTAAGGCAGCTGTGTCACTCTGTTATTAGTCTCTATGCACCAGACCGGCTGCATTTATACACCAGCTCTGGGTGGGAGGGGCTCAGTGATCCACACACGCCGTCTCATCCTTTCCCCCCACCCCAGCCAGCGCACTTAACTGGCTTGCTGTTGTTCATGTTCAGCAACACGGGGTGGGGAATATGTGTTGGAATGACAAATTAAAATCATATGTTGAAAGGAAACAGAATAAATCACATACTGTTATTGTATTCTGTTTTAATTATTTTACTAAGTCAAAATCCACTTTCATATTCTGGCTTATATAATGCAAACAAATTTTTTTGTCAAACTCAACAATCTGATAATCCAAATTGCATCCCTTCTTCATGTGCATTACAACTAATGAAAATCTAAATATTTCAACTTTTATATTTTTATATTTGAGCTCTAAGGTAAATTGTGCATTTTTATGCGATTTTTAGTCCGTCTGGTAACAAAGAAAAAAACCTTAAAGGAATGTTCCCATCCTTGGCTTTCCAGGGCACTCCCCGAGACTGTGAGGTTCCACGTGAGCCTGGAAACCCAGACAACAATGAATTTGAGACAAGCATTGAGTTACTGATTAAAAATAAGAAGTATGTCCAGCTTTAAATACAATAAACTCAATAAATTTGTTTGGACAAGGCAAATATTGACTCTGGACCCAATTGGATGATTCAAAAATGAAATGGAATTTTACCATTTTAAATCTGATGGAAAAATACTCTACATGACAGCCTGTATATATATCTATCTCTATCTCTCTCTCTATAGATAGATAGACAGATAGATAGATAGATAGATAGATAGATAGATAGATAGATAGTATATAAATGAGAAGATTAAATGGTGTTTTTAATTTCTTTTACGTCTTTATAACTAAAACATGTGTTTTTTTAATTGAAAAGTCTGAAAGTGATACAGAATGTAGAAATGTACAAATCTGAGCCCCAATCAGCAGAAACAAGAGTGCTTTTTGTTATGAAGAAAATGGTAAAACCCAGAAACATGTGCCAACTTATGTCTAAAAAAAACAACCCTACATCTGTACTTTCATGCATAGCTCTAGGAAATTCTGTAAAAACCAGAAAGAAGAAACACATTTGATTTGAACAGTAAAGAAATTCCAGAATGGAAATATCCATAAGGTGTGGTGTAAGTAAATCTTTCGGTTTTCATTTTGCTTTAACTTTCTATTACTGTGAAGTCTTGCTACATGAAATAATGTTTACTCAATGGTTGACATACCTCTATGGCATATCAAAATCCCTTATTCACATCCGATCCTGATCAAATCCTTATGAGTTTATTTATATTCTCATCCGACCCCATTCCGCTTGTGGTGTCATATTTTTAAACTCCAAGAAAATACATAAATGGCAAACACATGCGATGTCAAAAAGAAAATCTTTTGTAATGCTAACTGGTTCCAGCAGATCAGTAATCCCCCTTACCAGTGTTTGTGACAGGAGATGGTGCAATCATGACAACAAAATTCTTCTGTTGCTTTTGGCTCCTTATATAGCAATCTTTCCCCCTCCCTTTGTGAAGAGGAAGTTCAAGTTTGACTGACAGTTTTTGCATGTGAGCAGGTACATCACCAAAAACAAGTTGATTCATAAATATTGTGAACCTATTATGAGCCATCATGCTTTTTCAAGATGACTCCAACCTTCTGTGTTTTCCTGGATTCATCTTTTTTTTACAGCATGTATTTTTGTTTTACTTGGAAACACAAGTAATTGGCAGGAATTCAGAAAGCCATTAACAACACAGATGAGGAGTGAGGGAAATCACTTGCTGGGTTCCTGTTATTGTTGCTGGTTTGTCTATTTGTCTCACACACAATCCGATCCCCACGTGCTAAACCCAGCGAGAACTCGTCCTGCTTTCCTTTCTCTTCAACAATATGTTCCAAGTCTAAAGAGTTTATCATCCACCTTGAATGCTCCGCAATGACATCGATTGTTTCATGAAGTCCGATGCAAATTTGAGACAATTGGTTTGCAGAATTAACATTGACGAATCATTTAAAGTATAATGAAACATTAACTTATGTAAAATGTTATCAAACATTTCAACACAGACGGGATGGTTTTGTTTAAGGAATGTTTTGTAGTTGGACTCAGGATGCCTAAACAGTTTGGATAAGTATGAAAATTGAATTTTTGTTATTTCCTGATCTGAAAAAGAAGGAAAAATTGGTTATGTTAGGACAAAATGTTTTCACTTCCATCCATCCATCCATCCATCCATCCATCCATCCATCCATCCATCCATCCATGATCATCTTGATGGTGAAAAACTTATATCCTTCAGTTGCTGCTAATTATTCTGTATATAGTGTTAATGTTAGAACAGAATAGAATAGAATAGAATAGAAGGGCAAAAAAATATTAGCTATAAGTACTGCGCAGCTGAAATGTGCAGATAACCAGCAGGCATGCAGGAATGTATTTGGTTCGCTGGGAACAGTGTTGGTTATAAAGTTTATGATGGTCTCTCCTGTTCAGCTACAGCTTCACGCATACCCCATACATGGATATGACCAGGATCATGCACTGAAATCTAAAGAATCTTAATTCTGATTTGTTCAGTTCCTGGCCTTATTTTTCCAAACTCAAAGCGAAACAAATGAATGTGAAAGGGAAATGTTACACTTGTGTTTGCTGTTTTACTAAAATAGCAGCACACTATCTTAACATATACAGATTTCCATACAGATATGAACAAGTTTGCTGAGTTTTATTATGTAAAAAAAGGGTAAAATGCTGCACAGTGCAGAGAACTTACATTTATGTTGCTTATACCTTTAATGTTATTATTTTCATCCAAGAAAACATTTTTCTCTATTGGTTAATACATCAAAACTAAATTTCTATTAGTTTATTCGCGCATATGTTAATTTTTTGTGCTCGCTCCCTTCTTCTCAAATTCATCATATAGGAACTAATTCTGTCATTAGTTCCTCTATCAAATCTTAAACGTTTGGGGCAGGATATTGTTAATCCCTCTGCTCTGTGATGAGGGACTTACATTAGACCCACACACACATGCTGAGGATGTAGTTTCTTCAACAGGATGCTTCATTTTCACTAAAACAGCCCAGCGTGCATCAGGATCCAGCTTCTGTGTTTGTGAACTGAATAGAAAAGCGACCACGCCCATGGATGGATCGCTTCCTCCGGTGCGCAAGCGCACTGGCCCTCCTCCTGTCAAACATGGCTGTTTTCTGGAAGCAGGAAAAATGCTGAACCGTGTTGGTGTTTTTCGCGAGAAGCAGCAGACATGGCTAGGTTGGCTGACTATTTCACCGTGGTGGGATACGACCACGAAAAGGCCGGTGAGTTGTTCGGTGTTTTTCGGACCGAGGCGACGCTCTGTGTGTTGTGATGATGTTGATGCTACACGGCGTTAGCAACGCGGCTAACCAACCCTGGGAAACCCTTTCTTCTTTAAGTTTCTCCCATTAGAAACCATCCTTGGTTGGGTTAAATCGCTGCTGTTAATCAGCTACAGCTACGATGTTTGACCTGGATCAAGTAAAACTTTGTTTGTTCGTTTCGTTTTTGAATGTTGGGTTTAGAAATCTGCCACATCCTGTCCTGTTGATCCATCGACGGTTAACGGGAAGAGGAGCTCAGGTTTGCTGATATAAGCCAGAAATCTGGCCCCTCCCTGGTCTGCTTGTCCAATGAACCGAACCCTGTTTTGGTTTATTCGTGCAGTTCTGGGTCTGGTTTTACCTATGATATGTTCATTATTAAGGGGCGACACCAAGGAGGGGCTAAGAGGGGACAGAGCCCCTTAAATCATTGCTTCCTCACCAAAGTCATGATTATTATGTGGGTTTAGCATAATTTAAAATTTAGTTATGCGAAGCAAAGAGCATAGATTTAAGTTTTTAAATAAAACTTGACAAGTACGGCAAAAAAAAAAAAAAGATATCCTTTTAGTTGCTGCTAATTATTTAATATTTAGTATCGGATATACGATTGGATCGAAACTACATTTCCATGGAAATCCACGGCTTGTTAAAAACATTTGCCGTTGTTTGCAGTTTTTTTTTTACAGGTTATAAAGAAAAAACAAAATCAAGCGATTGATTTAAAATAGCATTTTTTCCTACCAACATACAGTAGCAAAAAAAAAAATCCATGTAGGATCTGTTCTTTCTTTGACTAAATACTTAAATTAAAGTCCAATTTATATTTTTATGGCGTCTGGACCCAGTGAGGCATATGGTAAATAATACAACTTGAGAGATTACCTTACAGTTAATTAGGGTGTTTTATAAAAAGCAGCGCGTCATCTAAATCAAGCATAATTATAGCCATAAATATATATTATAATTATAGTCAACAAGTGGTATTCTGGATGCACTTTAGGTCACGCATGGAAACTGTATAAAAAAAAAAAAAAAAGGGGACCCGCATTATTAAATAAAAAATAGTTTTTGAAGGGAAAACCAAAGTTTAATTGCCAAAGCAATTGAAGCAAGAATTGAAGCCGGAGAGTCGCCGTTATTGAAAGGCATAATGCAAATCCGGATTCAAAATATGTTTAGTGTTGTGTTTTTTCTTACATTTATAAACTTTTTTTTTCCATCATTTTACTTATCCATTTAGGGAATTTGCCTGTTCTATTATTTTTATTATTAAAATGAACCTTTTAACCCTCTGGTCTATCAATGCATCAGCCAGTAAGTACTGTAATGCCATTTTTTGAGTAAAAAAAAAAATTCCAAAAAGGTTTTTAGTTTTATTGTTTAATTCAAAAGTTCATAACTTTTTTTTAAATTATTTCTCCTTTTTTGTTTTTAAATATCTTTTGCCTTTTGTAACTCTCAGAGTAATTAGTTTGTATTTTAAAGTGTCTATAAAGGGTCTGAAATCAGCCAGAATCTTGAGATAAGACCTCGGAGAAAACTGGAAGTCAATCTTGTACAGGAAAATCTTCATCAGTACATCTTTACCCTTAATGGTAAGTTTTTCCCAATACCATGTTAATATGAATCATACAGACTTTTATTACTTTGTTTAGTGTGTAATGTTAGAAAAAGCATGAATATTTTATTATTCAGAAAACAATAATTCAATAAATATAAAATTTTAGATGTAGGTCGATATAATCTGATATTCATTTTTTGACTGGCATGTGAACAATATTTGAGATAAACAATGAATCGGGACATTTCTGGCATCCAGAGCGACTTAATTCACAAAATAATCTTGTATTGTTTACTGCTTCTGTTGCTAAGATATAGTCCTGGTTGCTGATATAGCATTGAGCAAACTAACCAAGCCCCCATATGGTCAACCCTTCGAAAAACCTTCTGGATGCTTCCTTGATTATTGATTTACATCTGTTTATTTCTGAAGAGGTTTGGATGCAAAGTTACACTTCTTCTTCTTCTTCACAAAAAAAGAAGAAGCGATGCTTGTATTGATGTTTTGCAGAGGAAGCCCCTCATGCTACACTTACATGTTATGGGTCAAGCCCAGCGTCACATTCCTTTCATCTGAAGGCAGGAAGCAGCTTTGCACAAATGTCTAATCATTTATAGATAAACAGATGAAAACGTTCTGTGTTTCTTTGAATTGGTTCTCGAGTCAGGGTTGCACATTTGCTAAACTGTCATAAAAATAAATGAACAAAAGCTGCAACCTTGGCTGTTTATTTCTTTGTATGCTTTTCAAGGTACCATATAAATTTTTTTTGCAGGAAGTAAAGATATTGGTTAGCTGTTGCATCTATACAGCTTCATGTCTGCTCCGACATCATCGAATCCGCTATGATCTCACTACGTTGTACACAATAGGTAAACGGTCTCTCTGATTGGCCGAGTGCATCCCAGCATCAACATGTGTTCAAGAGACAGCTTGTTCCTGCTATTACCAGAAAAGTCTAACAAAACAAAAATATTTAAGACTTTCTATGGAAGAGAACTCGATGTTGATTTTCTTCCTCTCTCTGCTCTCAGATTGGTAGTAGATTTCTCTCATCACGGATCAGAGTTAATAAGCGATCTAAATGTCTTCTTGAATGATAGTAGCATTTCTTGGCTACTCTTTGGAACCGGGTCTGTTTGCTGCTACCATATTTTCTCAGAGTACTTGCAGCTTAGGTTCACTGCTGCAGAAGATGCTCCGGCTGTTACGTAAACAGTCAGATGACTTTCTGTCGGCGTGTGGAATCGAATGTCTTATTGAAGTAATGCAAATATCTGTGATGCACGGTTGTTCGTTAACTCAAAGCAGGAGTCCCTTACGTGGCTCATCGGCGAGCCTGCTGCTCCGTCCTGGCTTCTGCTCCAGTAGCCTGACCCAGTTCTCACAGTCGGATCGCTGTGAATAAGACTTAAGCTTGCAATCAGTTCGCAGTCAGAAGAACTGGTTCGCACCTTCGGTTGTGATGAGGAATCTCTCCACCTGTCACAGGGAGTTGCGGACGTAAGAGGAGATTTCTTACAGGTCTAACGAAAAGGGCTTCTGTAGTACATTAAATGTACAGAAAACAAAGGACATGTGCATTGATTTTATTCAGAAACCCCATAACGCAAATCATAAAGTAATTAAAGGTCAGACAGTGCAGATGGTGGAAAACTACAAACATCTTGGGACTATTTTGGATAACAAGTTAAAATTCACCTGTCATTTGGAAAATCTACAAAAAATGGGCCAGCAAAGATTATTTTGTCTAAGGAGGCTCGCAAAGTTTCAAGTTGATAAATCGATGATTGTCCTATTTTATAGGTCATATATTGAATCTGTGTTGAATCTCCTTTGTTGGTTTGGAAATCTTGGTATTAGGTCAACAAACGCCCTTAGCAGAGTAATTCATACCAGCAATAAGATTTCTTATACAGATCTGTATAAGAAACAAATTATTAGGAAAACCAAAGCCATTATGGCTGATAATTCTCATCCTTTGTATGCTGAGTTCCAGTTTTTGCCTTCTGGCATCAGGCTCAGATTCCCAAGCATAAAAAGCAATAGGTACAAGCACTCTTTTGTTCCTGAAGCAACATCCATTTTTAATGCAGGACAAGGTAGAGGGACTTGCATCTGATTTGGTGTTTGTGGCAACGGTCAGGTAATGATGAAATACACCGCTGTGCTTTTTTCCAATATGTATTTTATATCCTTTTTGATACTTTGTCTTTTAATTCTTTGTACTTGCTGTAATATCAATTGCCCATTTGGGATACAAGTAAATTAATCTTGAATCTTGAAAAGTTTAAATGCATTCACAACGGTTTACTCACAGTATCCACAGGGTTTATGTTCAGAAACATTTAATGAACGAATGCAAATTTGAACCATTGTATCATGGATTTCTATTAATCCATTTAAATACATATGTAAAGAACAATTTCTCATTTGGGGGTCTTGTTACTTCTACAGTTTGTCCTTAAAGCATTACAGATATGTGAAGAAAAAAAAGGCACGGGGTACGAATATTACCAGTGAGGGGGATTTACAGGGAAATCGGATCAGTGTGTTTCCCACTTGGAATAGTTTCCACTAAAAATGTTGGAAAACACTTTCATTCTGTCGTAAGCCCCCACTGTACTCTGTGTTTCTACCTTTTGCAGGAGGGAGTTTTTTTTGTTTTTTGTTTTTCTAGTGGCCAAACTTTTATATAGTCTGGCAAACCTTTTCTTGAACATTGCAGTTTTCCTAAAGTTCAGATCAGTTTCTTTTCTAACAGTGTATTCAGAGGAAATCGGCAATGTTTTATTGACACGGACTGCTCATGAAATCCATTTCACAGGTGCCGTGGACAGTCTTCAGCCCTTTGGAGCTTTACGGACGAAATCTCCTGTTCTTAACTTGGGGATTTACATTTAAAACACTGCAAAATCTCATTGACACGTATTGAACTGTACATTTCTAATGATCAAAATACGTCTGTCTGCAACCGCTGCGTTGAACGCTAGTGTTGAGATGTCGGCCCGAAAGCGTCAGATGTGCTAAAAGTAAATCAGTAATTGCCTTTTAGAGCGTTATTGTAACAGTCGTACCAAGAGTGAGTTCACACAAGATCCCTCACTCCAAAAACTTTCATGAATTGACTTTTTGTTCAAACTTCTGAAAGAGTGTTTGTGTTTTCTTTTTTGTTTTTTTTTGGTTAACTTGGCACACACACATTGGAAGTGATTTAGCTAAAAACCAACCTTCATTTAAACTGGTTTATGTTTTTGTTTGCCACTTTGGTTCACTTTTCCATCTGGATGTAATTGTTACGGACATTATTTCTTTTTAGGCTTGTTATAATGTCTGACTGCAGACAAGCTACTGTTGATATAATCTGGTAGTGGTTCATAGTTTTATGACCCATATCTTTTCTATTAGATTCAGTCATGTTTGGCTCACAGCCTGTTGCCTTCATTCCAGTATAATAAATAGGAAGGCAAAAATTCAGCTGTAATTGCAAAGGGAGATAAAAATATGAAGAGAATTAAGAATAACATACTTTAGGGGAAAAAGTTACAACACCACTGTTTAATTGAAAAAGCCATACTCAAAAGACAACATTTTCAAATAATTCTAAGATGCACAAATACCAGCAGTATTTGTTATAAACACCTATTGAACTTGTTGTTGGCAGTAATTTTTATAAAGTCTAACAGCTGCTGGGAGGAAGGACCTGCGATAACGCTCCTTTGTGCACCTAGAAGATTCGTCAGTCCAGCGCTGAAGCAGTTCCACTGATTAGCAACAGCTTCTGGGGCGGGTCGGGAGACGCCGTCCAACAGCAATGTTATTTTAGCCAGAAACCATCTGTCTCCCACCGCCTGCACTGGGTCGAGGGGGCATCCTAGGTCAGAGCTGGCCTTCCTGATGAGCTTATCTAACCACTTCCTTTTAGCTGCAGATAAGCTGCTGCTCCAACAAACAACGTCATTAAAGATGAATAAAAAAAGTCCCGTCTTATTCACATCATCCCCCATCATTATAAATGTTTTCTTAATATTGTGTATAACGGAAGCTATATGTAATAAAATAGAATAGAACAGGGGCAACATACTGACTATGTCAAGAAAGTCTTGTGGTAAAAGCCATGGAAAGTCACAACAATTGCTGAAATCTATTAGTAATCACACAGCACAGTTTTGTCACTTAGCGTTCTGTCTGTAATTTTGTTTTCAGTACCAAGGTATGCACAAGAAATAGGTTTATAGGCAAAATCCATCAGATGTCTTAAAGCTGTCTTTTTATTTTTGAAAGTTTCTAAACTACTAGAGGTTCCAGTGAAACACAGAAGTTGTAAGACACACACTATGTTTGAGGGGAAAAGTGCCACTCCATATCAGCCTAAAAAAATACCACACACCTTCATTTATGTTTGGAGATGGAAGCATCATGGTCTCAGAAGAGACAAGTGGATGTAGACGGTCCTGGTCAAATTCTGTAGCGGTGAAACGGGACGATAAAGGTGAACGGAGAGTTTACTTTTCAGCGAGACAATGCCCTCAAACTTTACAGTGAAGTTAAAAAGGAAAAGCAAGTTTGTGCAGCAGGAATAACAACATGGGAGACATTGGTTAAGGTTACCAGTACTTCGATGAACAACTCCTGACCATCACAGTTAAGTTATATATTATTAAAACAATTGTCCTAAATCTTGTGAAACCAAAAAGGCAATACATGCCCCTTTTTACATGTATGTGGAGATATAAAACAACAAAGTACTTTTAAAGGATTATTAAATTGTAAAACTATCACGTTTTTGAGTTTCTAACTGAAGCTTCTAAAAACTGCTACTTTATTGGAAACAGAAGCTGGGACTAGATTTACATTAGGAAGTAGAAGTTAAAATTAGATATTTTTAAAATCTTTGGGGGCCTAAAGTGAAAGCACCCTAGGGTCCTATGTTTATAAAGTCTTTAGGTTGAGGTTTCTATAGCTAATATTATTATTGAATGGTTAAATGGTCTGTGCTTGATTAGCGCTTTATCAAATCCAGATGACCCAAAAGCGATTTGCATTACATCCAGTCATTCACTCATTTACACACAGATGTTAGGTAATGTTAAGTAAGGTGTCTTGCTCAAGGATGAATGAGTTAGGCAAAGCTGGGATTAAAACCGGCAACTCATCGGTTACATGTCAAACAGGTTAAAAATATATTTTAGACCGCATCCATCCTTCCGTTTGTCTCTTGATTCAGCAAACTGATGCGCATTTAAGCACACAAACACACGCTAACTCTATGTTAGCTTTGTTTTAGTTGCCTTAGCAAGCATCCCAGTCTCAGTTAGCAGAGGAGGAGCTAGAGGCTGGGGTAGTACCAAAACCCCCCTGAAATCTACATATATAGGTATTTGTATGTATTTTTAAACTTATTCCTGTCTGCTTGTGCTTGGGGAGAAACACACATTCCACAATGGGTTAATGCAGCTATGCAAGACAAACTAATATGTGTTATAGATTACATTCAATTAAATTCAATTAAAATACACTTCATCCTAAAAGGACAAAATATACAATAAAAATGATTTAAATAATATAAGTTATAAAGTATAAATTGGCCATAAATTGGTCATCTTTTAATTAGCTTGCAGGCTACTTAGTAACTATGGGCACCTGTGCTTTAGAAGTGGCTTACAGCACTAAAAGTCAGTTCTGACATTTTTTTTGGTTATCTTGTAGTATAGTTAGAGTTTCTGTTCAGAATGATTTTGATATCCAAGATTTTTTCTCCATTTCATTGTTCAAATCCATCTGTCCATGCATCTAAAAGGCAGAGTGGAGGAGGCAGACCTAAATCTCAACATCATCGATGAGAATAGCAATCTAGACGGCTGCTAAATCAATGAGTTAGACTCCCGGATCAATCCTTTGACTGTAGTTGGCAGAAAGGCTTCATACACAAATGTTGTTGTTTGTACTTTATTGATATAATTACATCTGCCTGGACCCAAGTTACTTAGACAGAGCATGTTCATGTGTCACAACACAAAAACACTGTAACACAGAGCAGCACACATGCAGCCGCCAGTAAAGAAGCGTTACAGGTAAAGCCTGACCTTGTTTAAACATGTCTTTACCTGATGGATTGCCAACAAAGTAGAGATTTCGGCAACTTTTCAACAAAGAAAAACAAAGATAAAGTTGTCTCTCTACATTTTCTCACATGTCAGAATCTTTCACTCCACTGATTGACAGATTTTTGGCTGCTTCTTTGGATCCAGGAGTTTCGGCATTTAAAAACATTCAGATAATAGTGGAAGAACGTCTTCCTGGTTGTTTAGATGAGAGTTTAATCCAAAGGGAATATCCGCTGGGTTCACGGCGGCGATGCAAACTAATCCAAAGTTCACGGCAGGAAAGGTTTTAGTCATAATAACTAGAACATGACATTCATGTTCCAAAAAACTGCATTGTCTGTTCGACCAGTCAGTCTGACCTTTTGTCATACGTTCTCTGTGCAACAATATTTATATCTTGATAACTATTCCAGTTTGAAGCCTTAATGGATTCAATCTGATGTGCTTCGCTTTCCTACACTAACTTGACCGGGGCGTGACTTTCGATTTTCACATGTTTGACCTGCAAGTTGTGAACTGAAGCCAAAAAGCTTCCTGATATTTATGACGTCATTGGTTAGCTAAACTCCAGTACAGTTTGGCAATGCAAAAGTTGTTCTGTTTCATCCTTTGCATATCATTAAGTTCGGTGTTCTGATTATCTTTACACATGACACATTCTTACAGACGCTCTTATACTAAACTGTATAATTTATACCTTTTTTAATGTTGAATTTAAGCACTTTCAGCAATGGATAATCCCAATAGAAGTATTTGATAAATCAGAACCAGAAAAAAGTTGATCCAGATTCGCTTTTTTGACTGATTTTATTTTTTCTTTAGTCAATCTTAATATTCTGTGCTCTTAAAAAAAATGTAACAAAGCTATACGTGCAAATTTGTTCCAGTCCGGTCCACCTGCATGCACGGCGAAGCCAAAATCAGGTTAGACGCTGACGTCTGTGTTACGTAAACTGGCAGAGTCCGATGGTGGCCTGTCCATATACGGTGAACAGAGAGAGTGTTGGCTGATTGAATCAGATAAATCTGGAAGATAAATTGGGAATTTGTCTTTCACTGGGAGGACAAACATCTGCTCTAATCAAGAAAGACTAATAACTTTTTCCTCTGTAGGTTTTTTTTTTCCACTTCCGTTTGAAAATGTGCCACGTCACGCAGTGCAGAAATAAATTACGTTTGTTCAATCTCAGTCAAACGTGTGTGTGTGTGTGTGTGTGTGTGTGTGTGTGTGTGTGTGTGTGTGTGTGTGTGTGTGTGTGTGTGTGTGTGTGTGTGTGTGTGTGTGTGTGTGTGTGTGTGTGTGTGTGTGTGTGTGTGTGTGTGAGCGCACGAGTGTGAACGCTCTGAATGCTCCCTCTGTGTAAGAGTCAGAAGCACCTGTCAAAGCGGTGTTTATGCTAAGGCTAATAGACTGTTTGACAAGAATCAGAAATGGCTTCTGTATTCTGATTTTCTCTCTTTATTTGTTATTCTTAAATCATTATGCAGACAATATTATTAATATATATAAAGTATATTTCTTTTGTTTTGTAATGCAACGCTGCTTAACTGAACGGAACCTTTCTACTTCCTATCAAACAAAACAAAAAAATTTCTTTTAACAATCCATCATGGCCTTGGACAAGTTTTGTTCTTGTTGTTTTTGTATCTTCTTCCCAAAAAAGGAATAAATAGGCTTGACAGTTTTTTTTGTTCTGTTCACTTCACTCCTTCTTTGTTTCGTGCTGGCGGATGTGCATATTTTCATGCTTCTTCTTTTTTTTTTCTTTTTGGGCCTGGACTCCATTATCCTCGCTAATGCGGGGGTTCTTTATAGTTATCGTGGGGGTAGTGTTTGAAAAGCTGCGCTTATTTTAATACACGACTGCAAGTTTGTGGAATGTGAGGAATTTTTGTCATTTAGTTTAATCTGTGGTCGAAAATTAGAACGGGGAGCACTCGGTCCATATGTTTTTAATTAGAGGAGCTGTAAAGGACCTAAAACACGCAGTGAGCATAGAGATGGCTGTTTCTGCTATCGCTGTGCTTCGTTCCGACATGTCCCACTTGACTTATCTGGTGAGCAAAACAGGACATACAGTGCTCTAAAAAAAACTATTTATATTTTTATGCTGTCACTATAATAATATATCACGTCATTTAATATAAAATAAAGATGACAGTAAATTCAGAATGTGTTTATTAATTCAAACTAACTACTAAATGAAACACACAACACAAGCCTTGACCCTTCGTAATAAGATGATTACCAAATACTACCTGTTGAATGAAGCAATAGCCTGAATAGATACTTCTGACAACATGAAGTAGGACAAAGGATATGAGAAGTCAACATATAATTTTAGGTTATTAAAAACCAAGTAGAAGCACAATTATACGTAACTCTGGGAATAGTTAAAAAGCCAAGGCATTTGGAATCGCATAAAGGGTCGTTGTCCACAAATGGAGAAAACATGGAATAGGGCAAAACTTTCTAAGGAGAGGCCAGCCTGTCAATGTTTCTCCAAGACACCATCAAAGACTCATAAGAGGTCACAAAACACCATATCTAAAACCCATTAGATTTTCTCTCTGGCACAAATGGCATCAATTGGGGATTTTGCAAGCCACAAACCATTGCTTTCTAAAATCAACATTGACTGGTTTCACGTTTGTTGAAAAAATAAATCATCGTATTGATTGATAAGAAAATTCCTACTGGAAAGATTGAACTTATTTTACGTTTTTGGAGTGGCCTGTTTAAAGCAATTATGTAAATTCAGGTGTGGAATCACAGAGCAGGTTGATTGTTAAAAAACAAAAAAAAACAAAGGGGCAGAATATATACAAGTGTGATAAGAAGAGTGGCCTGAAAGTCTTCACTGTGAAGACTCTCCATTTATCACAAACACCAAATCAGTGGGTCAGCTACTTTTTAGGTTTTGGTCCATTTATGTTTTCAAACTGGGCTTTTTGGGATACTTGTTTTGATTTTTTGAATTTTTTCATTTTTTGCCTCGCTTGTAATGAGTTGGGTGACTTTAAAGAATTATGTGAGATAAACCGCATTAACAATAAATATCTTAATCTCTTTTTTTTCACATGAATTAAAATCTATCCCTAACGCTTCATACACTATTGTGGAACCATTTGGAAAAAAAGTGTGTGTGTGTGTGTGTGTGTGTGTGTGTGTGTGTGTGTGTGTGTGTGTGTGTGTGTGTGTGTGTGTGTGTGTGTGTGTGTGTGTGTGTGTGTGTGTGTGTGTGTGTGTGTGAACACTTTTTCACTTTAGATACAATATTTGAAGTCTTTGATTTTGCCAGATACCGATATTGAGCCCGATACAATACCGCAATACTTCATACAGACTTTTATTACTTTTGCAGAAAAGGTGTTATTATGTGAAATGAATCAAAGAACAATAGTTAAAAATAGTTATGAACAAAAAATTATCCATCCATCCATTACTAATCAATGAATTATATAAATATTAAACTTTCTTTAAAAAAAAACAGTTCTACAATTAAATTAAATAAATGTCCAGGTGTGCACTGGTGGCACAGATCAAATGCTGATACAGCCTGCTTGTACTGGATTACCGATATCTTTAGAGATTCGCTGGCCGTCTTTTTTATCAGCCCGGTTGAGCTGTCCACTAAAATGAAATGTGTGGGTTTCCAGGTTCATGTTTATGTCTGAATCTAAATATTTGAATTGACCCAAAGCATGAGCGGAGGACAGTACGTTCCGTATCGGACCGAGGGGGTCTCAAACCTGATTGATGATTTGCCCTCCCATGTGGAGGTCTAGGACTCAAGGACTTGTTGACAGCAGACCTGAGGTGTCGCATGGCTGTAATCCAATGAACTCGTGTTATTCGGCTGATGCATAGCTGATCTTTTTCCGTGTTGTTTGGGCAGCTGTACCTCCCTTTTGCATCGTATCTACAGTAATCTCTGTTTGGGACTGAAAAACGGGGGCTTCATAAGGAGTCTGTTGGCGAGTTTTGTGAGTCATGGCTTGTTCTGAGTTATGTCTGCTGAAAAAAGCACTAAGGGAACAAATATCCACTGCCAACACAGAGTATATTTAACAGTTATCAGGGTGTCGTTATCAAGATTTAAAAACCCTTGACGAACGCTAACAGGGAGCAGGGCTGCACAAATATTTATTTCAGAGGCCTATCAAGCGCAAAATACAAATGTTTATTTTTAGAAAAGTAACACAACCTTGCAAAGACGTTCATTTGGTTAATAATTCTCCATGCAATTAGCCATCTTGCAGTGGCGATTGAAATATTAACTAGTTCTTCACAATATTAGTAAAATGAATAAAAAAAATTTCCTTTTGACTTTAGGTTTGGGAATTAAGAACAAAACTGGCCATCTATTGTGTTGGTATTCATAGCTTTAATCCCTTAAACGTGAAAAATAACATACAAAGACAGTAGTCCAAGAATTCCTGCAATTGTGATATCCAGCTAGTGATCTGGAAAATCTGATTTGATATACAATGCAACTCTAATATTCATTGGTTAGGATTTTAATATTAATCTGGATTTACATAATTTAAGTTCAGCTCAAAAGTCAGTTTTTTTAATACTTCAGTAGAAATTAATTTTTTTAATTTTTTTTATCCAATTGTATTTTATTTGGAATGTATTACCAATTAAGCCGGCAGCATACCCAGACCTGTCTGGAACTTTGCTGGTTGACACAAGGCATTAAGTCCTTGTAACAGATGCACCTTCTTGGTCATCAGCTAATATCTAGAAACGTTAGAAACAAAAGGTTTGCTACAAATGGTTCAACTCTTTCTACAAGTATCGCTAGATTGGTCACATAATATTTCTCCATGTTTTTCCTCATAGCCTCTCGCTGCCTGATATTAACATTTTCGTTATCTGAATCTAAATGTGTGTTTACGTTATTTGGAAAAAAAGCACGAGTCTAAAAATCCCCTTGAGTCTTAGCTGCAGCATTTTTATATGACGGTTTTGATTCTTTCGTTTGGGTTTCATTGTTTGCCTAAACAAAAATGCATGTTCAGTTCTGCTCATCTCTGTCAAGTAAATGTGTTTATCAGCCTCATGTGTTCAGTGTCTGGGTGTAAACGTCTCTCTGGGACATCATTTTCTCTCTGATGAACAAGACGCGTGTCCAAGCTGAGAAAGAGTGGGGTAAAGTTTAGAATAACATCAGGATGAAGTCATTGAATTTTTCCCCCTAATTAGATAAATATCCTTTCAATTGGCCTTCGAGATTGCTAAACAAGAATGCCGCAGTTATGCATCAACCTCCAAATAGATATGCTGACATGACTTATGACTCGTAATTCAGATGTAGAAGGTTTCGTGAGCAACAGCCATCTGTTGTCCTTTGGGAATCGATTAGAGCGTTGATTTGGAGGCGGAGGTTTCAGGCGTTCAAACATCCAAAACTGAGGTGCTGAATTTGAAACTCATTACAACTGCAGACGATCATTGACGATATCTGAGCGCTTTTGTTGAGCAGTGAATGAAAGTGCTTTATTTATTGTACAAACATTACAGTTAATATAACATTTTACATGAAGATAAAAATAGAAAAAACAAAGTGTTTAATGTTTTAGATCAGTTCCTGTCTAAACATTGACACTTTTAATGACTTGTAACTCAGATCAGTGAGTGAGATCATTTAAACCATTTTCAAAACTGTTTGTTCCATCCATAAAAAAAATAAAATAAGCCGCTGCAAAATAATTTCTCAAGTATCCTACGAAGCAGCGGATTGGGAGTTTTCTTGAGCCAATGAACTCATTTTGGGAAGGTTTTGCAAAGTTTATGTATTGGAATCCTTCCCACTAATTCATCTTTAGCTTTAAGACATTTTTATTATCAGACACTTTTTCATGTGGTTTTAGTTGAGTCTAAAAACGGCTTAAGGGTTACTCTCATTGTAGCACATCACAGTTCCTCTTTAGAGTTCAAAATAATTGAACACAACCCTCTTAGAAATTGAAAGGAAGTGAAATCATGTCTGTGTTGAAGTGGTTAATTTGCAGTTTTTAAAGCAAGTGGACCACTTCTATAAAAAGAAAGGAAAACAGGGCTAAATGTAACTAAAAATTATTTTTCTTACTTAATGGGGAACTTAAAGAAATTATTCTGGGATTGTTTGACAACAGGTTGGAATTATTCTTACACAAGACTGAATTTCCGCCTTTAGAAGCCGCAGATTAATGAATAGAGATTTTTTTTTTATTTATTTATCATTGCTGCATTCAACAATAGACGTGTCAAAACTTATTCAACATTTCTTCAATACTGCTATATCTCAATAGCTTTACCCTTATTAAGAGTTTTACATCTGTATACTGTACTGTAAACTATTCATCAATGGCTAAACAAGCAAACTAAACAAACCTACTTAGTCAGTTCAGTTTACTTTTCTATAGAATACTAGTAGGTTTTTTATTCTGCACCTGGAAATCAAAATGTAGTTCTTAAAATATTTCAATTAGTTTTAAGTGTGAATAAAATGTTGATCTTTGTGTAATCGTTCAGTCATGACGGCACAAGAATTTTATTTTCAAATGAAATGAAAAGTTTTAGTAAAGGATGCTCAAGTGTTTAATTTATGAACTCTCTATTAGTCAATATTTAGCTTGTTCATTCCTCTTGACCAATTAGCAGGGAGGGATAAGCCAATTACACCAATGTCTAAAATTACTCTGGTATAGTTTGTTTGTGGTGCACTTAAATGTTTTTAATGTAGGAATTTCACCAATTCAATGATAAATATGACATGACAGGACTGTCTCTGGTGATATCAGTTAAAAAATAAAATGTGTAACGTTAGTAAATTCAACAAATAATAAAATGTGTTGTAAAGTATGTATGATTCATGTTGTTGGTATCGGGTAGTACTAAAGACCAAAGTATTGGTGTTGTATGAACACCCGTACTTTCAAACATGAAAAGCTCTTATAAAGCTGGTATTGAAATAGTACAAGCTTTCATTTGATTATGATGTTTACAGGTACATCTTTTTGAAATTGTGAAACAGTTTTACCCACAATGACCTGCTTTATGTCATTTACAGTTACCGGCTAGTTTCATATGCGCTACCATGACCTATGTTTCTCCTTTTCTGTGCGCAGGTTCAGGAGAGGGATGTGGTAAGATCATTCAGCGGTTTCCCAAGAAGGACTGGGAGGGAACCGCCTTCCCTCAAGGGGTGGAGATGGTGAGTTTAACAACTCAAAATTACTGAAAAAGTGACTAAAAAAGGTGTTTGGGATAAAAAATAAAAAATAAACTTTTTGGAAAAAATATTTATAAAATGATAAAATTCCAGTACATGTCTGTTTTTAGACAAAGTAAAGGAATGACATTTGAACCATTTCCCCTTTGGAGCTTGAGCATTTCCGGTTGCTGTTATATATTTGTTTTCCATCTAACTTTATGCTCGCTCATCAAGGACAGGTTTAGCTTTCATATTATGCTCAGTTTGTCTGGTTTTGAGTCCTTAATAGGATTAGCTGCCTGTTTTAATTTGGTTCCTCCTCATCTGACTGGAGACTCCGTGGGGTGTTTGACAGGAGGTCTGTTTTTCTTACATGGACAATCAATAGATATAGTAACTATTTTCTTATCAGTGATGAGAAAAACTGTAAGTCCAAGAGGAAGCGTGTACAGTTGACAGGATCATGCTGCTGTTTAGGACATTAACGCCTGTCTTGTGTCTGTTTTTGTTCATTTGAACTTAGCACCAGTGATAAGCTCCTAATGACTAAGCATGCGGTTTGGCAGGAAATGAGGAAAATGGAAAAACTTTACATTCTAACATTGTTAATCCCCATGGTTTCTATTTCTTCTCACACTCTGTACAACATGGTCAGGGACAAGAATTCTTCTTCTTGTCTTAATAGTTTACCATAGCTGGGAAATGATTGTCTTTACGTAGGTTTGATAATTTGCAAAAGATAAATCTGTTTAAAGAGGGAGGTCTAAAGCAGAAAAATAATGCTTGTTCCATCATTTTAGCCATCTTAGGTAGATGCTTCAAACCCAAGCAGCTAAATTTAAAGACACGAAAGGAATTAAGACGTATGAAGACAATACACCATTCCCCTCTGACCTCTGGCATCAACAAGGCATTTTTGCCCACAGAACTGCTGCTCACTGGATACTTTCTCTTTTTCAGACCATTTTCGTTTAACCCTAGAGATTGTTGTGCTTGAAAATCCCAGTAGATAAACAGTTTCTGAAATACTCAGACCAGTGTCTGGCACCAATAACCCAAGCCACGTTCAAATTCACTTAAATCACCTTTCTTCCCGATTCTGATGCTCTGTTTGAACTGCAACTGATCGTCTTGACCACGTCTACATGCCTAAACGCATTGAGTTGCTACCATGTGGTTGGCTGATTAGGAACTTGCATTAAGGAGCAGTTGGACAGTTGTACCAAACAAATAGGCTGGTGAGTGTGTGCGTATATATGTATATATATTTATATATATATATATATATATATATATATATATATATGGCAACCACTATGGGATTTATGGGTTGTTTGGCACAACGTCGTTCAAAACTTTATGAAACATGCTTTTGCAATAACAGTACCCCCCCCCCCCCTCGTTTCCCCGACAAGAAAACAATATGGATGTTTTCTGGTATTTTTAGCACATAAAGTAAAAAACACAACAGGGATCCTTATGGCTAAGCAAACATTAGAGGTTCTTACTTGAAGAAAAAGAAAGGAAAAACTTGTTCAATGTGGGGTTTATTTATGGAACATAGCGTTCATGTTTATATCACGTTGACACAGTTGCAGCAATGGTATAGAAAAAAAAAATCCCACTATTTATTGTTTATACAGCGGTATATGTGAGCCGGCTAAGAACAAGCAAGCCTGTTATTCTGCCACAAATATTCATTTAGTGACTGGGTGGTTTTTAGTGTCACGCAGGCATCTTCCTCTACGAGCCACTTGAGTCTGTTGGTGGTCATAAGGAACACGTCTTGTTGTGTCGTGACCCAAGATGTGCCTCAGCACAAAGCAAGATGACCCCCAAGAAAATGAATCAGGGTGGCGCCGCTCGCTCAGCATCATCCCCTCAAGTATCTTGTCACGGTTTCTCACTAAATATAGAAACCCTGCAACAAGTTTGGCCGAGCCGAATGCTTTAGTGTTTCCAGATGTCATCCGGGACCGTTGCATACCATGAATTGGTGTTATTTTCAAATTAGGAATATTGCATTTATGCTTTCAGTGCAGGGGTGGATCTTTTTAGCAATTCTAAATTAAACCTATTTGCTATTTTGTTTTTTTTCTAGAATATTTCACGGATTTTTTGTCGCTGGGGATGCTTTTGATTGTTTTTGTGATGATACTTTATTTGTCTTGAACATAATTAAAGCAAAAGAAAATGAAAGAAGAGGCTTTTCTAGAAATGTTATTTCCGTTTTCATGTTTTGTGACAAATTTTGGTTTGAGGCCAAATTCTTTCTTTGAAGCCTTAATGATGATACACCATAGTGTTTAACAGACCCACGTAGCAATTTTTATATTTTGGCTCTGTTTTGAGCGGGTATGTGAACCATTATTACTTGCAGATTTTCTCATCCCCATGAAAAAGAGAATGACTTTTTTGTTTTGTTTGTTTGTTTGGTTGTTGTTTTTATTTTTTTTACAAACACATCTGTAGACAACAGTGGATCGAGCTAAGCACGAAAAGCATTTTGCGGTCGCAACAGGCCCCCAGCAAACTAAATAGCTGCAGATGAGGAATGCAGCAAGAAAAAGCGTTTACAACTTGCGATCGGAAAAAATGTGTTTCTAATCTCTACAGGCAAGTGATGATGATAGGAACCAGCTCGGATGCTCATCTGTTGCGGATGAGCCCGGCCTGTGGACGGAGGTCACCGCTTACATGCACCTAGTAAATTTCCATCACAGCAGTCTCTAGCATTGATGCAGGGGCGCTTTGCTTACTGTAAATGGTCCAGGGTTCATAAGTTATCACAGTGGGGTTCTCTGGTGAGGTGTTTAATGTTTAAGTTTCACCAAAACTAAATGATCATGTCTAAATGATACGCATAGTGGTTGCCAAATGCTATTTTCCAATAAGCTTTTAATTTCTAAAGCGTTTTTGCCACAAGATTTAGGCACATTATGTGGCAGAGAAAAGCTGCCAAAGAAAGCCTTCTGATATGGAGGAAACTAAGATTAAATATTCATGCTCAATTTTGGCTAACCCTATCGTATTTTATGATTGCTTAAAACTATGTGATAGTATGAAAATCAGGCTTTTGATGTCTATTACAAATTCCAATATTTTTGTTTCCTGAACTTAACTTAAAACCACAGTGTTTTGGTTTCACGACAGTACAAGTCCTCTGCTGCAGCTGTTATTTATCACTTCTCTACAAATTAAGGTCAGTGGCTAGATAGAGTAAATTATGAAATCGTTTAACTTGTTCTTGTTTCTGTGTATGGAGTTTTGAACTTAATGGTGTTGATGTCCATTGAGGCTTGCTTTGTTTCACATCTCTGCCGTCTTACATCCTTCCTGTTTTTAACAGTAGCTAAAGTAAACATCTGCCCTGGTGTGGGGGTTGTCATTATTCAACAGTTAACAAACTATTAAGGGGTTAAGAGACAAGGCAAGTCATGAAGCAAATGGTCGAGGGCCGGGAATCGAACCTTGGACGTTTGCATGGAAAACTGTAGCCTCTGCGTCTGTTCTACGACTGAGCAATGGCACATGCCAAAAATTACGTTTATTTTTTTTTGTGGTTGATAAGCTTCTCCATCAAAGTTGCCATTGTATCCTGGATACTGGATATTAAAACTAGGGATGCACCGATACCGACACTGGTATCGGGTATCGGCCCGATACCGGGCTTCAAGTTCTCCACTCGTACTCATAAAATTGCCACCGATACCACGACATCGATACCACCCGCGGCTCTACTATTGAACCTGGGTGAGCCTTATGGCGTGATATCTGTGCTACCAGGTCCGTCGGCACAGAGCCACCTGAAGGAGCAACAACCGCAAGCGTGTGCGCACGAATAGCAAGTAAGCGCGCCCGCTCGAAGGTGCCCGGACACGGGCTCAACTCCGACAAACCGCACGCTCGCTCAGCTCCGTGCTCGCAACTCTACATTATATGCAAATGAGCTAATCAAAGACTGGCCTTTTTCATCCAATTATATAATTCCTTCCAAATACACAAAGTTGATTCATACTCTCAGATTCACTTACATTTCAGCAGAGCCGTGAGCACAGACACAGAGCCGAGCGCGAGCCGACCAAGCAGTTTGTCAGAGTTGAGCGCGCGCCCAACGAACCCATGAGTGAGCTCGTCTGAGATTCACGCACACACATGCACACAACCATTGCTCCCCCAGATAGCTCTGCTCCTGCAAACCTGGCGGCACAAAAACCACGCCACACTGAGTAGCTGTCCTCAGTACCCGAAAAAGCATTTCAGTATTCTACAATTTTGTTAAATTTGTGTTTGTACTGTATATTTGCACATAATAGGGAAAGTTGCTCAAATAACAAAATCTGTGGAAAAATAAATAAAATCCAAAGTAACTATATGTGTAATGGCGTAAGTACTCGGTATCGGTGAGTACTCAAATGCAAGTACTCGTACACTACTCATTTTGGAAAAAAGTGGTATTGCTGCATCCCTAATTAAAACGTAAATGAATAGTTTAAAAAATAAAGGTTTCCACTTTTATTTTCAGTCTCTTTTGGAAAATATCGCTAGTGAAGCTGGGATTCTCATCTTGAAACCATAGACTGGTCAAATATGAACTGTACACCAGGCCAGTATTTAAAACTGTGGAGTTTTATATACTGGCCTTTATGAAACCTTTGATTCTTTACATGAAATCCCACAAAATAATTATTTTTATTGTCTGGTATTTATACTGATTAAACCCATGCGAAATTACATATATTTCTCTCTGGTTTAAATTTTTTTTAAAATGTAGTCTGGATTGTGTAGATTTGTGTAGAAGTCATAATTGTTAGTTTTACATGGAGCCGTTTTCTTGGAAACTAACAGCGTCTTCTCAGCCAAATTTAATTATGTGGGAAGTTTTAACTATACTGGTTATATGATAAAGCTTAACTGTTGGATACTGGTATTTCATTGGTCTGTTATCTAGCAAAAGTTCACACTTGGTTAGACTTGGTGTCTTTAGTTTCCTGTTTGGGTTGACCGCCAGCTGGTTTCGAGTAAATGGGGTAAATATGAAAGTTACATTTGCCACATATTCAGCAAAGAATCTTTGGAATGACTTTGCGTTGCTGTGTTTATTTGCTCAGGTTGCTTGTTTAATTACGGGCATCATTTGTTTAATACATGATGTAAGTGAGTGTTTATAACATCACTTTTCCTGTAGACAACATATTTGTATCGTCCTTAGAACAGTGCTAATTTTGCTCTTGTGTTTTGGATCATTGTCCTGTTGATGACCCATTTTCAAACAGGCTTCAGCTGTGGGACATATGGCCAGTTCAGACTCAAAGAATTCTTTGATCTGCAGAGAATATCATGGTCCAACCAGTGACCGCAAGCTGCCCAACCTGTGTAGAAAGCCCAAATCGTTACTCCAACACCCCGATGCTCCAAACAAGCTGTAGTGCCAAACATCTCCACCTTCCCCTTATAGAGAAGAGATTTTCTGCTGGAAAACACCTAAAAATCTATATTTGTTGGGGCTAACTGAACCGTCATGAACAATTTTTTTTTATTCAAATTAGATTTTTCATCAAGATTAAGGAAATATGCTTTGGCTAATCAGGGATAACATTATACTTGGTTTCATTTTAAGAATTAAGCCAGGTTCTGCTGGAGGTTTCTTCCTTTTAAAGGCGAGTTTTTATCTCCACTGTCGCTACATGCATGCTAAGTATGAAGGTTTCCTTTAAATTTAACGACACAACGCAGGCTACCGTATCTTTTTCCAGATAAAGAAGGGGTGAATGCTGCAAGTCAATAAATAGATTTAATCTGCTGTTAAACTTTGATTTAAAATGTATGAATTCATGTATGATTGGAAAGAAATTATTTATCTTGTAAATTACCTTTAGATTACATTGTTATAAATTGGCACTATGTAAATAGGCTTAATTCTGTCTTTATGGGGTAAAAATTAAGATTAGCAGTCCAAACCTTTTAAGAATACTAGAAATTTAAATCTTCCAGGTAAATCCTCAATGATCCAGCTCTGCTCATATTAATGTTGCTTTTTTTTAAATTTCCCTTAGCACATTACAGTTTAAGTCAGTTAGTTTTGTTAAAGATTGTCAAGTGTTGTCAATGTTTTCTCAGCCATCATTCTTTAGTGTGTTAGATTATTGCTAAAGGTTTTATTTAGATTAAATTTGGCCTTAAAACTCTCCCCAGACCAATGTGGGGGAACTCCCCTGTAAGGTCATTGGTGTTGTTTGTCCTTTTTGACATTGTATTACTCCGAACCTGTGAGATTCAGACCAGGGAACCGAAAATACCATCGCATTGATGAAGGTGGTCAAGAATAACAAGGTTGCAGTTTTTTTTTTTTTGTTTGTTGTTTTTTTTCCCCCATAAATTTGATGAGTCATTGAAACGTCCTCTGTACTTTAACGTTTTCTGATAGACGCTGAACCTGTGTGTCAGCAGTTGCCACAGCTTTAGTTAACTAACATCTTGTTTTTGAGGAACTAAAGTAAATGGATTATAATTTGTCAGGTTTGCTTTGGCAAAAATGTGGGCATGCTATTAAACTTGTAGAAGCATAAATCTCATGGAAACCATGTTGGTTTTTAGTCACAATTAAAACTTCTTTTTTTTTTTATCAAGTGTTTCATAACCCTGGTCATCAAGGCTTGCATATTTTATTGTAGCTTTATATCATGTTATGCTGTCATTCCCTCATCAAGAACATACCCAAGAGCTTGTTTTGACTCATCGTTCAATGCTTGCGGAATCCTTAAATCTCTCATGGCAGTCATTCAGAAGTTGCTAACGTCTGGCTCCTACATCTGTGATGCAAACTCAAATTTTCCTTGAAACTGTTTTTAAGTAGAGCAACTAACAATTATTGTTAATATTCGATTAATATGTCGATTGTTTTTACGATTAATCGATAGATCGCTTTTTACTATCAATTTAATTAGCATTTACTGTCCCATATAAGCTATTAGAAATTGGATATCAGTTATTTTACCGAGCGGACTCTTCCTCTCCCGCTTCAACTCCGACATGCTTTTGTCTAAGATGTACACTAAAAGAAGATTTTCTTACATTTCGCGCTCAGGTATCTTTGCACGGGGCAAATGTGTTTATGCCCCTTAAACCATGTGATAGGAAAACAAGGCTAATGATTGGCTGATTTCTTGTTCTACTGCTCCACTGGTAGATCACTGTGTTAGGTAGCTAGGTACTGCCACATATTGACCGAGGATATAACAAATTGTGTTAAAAATAGACAGCTTACGGTAAAATGTGATAGTTAGTTATCAAACATTGCATTATGTTCATTATTAAGATTATCTTAAACATCTCAACAAATTTTTTTTTTTATTGAATACTATGGGTTTACTATCAATTTATTGATTTATGCAACCTTGATTGAAAGGCATAAATTGAACTTCTGCACACAATCAGTTGGAAAACCAATTTTAATAGAGCAAACCATTACTCCTTAGATTGGCCTCATGCTGATCACATGGCACGGCCGCAGAATGACATTTTAGTCCAGAAAAATCATTGAGAAGAAAATCAAATCCTCAGTCTCTAATTGAAACAAGCATCGGCATAAGTGAAAAATGTTAGGCTTGTACAAAAGCTTGGCGTGCTGTTGGATTTGTGGATGCGGGGCAAAAAAAGATGCCTTGAAAGCTGCGCCCGAGAGGTCAGACACATTCCTAAGTGCTGCAGGGTTCAGTGTTAAACATGAAGGTCAGCCCATTACATGTACCCTGCAGACAACGTTCAGTCAACAGGCTCATTCCTGCTGTCTCCTCTGAAGTCATAATTCCCGGCAGAAAAACAAAATGTCTCCAGAGATATACGCTGGTATCGGTCCCGTTTGATCACATGTCAAAGACGGAGGCAGCGTGCAGGGAAATAAGATCCTGCCTATGCTGGAAGCTGAACAACAAATAACCATATTTTTTCTACGCCACAAAGATGAGCCAGAAAAGTGTGTTTGAAAGCAATAAAATTAGGAGAAAATGGCATGAAGGAAGTAATAGTTCTACATATTGTAGTATGCTTTGAATATTATTTATATATAAGTATATATTTTTTGAGTTACGTTTGTTTTTGGACAAATCGATTTCATCTTGACCTCTAAGGCCACTTTTTCCACAGAGCTATTAAAGCGCTTTCTGTCTTGTTACAGTCTGTTTGCTCGTTGCGTGTTTTTGCGCTCCCTGCATACAAATGAGCTGAATGCAGAGGTCAAATTCCTGTGTGTCCAAAGAGACACATGCGAAGAAATGATTGCTTTTTTTTCCAAGGCAATTATCTGTTTATAATTTAAGTACCTTGGCCTACTTAATGGTTATGTCCGCAAATTTATAGCTACCAAAAAATCACTGTGGGAGTCAAACATTTTCTAAAATCACCCTGGTGACCAGATGATGGCTAGAACGTTCCTCATGTAAACCTGACAGTTTTTTTTTCAGTACTGTCCTCCTTTCACTTGTTTCCAATTTTTTAAAGGTTTCATCAGTGTGACATTCAACAGCTAGAAATATAAACCTATAAAGTAGTCAGCAACTGAGCTCTGGCCCAGTTTATAACACACTCTTAATGACTGTGCAGTGGGTTAGACTGTTGCCCCCGAATGGTTCAGGAGAACTGCCTGCATGGAGTCTTTATAAAATACTTATGCGTATATGGATTCTCTTTAAATACTCCTGATGCTTCCCACTGTCCAAAATGTGCTTTTAAGGTTAATTAGGAGTACGTGTGCAAAGTTCTTGCGTTGCAATAGAACGGTGGTCTACTGAAGGCCTATCGTGTTGGTCATCCAGAACAAGCCTTGTATCGCAAGGATAAGTGGGCATAGGCAATGATTTCAATTTCGATTTTTTTACATAAACTAAAGCTGGTTTTATAATCCACGTCTTGCATGCATAAAAGCATTTCAAGATACTAGTATGCGATTGCTAACTCCCCCTTTGCGTATCTGCGTGTCAAAATGAAATTAGCAATATCTTATTGTATAACGTTACTAAAGATATTAGAGGATCAATTGCTAACTATATCTACCTTTCAAGTTGCTGTTGTTTTTTTTGTAAGAGCCAGCAATACAATTCTCTTTTCCGTCTTTTCAGTTTTCGCCTCCTTATTTACTAAGAATAAGGTGATGTAGCCACCTGTGCTATAATTGCTTGTAACTTTGGATCTAAACTGCATTAGCCAGATTCTGAATGTTTGTCAAAATGATAAAGGCTCGATCTTTAATGCTAGTTTTCATGCATTTCAAAAGAAAACTATACCACCCAAAAAATATATACAACACAGGTGATCATGGAAAGACGCTATCCCTAACCCTTTCTCTTCGGGTCTCTCTTTGTACTGATGACTTTACAGTGTTAGTGGACACGATAAGCGAACACAGTGGAAAAGCAAAAACTCTTTTCACAGTCATGACTCTGAAAAGTTCAAAAACACCTTGAGCCCACCTTTTGTGTTCCGTCATAAGGTTCCTGGTAATCCGCTTCGAGGTCCCAGGACCTTCTGATGGAGGAATGTGACCTGATTTGACAAGCTTGTAAATATTTGTGTCGTCTCACACTCGTGTCATCTCTCCTGCTGAACTCCTCGCTGCTCCCACAAATCCCCCGCTGTAATGAGGAACGTTGCTCTCACTTCCAGGAAGGATGCTGGAGCTATTCAGAAAATGTGCGACTCGCTGGGGTGATGTGTTAACCAAGTGAACCAAGATAAGTGAACCAAGTTCCCATTTTAAGGGATTGTTATTGTTAAATGACGTTACTTCAGCATCTCGCTGCTATTCGTTTCTTGTAAATTGAACGAGCAGCTGCATATTCTAGCTTTAGGCTTTCTTCTGAAACATGCGGTCTGATTCTTCCTCCTTATAGACCGACTCAAGTGACCATAACTCGACATGTCACAGGGCACGTCTGTCCTGCCATGTTTGCAAAACTGACGGGGGAAAAAAAAACTAAACATTACATTCCACACAGAAGAAAACCGTTCCAGGCCGAGAGAGAGAATGGGATTATTTGTTTGTCAGGAAGATCCACAGATGAGTAATCAAAGATTTTATGTGCCAGCATAGCTGAACACATCAGGGAACAAAGCTGGAGCTGTCAAGCCAGCAGGAATTTCCAGACTGAAAAGCATTGCTCCTGATCAGGAAACGGGGAATACACAGGATGGGATTTAGCGGGAGAACATCATAGACTGGATGCACACACACATGCTGAAGCTCCTTTCATTTCAGATGTGCACTGGTTTCCATTAAACAGCTGAATAAATCTTTGTTGTATTCATATGGGGGTCGCTTTGTTAATTTCTTTGTCTTCACCCAGTGAAAACATTCTGACTTTTTGTTTAATCTAGTAATATATGAGATATGTGGGCCTTTTTAAATGTCATCTGTTAGATGAAGCATTCACAGTGAAGGAAACATTTCAGTTTTGTTTTTTTCCATTCTTTATTTTTAAGGTGTGTTCAGGGTGAAATAAGCAGATTGTGCACAGACGTTACCCTGTCTTAAACAAATACATGTAATTGTAATCTAGAATCTCATTTAGCCATGGTTTCCTAGTCTGTATTTAATATTTTGCCGGAAACTGAGGTATCCAGCAAACATTTTAAACCCCTTTATTTTAATGTCGTAGTTCATCAAAATAAAACGACTTGCATAGCCTTTTTGTCTAATCATAGTTATTTAGTTTGTTAGGCTTGTGATCAGACGAGTAAGGTTAGGAGACCATTGGAAAAATGTCCAGCTCTAATAAAAGCCTGATTTTGGTGGCATCAGATTAAATACCTGTAGGTGGTGGCCACCTTTCTGTGCAGCTTAGATAACCCTGTGTCAGATACTGTCTCTGAATTATCTTGTTTTCATGATTAAAACGTCCCCCACTGATATTTCCTCTGATCTGTTTTGAGTAAAATTATGCACTTATGATCCATAGCTTCTGGTTCTGCAGACACAAGTATTCAAACAACTTTGTTCTCAATTTCTCGTCCTCCACGTTTTTGTGCCACAACCCTCCTGGTGAACATTTTTCCTCCTCCAAAGTATTGTGTGATTGGCATCCTTATCTATTCGCTGTGACTACTCTACTTAATATGTGTAGAATGATCCCGACGTATACAGCAGGAGTACTTTCACAAGAGGGACTTGCAACAATGTGACCTTGTGTTGACGAGCAGACTTTTGGCACGGCCATGTTGGGATAATACCATAGAGTTTAAATGTCATTCACGTTGATGAGTCGGAAAAGAATAAAAAATAAATCCAATCCGTAAAATACACTTGAGGTTATGCCCTGAGGAGGGGATGACATCGCTCTGAACTATTGAATCCCAAGGAGTGGATGAGTGGAAAACAACAAAAATTTAATTAATAAAATTTATTTAATGCCCAGCTAATGCCTAATTTTTGTTTTGTTGTTGTTGTTATAGCAGCTCTTTCTTTTATTACATCTGATCCAAATAATCAAAGGACCGATAAAAGTGACCTTAAACATCCTTTTAAAATGGTCTAAAATGTGGTAAAGTGCGTTTTGGTCTGCTTTCACGTAACCCTATGGTGTTTTAGAAACTCTAATCTTTTAGTAGAATTATTAATTGCAACAGTAAAAGGTAATTGTCGCAGCTTTACTTTATCTTTGCTTCTTAGTTTTATGGGCCTGTCTGAATGAAGTTGTAAGAAACAAGGTTAGAAAATCTTTTAACCTTTAACCATTCTGTGGATTTATATGCTGACCTTTAGAGCTACATCGCTTTGGATGGCGCCTGGTGACATTTTCTGGTCAGCTCTTGATGGACTTCATCATACGTGTTACCCTCAAAATCAGTTTCAGGTTTAATTTTCAGGATTTACTTTGTTATCAACTGGTGATGGTGTTGCACTAGTTGTCTGAAATGTCAGGTGGAAAATATTGAGATGCTTGTCACTTGCAGGTGCTAACAGAATAATAAGTTATTTCATTAATGTATTACATTGGTGTTACTGATTGACTCTTTAGTCCTTCTTAAGGCGTTAAATGATTGATTGACGGTTCAAGTGTTTCCCCCCAACCCAATGAATCTTTTTAGTGTAAAAGGAATCATGCTCTGCACAGGGGTAGTTTTTAATATTAAGGCGAGATAGACATAGAAGAGTAACTGGTTATCATCTAGAAAATGCATGATGTGGTTTCCAGCCTGCACTCTTTCTACCTAAACAAACACACACACACACACACACACACACACACACACACACACACACACACACACACACACACACACACACACAGGCACACAAACATGCGTTCGCCTTGTTAAAATTAACCAGTATAACTTCAGCAAATCTTTGTTATGTAACAACACAGTTTAAATTCTTCACCATTGTTCCTTTGCATGAAGGTTTTTGAGTCAGTTTGAGTACATTAAAAATATCATTACAATTTAAGATGTCCATTTTAGCTGGATTTTTATTATTATTATTATTATTTTATTATTCACAGTAAGAGTTGCCTCCAAAAACGGAACCTTTTTTTTTGTCCGATCCTGTTAACATGTTTATTTAGGAAAAATTCAAGATCACATTGTTCTCAAAATTATCACATTTAAGTGACTTTTTTTATTCATTTATTTTGCATAAGACTCAGCAACCAGGTTGAATTCTTCTGTTTGTTCATGTTTAGTTTTTTTTTTTTTACTCAGATTCTTATTTACTTCTCAGACCAGATTATTCGGTTTCCACAAAAGGAACAAAACCGATCGCGGTTAGAAGTGGTTTCATGGAAAGCAGAAGTGAGACGACAAAGCGAGCTATGCTACTTGGCTGGAGTCCCCAGAAGGTGGTGTAGGAAGCACCTGTTCTGCCATCATCTTGCTTCTCTCTGCAGGGCTCGGCAGCCTGACACGTGACGGCCATTGTGCTGAGACACAAGCTCAGGACAAAGCTGTTTACGCAGCCCCTTCATGCATCACGTCGTTTTCTCAGAGATGTGGTTTGATGTTTTGTGTTTGCCCACCGTAGACAAAACAAACTAGCAGCGGCGGTTAGACAAAAACATAATCCCTGTTTGTTTATTAGTTTCGCAAAATCAGAGAAGCTATCTGAATGTGAAAAGCATTGTCTTCTTAAAAAACACAAACAAACAAAAAAAAACATATATCCTAGAAGTAAATCTTCTTCCCTGTTATGGTGTCTTTAACGAAGATTCAGGTGCACATCCATACCAAATCGAAGTGTGAAAGACAGATGTGACCCTGTGGAAAGTTTCAGTCAGGTTTCACAGTTAGTGTTGGAGTGAATTTAATCTAACCATTCCCTCTATTAAGTGTAGCTTCTTTAATTTAACTTAGCATCTCTTTCGGATTGCATAATTGCAAATATTGATATTGATTGATGTGATACTAAGTACGAGATTAGTTGAGAATACTGACTCAAGGTGAGTAACTAAATTATACTTTGTTGTCACTAACTATTTGAGTTGTATTATTAAATAAATATCCCCCGTAATAAATAATTTTGGGATATATTTTAATGAGTTGATATGCTGTTGCATACATACAAGGTGTGGTCTGCTAATGACAAAAATTTTGCCACAAAGTTTTGTGTTATATTCTTGTTGATTTGTCCTCAAACCTAAAGTAAATTGTTGCATCCTTACCTTATCTTGACTTATTATTGCCTTTTGCCTGTCTAAATGTAGTTTTGAGAAAGATTATTAAAATATCTGTTCACCTTTAACCCCTCTGTGGATTTTTATGCTTATCTTTAAGCTGCATCGCTACAATATCTGCTTATCATACAAGTAGGCGGAACATTACTGATCTTAACGTCACATGAAAGCAGATTATTGAACAGCTTATCAAAGCAGGTATGAAATGTCTGTAGGTTTTGTGCAAACCTCTTTATGGTCTTTCTTTTGTGTGTGTGTGTGTGTGTAATGAAAAGGTCTCTGAATCCATATCTCACCACATCACACCGTTTTGTTTGAATGGGATATCTTACATCTGTTCTGTTGCATCAGCTTTGGAAGTCATCCCAGCGTTAAGAGTTTATTACACAGCAATTATTTAATGCTGTTGAACTGGCGTTAAACTCAATGCTGTCATATCCATAAATAATCAAATTGGGAAAATTCCTGGACTTTCCTTCGATTACTAAAGGGAATTTTCTTATCTTGTTTATATTTCACAAATGTGTTTGTTTTTTTATTTTGAGAGAAGAATGCTGAATCCCCCGAAGGATTCATTTTATTTCTCTTTGTCTACAAGGGACATGTGGTAGAGTTGCTGCGTGTCTTTAATTTATGGTTTTTTGTATTATTTTTTTTTTTGTATTTAGGATCAAATATTTGCCCTGAAGTGAACAAAGTCTCTTGAAGGTATTTTTGTGAACAGCAGGGTTAAAGCTAACTTTCCCAGATTGCTTTATTGAGGTACTTTTTTTCCGTGTGGCTTTTCCTACACAGGTGGCCCTTATAAAGGACTGTAGATGGGTTTATACTCCCGGACTAGATTACTTTATTTTACGTTGATCCTCTTTGATCGCAGTCGTCTAAAAATAACCGTAAAATAAAGCATATGTGAGAGCGTTGCATAACGTCGCCACAGAAATCCTCAAAAGTTGTGCTGACAGTTGTGAAGCAGAGCTTCGAAAAGGACGCCTTGGTGCTTTATGTAATAAATCCAAAGCCTCTGCTGCCTCTAAATAGTATCTGAATTGCAGTGTTATTATGGTCATGTTTTTGACAGTTTGGTTCCTTGTAATCGTCGGGCTGACCTTGACCGAAAAAGCCGGGTTTGAGGGGAAACAAGCGCGCACACACCGGTGAGCCAAACCAACCCGGCTTGAGCAGAATCCTCCGGCTTGTTTTTGTTCACCGCTCATCCTGCAGAGCAGATAAAGCCAGAGATTTGGTCAGGCAGCACGCCATTGACCTTTTCACTCCCCCCTCCCCCTCTCACTCCCGACACCTTCAGCTGCACTTTCCGTCATTGTGTTCCGTCTTCCTGCCACGGAGCTTTTTTGTATGAATGAGGAACCTACGTGGTAGAAGGAAAAGGATCGTGGAAATATATTTTGGAGCATCACTTGGGGAGTGACATTGTTAATCTAAATTTAGCCTCTGTTGTTTTCAGACTGTATCAGCTTCAGTTACAGCTCCTAGATTTAGGGCTGTGAGTTGTGTTTTTATGTTTGTGTCCAACCTTCAGACGACACGTGTTGTAAATTGACGCTGTATAAATAAGCTGAATCTTGTTTAATCTGGGCATTTCTTATTTGTTAAGTGTTTGTTTTGTGTTTTATTAATCAAGCAAGTGCAGCTACCCAGATATAACAAGAGAGTTAGAGTTTCAAACCTAACTTTTTGTCAAACCGTCCCACAGTCTAAAATCAGTGACATTCAGGTAAAAGTTAAAGCGTGATCACATGTTCCTCCATCTGTACGCCTTCTTACCTGTTCCTTGCCACTGCTGCTTATGCATAAACGTTTCCCTTGAAAGCAGGACAACTTTGGCTATTCTTGGACGTGTAGCTCTTAAGCGATGACCCATGCTTTACACTTTTGCCTCCATGGTGAAACCGACCGCAGTTATTACACATCGCCTTCCAGAAATGTAGACTCCAGTGTAACTTTGCAAGAAGCCTAAGAAAATGTACAGTATTTATTTAAGACCATTCTTATATGTTTCGCTATATTATTAGATATATGTCTATGCTTTCTAAAAAATAATACAAAAATGTGGAGTTTACTTTAAAAGTAGCGTCATTCTTGTAGAAGTAGCATTGAGCAAGTCAGAAGTAGTAAGCAGGATATGTGAATCATGCCTGGAGTGAAGGGTGAGGAAATGCATGGTTTGGCAGAGCGGGTGGAGGAGCATGTAGCATCTACATTCAGATGTAGAAGCAGAACAGAAAGAATCGGTAATCTGTGCAATAAGCACTTTTACTTCCAATCTGCTTCCATAATTTATGTTGACTGTCATGTGGATCAATGCTAATTTAAGCTTTTTTTTCTTTTAATTGCTTTCAACATTTTTTTTTGTGGGAAAAAATGCTACTAGAGTGTAAGTTAAAAAGGCTCAAGTTTAATAGTTTCAGTATTAGTGAAGTGCTTTCAGTTGTAGTCGTGGAAAGCCGAGAAAAGGAAGGAAGGTATTGCAGAAACTATATTTTCAACTAGGTGAATCATGTCAGCAGCTGTCTGAAAAAATGTCAAATTTAAACTTAATATTTACCTTGTTTTCAAACTTCCCACATAGCATGACATCTTCTTTGTTCATAACCCAAATAATTAAATCCAGGCTGAAAACAGCCTCATTTAACTGTGCGTATAACAACTGAGAATATTATTACTATTATTATTAGTTTTATTATTATTTTATTTTGTATTTCATTTTATTACTTTTAAATTCAAAGTTGATTTTATTGTTTCATTTTCTGCTCTTTTTTCCTATGTAAACCACTTTGAATTGTCTTGTACACGAAAATGTGCTAAACAAATAAATTTCCTTGCCTTGCAAATTAATAGCCAATCTGAGCAGGAAGCCTGGAAAACTGGATGTTCTTCATATACAGTAATATGGTTACATGACCTTTATAAGAAGAAAGCAGACACAATGGTCTAAAGTTAAGTCAGACCAATGTTTCGCAGGTTTAGCTCAGAATTAACAAAATAATTTAGTTTTGACTAAATGTTGTGATGACAGAGAGTGCCTTGAACACCCCTTGAACCTTTCCACATTTTGTCACATTAAAATCTAAAAACAAATATATTTCATTTAAAAGCCAACTTCAAGTGGTATACAGCTGTCAATGTATTTATTTATTACAAATAATATTTAAAAGTGAAGTGTGCAAAGTATTTAGCCTCCTTTTCTCTGAATGCTACCAGTTGCTTTCAAACGTCGCCTGATGGTTGCTAATGACTAAGTAGAGTCTACCTGTTGTTATCTAATCCTAGTTAAGAATCTGATTAAGAGAATATTGGGCAGCAAGCAGTATTATATAGTCAGGAAACAAACCAGACAGGTAGGGGATAAAGTTGTGCAGATGTTTGAAATGAGTTTAGGCTAAAAAATAAAATAAAATAAAAAGATTTCCGGAAATGGACACAGTACAGCACAACTGTAAACTACCAAGACAAGGCCGTCAACCTAAACTTAAAGGCCAAAAAATGAGAGCAGATCACAGATCCAACCAAGAAGCCCAAATGCAGAGATTCACAGCTTTGCTTTTCTCTGCCAAAACAAAACAAACAAGTCTCATCTGAAAGTGTTTTAAGTTATTTACAGATTATGAAAGTGTGGCCTGTAAGCTTTCTAATGATTACAGCAGCAGGAAAGATGATAAACTACATAAAGATGGAAAATGCTTTTCATAAACAATAAATATCCTAAAACTCAACCCATGCCCTCTTACTAAAGCTAAATAATCCATCCCTGTGTTGTAGTCTGGAGAATGTTTTTACTGCACAATGTGGATAATTGTCTTCTCTTCTCTCGTAGTCTGTCTAGTAGAGCTTAACTGAATCAGATCTCGGCTAGGGGCTAGTTTTTCCAATATCAATGCTAATCAGCCATGCGGTTCTTTCAATTGTTCATTTTATTGGTTGATAACTATTAAACAAAGCATGTGCAAAGCATCTATAAAGCCTGGTGGTTTAGCAGTGGTGAATGTCCAGCACAGCCTCAAAGCCGCACTGGTTCTCAGACATAATCTGAGAACCAGTTTAATTCAAACACACAATTAATCATTTTTAAACCTCTTTAACTCTTTTGTTATTTATAAAGTAAACCATCAATTTAAAGCATAAATTGATGGTTTGACGTTTTTGTTTTTTTTGTCTTTTCTGTTTTGGCTCAAGCGAATTGTCTCCTACTTTACCCCTGTTGCATCTTTTTTTTTTATTAATAATACAATATTCAGTGTTATCTTAGTGTTATCAAACAATATATCTGCTTATAGTTTAATAAAACGGAATCCAATTTTCTCCTGGTAATTTACATGTTTCACAGGATAATGCACATTAAATTGAAGATATGTTGTTGCAGGTCTTTTTCTTTAACTATGTTTAGGTCATTAACGCTGCTGAGGATACGCAGGGATACTTGTACGTTAAATGACAAAACAAATAAAAACCTTTGTTGATTGTTTTTGGTTTGTAACTCAAATGACAAACCTGTTTGATTTATGGATTTGAGCCCATTCGTAGTAACGGGAACGCTTGAGAAGGTTCCTGAATTTTCCTAAGTCTGTTTCCATAGTTAAACAATGTTTTTAGACGGATTGCTTTTCCCAGCTGTGTCGTAAAAAAGTACATTGAAGGGGACACGACAGATGTTGGATCGTGTTCCCTCTCCGCCTTTTTTTCCTGAGTCAACTTTAGTTTGTGGCTGCTGCTCCAGTAACAGGCAGCCTGCACCGGCTTGAGCAGGCTTTAATGTCGAAAACACAGGAAGGCCATCTCATCCTGTTCAGACAATGGCAACCCCATTTTTCATTTTGTATTATTGGCGATCATTTCTTTTTATTTTATTTTGCATGATTTTTCTGGAGTGCTTTCAATCTTCCAATCTTTCAAGTTAAGCTACAGCACATGATGCAGCAAGTTTAGCTGGAGGGCGATTTCGTCCGCTTTGACATCAGCAAGTGTGGCCCAGAGTTCCTATGTCATTTGATTAGGGTCTAATTTGGGAACAAGAGATGCTCTTTCTCTCTGTGCCATTTGTGGGTTTCAGCATGGGGACATGCAGTGTTTAAAGGCCAGCTTCCCTATGCATTGACCTTCGCATTAGCTACTCTGCTTTGAATGACTTTGCAACATATAAATCTACAGCATGCAGTAGCTAATTCTGTTCCAGTGGCTCTATCTACAATCCCTTTTATTGTCTGTAGTTCTGTTAAACGAACGCTCCTAAAATTGTTTCCCCTGTGCTCATTTGTCTCACAACCTTTTCACAATTCTCCCATCTGGCATTTATCATTTACCTATGAATTCATTCTGTGAATACATAATAATCAAATGTTAATAACAAACCATTAAGGGAAAACAAACCAGACTGCTGTGTAATTTAAGTCAATTTATTTCAATTTTTATTTTTATTTTTGTGACTCTGGACAATTTCTGTGTAATACTTTAGGACACCCTGAGCACATGTGATAGATCGTGGGCTTTTTTCCTGCAAATACGCATAAACGTATAGGATGTTGCAACTCCAGTGATCTTTGAGGCTATTCTGGTCCAGATCTGTTTACCTCCTTCATGACAATGAATGGCATAGCTGGAATACTTTATGACAAGCTTGGATCCTGTCTGGTGATAATGCACATACTCAAACACACACACGCACACACACACACCTCACTACAATGCAGTTTTTAGCAGATTTCCTGTAGGCCATTGTATCTGCTGGAAGATTGTGGCATCCTGGTCAAAATCTCCAGGCTGAACGAGCCAAATCCCTCCCTCTCTCCCATCTCTCCTCACTTCCTCTCGTAATCCTTTTCCTGTTCTCCTTCTCCTCTCTGACTCCTTTGCCCACGTTGTCTGTTGTTGTTTTGTTTTGTTTTTTTTCTTAGCCGAACAACCTGGGACTAATCCATTTACCCGTCATTTCATCTGTTCTGATCTTGTCCTCGCCTTCTTTCAGCCTCTCATATCTCCACCGTACCTCTTTTAGACCAAAGAAGGAGTCTAAACAACGTCTTTAACAGCCAATTGAGCCTCCAGCAAACAAAGACAAAAACCAGACACAACCACTCAACTCTCTGACCTGCCTACCTTTAGGGGTACGCCCCTCACCCATGCGCCACTCCCGTTTTCAAAGTTTAGCAATTGTATAGTTATTGCATCAGAGGCAACAGTACTTAACTACCTGCACCACAAAAAGCTTGTTATTGTCATACTGCAGATATTAGTGATAGCTTTGGAAATGACTTACTCTGCCGCATCGAAAGCGTAATCTTTTTAAGATGTGTTTTATTATGGTAACAGTGTTTCCGACTTTCAGTGGAAGAATGGTTTATAAAATGTGTTAATTTCTGGCATTCGTTAAAGAATTTGTGCAATCCTTAAATTCTGGGTTAACAACGTGTTTTTAGAATAAATGGTGCATTATTTCAGAGAGGTATTCTTTAAGGGAGGAACAACAACATTTTGTTGGGAAATCTGTTGTAAGGGTTAGGTTTTAGTCTGTTGAATGCATAGTTCTGTCAGATTTGTTCAATAACAATTATATGTTTAACTCACAAACATAAAGGTTAAAGTTTTGCAATTATTTTTAGCCAAAATACTTATTGACCCATCCATGCTTTATAAGTACGAGAGTTATGTGAAGGTCTAATGCAGCGGATATGTTTTAAATTTCCCATGTGCGTTCCTATCAATCGTGATTCAAATGCATCGTCACATGTGGCTTCTCTGATGATTTTAGAGAAGATACACTGTTATTGTGCCACCTTCTGCTCCATGACATGCTCATGACGTAATCGCTACACTGGAACAAGATGTCCTGTCTGTGCTTTTCTAAAGAAGCTTCATGAAGTAACACGCTGGTGCCCAGTAGTTCGTACATTTATATTTTGAACATTTTTCAAGGAGCTTTTTTCCAAAGTCACAAGATGAGATTTTTGCCTATTGGGTGTAAATCTGACGTGTTACTGATGCCATTTTCTCATTTTTATTTTTTGCCTTTGGCAACAGGAGGTCAAAAGAATTTCTACAGCTCCCTTTAAGAGTAAAGTAGCAAAGAGGCACATCTTACAATCACTAAGTCTCCTAAGACCTTATGAACCAAAGATCTGCGAATCCATTCTTAGTGTGCTACAGTCCTACTTTTGAATGCTTCCGCTCCAACGCACCTAATTCAAACGAAGGATTTCTGACCAGGCCTTTGCAAAACTCGCTTACCCAAGGAGGAAAGCTCAGCCTTCTCAGTCAGGAGTTTTGAAGTAGGGTTACATCTGGGCTTGGTTGATATGGTTTTAGAATTTTATCCAAATATCTTGTGATACTATCGCAATAACAGTTAAAGTAATGATGCACAACCTAAATACCACTCTTGAAAAATGTACCAATGTAAAACAGGTTTTATTGTGACACCAGCTAAATTAAACTGCACACAATTCTGCATTTTATTATACTGTTGTCTATCCTTATCGATGCTCTAATTGAACAAACATTACAAAAAAGAAAAAAAGTTTACAATTTTCAAATGTCATTCATCCTAATTTTTGGTCGTGTTGATAAATCACTATTATTTTTTACATCACAATAATGATACAATAAATGCCCACCTGTAGATGCATCTAAAAGTTGCAGGGCAGTGGGAGTTGTCAACCTCTGCCATACACTTACGGTCTTTTTGGGACACCAGAAAAACATCTTTTGTCTTTGCAGCTGAAACTTTTACACGTGGATATTCGTTAATGCTGCTGAAACTTCACCATAAACAGTGTGATTTACTCAGATCACATAAAGAAAAAGCACTACAGGCTGGTGTGAAGGAGACGCACCTAAAGCTTAGTGTAGTAGAGCACCTTTAATGCTGTGGGGTCTTTTTACCCAACATCAACCCTGGAAACGTTCAAGTTAGAATATCATCTTTGAAACCCCCAAATTAAATTTGCTAATTTTTGCATCTTTCAGAGGAATAACTGCTCTAAACATGGGACAAAATAAAAACACAAAATGGTTTACCAGAAACAAACAACATAGTTCTTCTATGGTTTTTCTCAGTGTTTGGGCATTATGTTATAAAATGTACTCAAGTTAACATAGAAGTTGCACCGTTTAAAACTGATACAGCATTAATTTGATGGCATTTGCAAATATTTACTCTATACAAGCTTACAAAATAATCCCTTATGGATTAAAAATTATTTTTTCCTGAATATCCTTACAGTTCTGCCAGCCTGGAGGATGGAGGCTGTCTCGAGAAAGAAAAGCACCCACGTTCTTCACGGTTGTGCTGACAGACATCGATTCAGACCGGCACTACTGCTCCTGCCTCACTTTCTACGAGGCCGAAGTGAACCTGCAGGTAAGACTCACAACTCTGACTCTGCTGGTATAAATTAGTTGTCCACAAATACATGCAAACAAGGAATGTGACGCAAGGCAAGTCACAATTTAAATCCCCTATTAGACTTTCCGGACTAGTGATGAACACTAGGCCACTGTCGTGCCTCGGTTTGCTTGCATGTCTGTCAGAAACCCTTGAGGCCATTGCAGTTGCACTCACTCTGTTAGGAATTTCAGCCTTATTTGTTTAGTTTTTTTGGACCCTTGTTGGAGGTTTTCTGACTTTTAGGAATGCTTGTCACATATGGGATGTCTTCCAACATCTTTAAGCATCATTTAAAATACAAAAGCCTTTTTTATGGATCATGTCTAATAGGGGTTCACTCGGCCGAAGAACTTGCTTGTGGACGTGTGCTCCTTCTAGCACTGTTCATTTATGTACGCATGCACACAACATTGAGACTGAAGGCATTAATGTTCAGAGCCCTCATTAATTATTGATTACGACACATATGCTCGGAGGAGAACATTATATACTCAGCTTGTTAATGCGTGTTTCTACCAATAGCCCTGAGAATAGCGAGTTAATCCTTTCACTATGTCGGCCCCTTGTAGGAGGCCGTAGACGGCGCCTGTCCCCCTGCCCACGGTGACTTCATATCCTTCCACATGTGGACGGCAGTCGTCAATCACATTCCATCTAGATCCGTGAAGCCTTTTCACGTTAAATTGGAAAGGCGGTCGCACTTGAAAAATGTGTCCACTTCAGACGAACGCGGCTGAGTCAGTTATGTGGAATTTTTAAAATTAGTCCTTTAGTCTTTCCACATTATTTTGCCTCAGCTTGTGGTAATCAGAAGAATAGCCCTGACTTTCCTTTTTCTGATCTAATCGAAAGCATCAGAGGATAAATGGGTTTACTTTAATCTGCCATTTTAAGGGAAGAAAATGACCAAAATGAGACCGATTAGTTGTTTTTCTCAGAAATCGTTGCAAAGGGGCCAATCTACAGACTTACCTCGCGTTGCTCATCAGTGCTTTGTGAAGCCGATCACATTTAAATGAAAGCATGTTGCAGATTATGCTCTTACTGCACGGTATTAGCCAGATCATACGATTTAACATTGACTTTCAAATTCTGATCTTGACTCTAGGAAAGCAATAGCTATCAATTATTACAATATAAATATGCTTTTGTTAAAGTGATGTTAAAATTGTACACACTGATGGTCATTTACATTTTGTCTTTACTTTCCATTGACTGCAGATTTAAACTCCAAAATCACATTTTGTTTCTGGAGCAAGTAAGCTTTATTATCACAACCAATACCAGAAATGATTGCCCTGATATTTACCAGGGGATGAAAGCTGGTGTATGAATATTAATATAGGGTGATTGAAATATATTTAATTATTTCCGGCATTTACTTATGTGTCTTAGCAGCCATTTGCTAAAATTTAAAAGGTTCATCTTATTTCTCCTTACTGTAAACTCAGCATCCCCTCATAATAGAAAAAAACAGAATTTTCATAAATTTGATAACAACAGGATAATAAGTTTTCAGACCATTTGCTGTGACACTCGTATTTAATTAAAAATGCCGTCAATTTATTCTGATTTTCCTTTACATGATTTTACCCCTTCATTGGAGTCCAGTTGTGTTTAATGAAACTGATTAGACTCGATGAAGGAAGACGCACACCTGTCTCTATAAGACTTAATGGCTAACGGTGCGTGTAGGAGCAAAAGAGTATCATGTGGTCGAAGGACCTGTCCAAGGAGATCAGAGACAGAATTGAAGCAAAGCACAGATCTATTCAAGGATACAAAACAATTTTTGCAACACCCAAGGTTCCTAAGAGCAAAGTGGTCTCCATAATCCTTAACTAGAAGACGTTCGGGACAACCAAAACTGTTCCTAGATCTGTCTATCCAGCCAAACTGAACAATCGACAGAGAAAAATATTGATGAAGATGAGAGAAAGTCCCGTCAAGTCAACCATCATTGCAGCACTTCACCAGTCGGGGCTTCATGGCAGAGTGGCCAGACGGAAGCCTCTCGTCAGTACAGGACGTCAGAAAGTCTGCGTAGAGCTCTTCAAAACTCTTCCAGAGTTCTCAGTACGTCAGATTAGGCCAAAGGTTCACCTTCCAACAAGACAATAACCCTTAGCTCACAGCTAAGGTAACAAAGCAGTGGCTTTGGAGCAACTCTGTGACCATTCTTGACCAGTCCAGCCAGAACCCTTATCTAAACCCAATTTAGCAACCCTGGGGAGACCTGAACAATTTTGTCCACCAACATTCATCATCCAAGCTGACAGAGCTGGAGAGGATTAAGAAATAATAGCAAAGGATCAACAATTCCTGGTGTTATAAATTCGTTGCATCAACACCAAGAACAATAATGTCTTTACGCGCGGAAAAGGATCTGAATACTTATGACTGTTATATTTTAGTTTTTCCTATTTAATAAATTATCTGAATATTGAATCTTTCAATTTATTTCTTTTATCAGTGACAAATAAAATAAACTTTTTTGACATTATCGAATGGCTGCAATTAAACAAAGAGAAGAAACATTGAAACGGGTCTAAATCTGTTCTATACTCAGTAATTACAACAAAAATTATGCTACAACTATTTATTTACGTTATGTTTTATAACATTTAAGGAACACTAAAGGGTAGCGCGACCCATATATAGAGGCTTTGAGTCCCCGACCCGGCCGTCGCTGGATCGAATCTCCGTCCCGACGACATTTGCAGCAAGTCTTCCCCCTCTCCTTCCCCCTTTCCTTTCAGCTTACTGTTATATAAGGGACGCTAGTGCCCACAAAAGACCCCCTGGAGGAGATGATTAGTTTTTTTCAGCGTTTTGCTTTTCTTCAGTTGTGATGATACGATAATAAACCAAACGCATCGTAAACTGACATTTAACAAAAAACACGTGGATAATAAATGCTTTACATGTTCTGTTTTCCTTTTTTTTTTTCTCCCCTATCTCTGTGACGTTAATCTTTATATTAGACAAGTCTTGCCTCTTCACATTTCTCCAAACAGAGACCGATTCCAATATTCATCTTAAAGCCCCCGAAGATCCCCCTGAAACTTGTGGCTGTTTTGACAATCTTTGGTGTCTGAACGGACGTCTTTATCTGCTCACGTGAATCTCTGAGGAACGTTCAGACAGACAGTGCAGGAATGTGCTTTCTTTAATAATTAAATCAGATTGGTGTAACGAGAGCAGGGTCGGGATTATTTTAAACTCTGAGATAATTAAGCATTCTTAGCCTCTTTTCCCAGTCTGGAGAAATATTTCATGATTTAATTTAGGAATTCATTTAGGATGAATAATAGACACTTATATTGGTGCTTTAATAAGGCCACAAGTGGGTTAATAAAAAATACAAAAAATAGAACCAGACTAAACCTGTAAATTAAAAACACAAAAGTAACAGATCGTCTATTTTTTTGCTGCTGCTGTTCATATATTTCTGTATCATAATATTAATAACAATAATAAGCAATCCTTCAATTTCACCTTCAGTGTTAAGACATTATTCAGAGGAAAACATGATTTATTTTTCCCATGTTTTAACTTTATCATATTTATTTAGTTATCCTTGAATGAGCAATTGATATGAAGTTTAACAGATGGAAACGTAAGTTTGATTTGTCTTCGATTGAAAAATGTCTCAGCTGATAGTTTTAGCCAAGCTGTTTGTCTTTTCTTGACGTTGCAACAAATTCTCTCCTTTACGACTTTTTAAGGCCTAATTTGTGATGGAGTCGTGCATTTTATAACCTCCATAAAACAAACTTATTTGAAGCAAAATTGTAGCTCAGTTTACTTCCAAACATCTGAAAAAATACGCACGTGCTGCATAATACATACCAGGCTTTGTGATAAGCATAAAGCACATTGTGTATCCCTATCCTAAACCAGGAGCTTAGTGCTACTTACTAGTGCTGACATGCTGTAAGGTCATGTTCCAGGTTCTGTGACTGTTCTGAGCACCAATGCACTGAAAACACTTTATTATTCTTAAATCTTTCAGGGAACAAAAAGTATTGAGCCTGATGGAGATGAAGAAGAGGAGGCGGAGGAGGACGGCCTCATCCAGCCAGCTCAAGTGTTTGCACCAAAAAGTCTCATTCTCGTGTCCAGACTGGATTATCCTGAAATATTCCGGGTAATAACGCACTTTTTTGATTAAATCATGATTCTTTTTGTTTTTTTGTTTGTCTGTTTGTTGAGAAAAAATTCCTGGAATGTTTTTTTGTCAAGTTATTGTTTTATCTCGTTATCCCGAGACCATAACAACGTGCTTTGTACCAGCTGCACCAAAGGTCAAGTTGATTTTTGGCAAAGTATCTCAGAAGCCTCTTACTTCTTTAGAAAAGTCAATCGTACAGAAAGTCAGTCATGTCTGTACGTCATCTGCTGATGAAAGCTGGCCAAACTTGGCCAAAATGTCACTATGATGACGTTTGTTTTGATTGTTATCATAAGCATGCAGCATGTGAAACTGTTCTGTGCGTGTTTTCCTTACAGGGATGCTTGGGACTGATCTACACTGTGTATATCGACAGCCTGAACTTCCCGTTGGAGGGCCTGGTGGCCAACCTCTTCACATTCCAGGTTCCTGTTGCGGGTGGATCCCAGGTATCAGGCCTTCTTTCTGCAGGAAAACACAGCACTCTGCTACTGGAGTCTTCACCGTGATTAATACTGAACTCTTGATCACCACCACTTATAGAAATATCCCTTATTAATAAATGCATGCTGGTGCAGTCTGAGGCATGATTTAATTCTCATCTTACAGGCACGTTTTGGCAAACCCTGAAGTTGACAGGCTTTTCATCCAAATATGCTGAACAAAGCAAATTACCTTTGGCTACTTTCAAAGTCCAGCTCTATAAAAACCTACCACTGCTTTTGTGCTTTTAAGGTGTCCATACGTCACAGGAAGTGTGATATGAAACAGTAGAGAGTATATATAATTTTTTAGACCATCTTATATTACTCATTTGTTCATTTTTATTAATGTTACAGTGGTAAAAAGGTATAAATCAATAATAACTTATACGCTTTAAAAGAAACTTATAGGCTGTTGGCAAGACTAACAAACACAATTATGTTTAAAAAGTAGGTCTGCTACTTAAATTTATTTTCTATTAATATATCACTATTTCTTTGTTCTTTTTTTAAATTTAATTTAAACAGGATTTTAATTTAGATTCACGATTTGATGCATGCCAAAACATAATTCTAAAGGAGAAAAAACAACATAGTATGGTGGTTATTATCCAGCATCCTGATTCATAACGAAAACGCACAAAGAAAGAAACTGAAACACCTTTGTACACAGTAATATTTAAGGGTTTTTAAAAATTAAAAGAGTGAGATATATACAAATCATTTAAATCTTCACACTTTAGTAGTCTGGACAAAGATGCAAACCGACAAATGCACGTACAGCATTACGATGCTCAAATTCTTGTGAAAACATTTTCTTAAGAATTTGTATATTTATTTTATGTATTACTGTTTCATTGACTTTTATCTTTTATGTAGGTCCATCAAAACCTTGTGCATTTATGCATCTTCCTTCGATTCAGTGTTAAACCAATTCTTTGTTTGTAAATCTATTTATAGTCACCCAAGTGGAAATACTACCTAACTTTTGAACTCATTCGATCTTTCACCCAAGTAATTTCTCCACTGTGACTGTTTTTAATGCACATTGTAGACAAAGCTGGCTAATGTGTGGTGCCCAACCGACTGAAGTACATAGTGTTGGATGCATAGGTGCAGACGGGACAGTTTGTGCGGCAAACACATATTGGTTTGGAGAAAAAACTTGTAACTGCTTGTTTTTCGGTCCACTCTGCATCTGCCGTAGCTGATTCGTCCGGACATGACAAAACGGCTGCAAAAGTAGTGTTTTCATAGGTTAAACTGCAACAGTTCATCTGACCATAAATCTAGCACACTGATTGTCGGTTATGTTGCAGGTTGACACCGGGCGTTATGCTAGTGGAAACTTACCGCAACATCTGTCTGACATGTTTTTTTCCTCCTTGTGTGGCTTTGCAGAAACTGTTCAGCCTGGGAGCAGGAGATCGGCAGCTCATCCAAACACCTTTGAACGACACGTTGCCTGTCACATACAAGAGCGTTGCCCTGCTGTTCCAGCAGCTAGGTCTGTTTTAGATCTTATAATCTAAGACACATTCTGAGTATTTTTTGGGAATCGTATGTCTTTACTAATTGTCCATCTGCTATGTAATTTTGTGTTGAAATACATTCATGCATCAAAATGTAATTGAATTCAATTCATATTTGTATAAAAAAAACTGTATTTCCAGGTTTGTCATGTTTTCTCCCGTTTTCTAGTGCGAGTTGAATGTTTGAGCTGCACACAGAAATATAATGTTAACTATAGATGTTTTAAATATTTCGATATAGCAAATATTACTTTGTGTAAGATGCAGTACAACATTTCTTTCTTATTAGATGCTTGAATCCGCTTTGACAATCACATTATTTGCACTACTACAGTCAAAAGACTCATCATGACCTGTTTGGAGGTTATTTTGCTCGTCAGTCTCTCCATAGTTTCCATGAGTTTGACTGAACACATGATCAAGATCTTCAGGTTTCACATCGCATAGGTTCCGAAATATGTTGACTATATCCATGCAGGCGATGCGTGCTTTGTTGAAAGTATTACACGCCTATCACCTGTGAATCATATCTAGTGTTAGATTAGCTTATTTTGGGGGGGGGTCTGTCCCTCTGCTTCACCCCCTGTGGTTTGGCATGAATCACATTCTGGGCTGTTGAGCATCGACTTGTATTTGAGGTCATTCGTGAAAAAGGCCCGCTTATTTCACTTTTTTAGCATGCGTTTGTTAGCTCAGGGTGAAATTAAATATAATTCACCAGAAATTTGTTCTGTAATGGAAAGTTGGCCTCATTTGGACGGAGGAATGTGGTTTGAACCAGAACAGCCTCGATTTCCTTTGTGCATTAACACCATCATTGTTTCGTTTAGACAGAATGAAGAACATACACATGGGGGGTACTTGCACGATAGATTTGATTGGGGGTTGTGCTGAGGTCATCCACTTGCAGCCGACCTAAAAACAGAGAACAATGTTCACATTAAATCTTGCCACAGGTCGGTCAGTCCTCATAAACCTGCTGCCATTAATCAGCAAATGCGGACTAAGAATTTTTGTTTGCTCAGTTTACCAGCCGCCGGACATCTGTGAAAAAGCTGCTCCCCTTTTTATTTTGTTTAGATAACTTTCAGGGTTATAAGGGGCAACGCAGAACATTTAAAGAACATTGGGAGGAGTCTGAATGTCTTCAGCTTTATTTTTGATATATTTTGCCCATTGTAGGGATTATTCAAATGTTATTGTTATTCAAACTCCTGTTATTGTTTTTGCTCAAAATGAAATAAAGCTTATTTTTAAGTACATTTCCCAATCCCAACACGGGCAGCAAATCAGCAGCGATGATGTAGTCTCTGGATGGTAAAATAAAATTAGATGAAGGAATACAGGGTGAATTAAAATTGATGAAAATTTTCAATAATTAAATAAATATAGAAGCTTATACTTAAGGTTAAAGGTATAGGAGAGGGTCTTTTCAAAAAAAATATTTCAATGGAATATCCAGAAGAATGACAGCCAATCAAAAACGACCGGTGGTGAAAAATAACTGGCTGTCAATGTGGAAATAAAATTTTCGCAATGAAGTATATAACTAAAGTCCCCACCCACCCGACCTGTACAATGAGCGCTCATGTTTGAATTCACGCATGCGCAGATTGTTGTTTGGGAAGTAAAACAGGACGGACAAGACGCATGAGGTCCCGCAGATGTAAACAGACTTCATGTGCTGAGGACGTGCGCGCTCCCGATATCAGGGGGCGTTGCTGGAGATGAGGTGGCGCAGCGCAGTGTTGCGAAAAAATGGGAAAGAGCTGAAGATCCTCTCCTATATTTTTTATATATATTATATATGGGGGGTACCATGTGTTTGTAGGTAAACCACGCTTTTTCTGTCTTTAAACAGATGAAAATGAATGTAGGTTATTAATCGCAAAAAGATTAAGACGAGAACTAAAGAATTGGTTAGAAAAAGTGATAGATTGTCGACATAAGGGGACACATTTTTGTTTTTATAGTTGTCAGGTTCTTAACACAATACCAACACCGTCCATGTTTGACAGTTTAAAGTCCTCTTCTGTCAGAAATAATGGATACTGAATATTTCACCAAGGGCGGCTTTTATGAAGACTATAGCTAGAAGGTTATGAGGGCAAGACTGCGCTCTTTGTTCTCTCTTGATACCATTAGTTTTATCTTTGCAACTTTTCCATGGTTACCATTTTGTCTTATTGTAGAATGATGAACATGGATCCTTCTAAAGGAAAGTGAGGCATGAGTCTTTAGTAACCTCCGGGATGCGTACTGAACGCTCTAGTTCCGTAAAAAATCCCAAACCCTTAGACATACCCCTCTGTATTTAGGACTTTCTTTCTTTATAATTCCTTATGGGGGGGAAGCTTTAACATGCCTTTATTACACATTTATCAGTCGTCAGAAAGCTAAGAAACAATCAGTTATGGATTAACTGGAACAGAAAGAAAATTGGTTTCATCCCCACTGATTAGGTCATCCTTTCGTCCAAAGTAAGATGGCTGTGTACACATGCAGCTCGGCATATCACACTGTGTTCACAGGTCATAGAGTCACAGAAGAGGAATGTGTGTTAAACATGTCACATTGCACAGGAAGCACATCCCCCCCGGGGTCGAGACAAAACGGGCCATCAGCAGCCCCGCTGTTTGTTGTTTGTTGCCTTTGTTTTTCTCCTGTCCGTGGACTGGGGGGGGGGGGGGG
>JAVLVB010000047.1:150681-162493 GCA_032876305.1 Orestias chungarensis
TTTTTTTTTTTTTTTTTTTTTCTGATCTAGGCATTGAACGCATGTCCAGGAATTAAAATAGGAGAAGTACATTTCTCATTCTGCTTACCATCCCTAGATTTTATGTTCAAATGAATTGCAACACATTTCTATTTATTTAAGGTTGTGGTATGAAAGCCATTGGAGACTACAGCCTACCATAAATTGTTAATGATATATCTTTCATATCTAAACACACAAAACAAGAACATAGACAAAATAAAAGTAAACTTGTAGCTTGACAATTAAATCGTGGCAAAGGCCAGGAGAAGCTGTTTATGATGCTTCCATAAAGCCTAGAGTTCATAAACTGATCCTTTTGGCATTCAGAGGTTACTTAACATTTATGTCATTATTGTAGATTCAGTTTAAGAAAATGTGAATTTTTACTTGATTGACCACTTGGGAGTCTCTGGTACCCGGTCACAGGGCTTGCTCTTAACTCACAGTGACTTAACATGTCACATTTCAAAACTTGCCTTTAAGGTGTAAGACATTAGTGCTGCACAATCCGAGTCTTGAGTAATGTTGGGTTGCTGGTTAAATTGATTATGTGTTTAGACATGAGAAGGAATAGATGCTGTCTATCAAATACTTTATGGTTTTGACTCCATGTAATACAGCGCAGATTTTTGGATGATGGGAACTCTAAAATTTCCAAAGCTTGTACATTATTAAGTTACCAAATATGAGACATTCTGTGGAGCCTTAAGTGTTTAATTACTTTTTTATTTTAAAAATGCAAGATTGAAGTTAGTGATTGCCAGGATTTGTTTTCTATTCTTTAATCAGTGTAATCAGTAGATTTCTATATGCTATATATAATAATCGTCTGCTTCTTTTGTTTATGTATTCAGTTACCCATACATCCCTATTCTACCTTCACGGCTGCTGGAGGTGTTGAGCTCACCCACGCCTTTCATCATCGGAGTTCACTCGATGTTTCAGGATGAAATCCAGGAGCTGGTGAGCCATCATTTTTTGGAGGGATTTTAAGCATTTTTTTAAGCAAAGTGCTTACAAATGCTATATAAAAACTTTTAAACCCTGTTTTCATATAAAACAAACATTTGAGGTTCTAGGTTTGATGGGAGAACTGACATTTTTTAGATTTGCTACACAGTAGACATAACTTTCTTCAAAGTCAGATTTTTACTGTACATGCATTCTCTTAGTATTTGGTAGAGAAACTTTGTAACTGTATGGCTTGGGTCAAAAATTTGGGGATTTGCCAAACTTTTGTCCAATTCCACCTGTCAGTACTAATGTAATTTAGATTGGGAAATTTGTTCAAACACTCTGCCCAAAGTTTCAAATAAAACTGAGTTAAAGGCTTTGTTATGGCCACACAGCAACATGAAATCTATTGTTCTTAATCCAGTTTGTAGCTAATATAGGGGTTTTCTTAGGGTGAGACCTATATATATCTTAAGATGCAGCTTTGATATTTCCACATAATCAAGTAGTTTCTTTCCATTTTACCATGTACATTAAGAAGCGCAAGAGTCCCTGCTGCGTATAACCCTACAACAAAATGCTTCCACCTCCATACGTCCTATTCAGAATGCTGCCATCAGACTTGCAAGCTTTTTATTTTTTACTTTAAATATCGCGTACATTTATTGTAGTAAACACTTCAATTCTGGTTTCATCCGACCACAGAACACTGCTCCAATTAAGGTTCTATGTTCCTTACTGCATTTGTGCATCAAGGAAATCTGTAAATATTTTTTATCTTTTTTTTTTTTTTTACTTTTAATTATACCTGAGCTAAAACTGGAAAGATTAGTCGATTTCAATATCCACCAATAAAGTGTCTTTCATTCATTTCTGTCTTTACATGTATATTAGTTTTTTATCTGTAGTACATTTAAAGAGTTTTTATATAATGTGGTTTCTTTACGCAAGTGGTATCTGTAGCACATTCAATGTTTCAAGGTGTATCATTGATTTATCTACATTATCAGTTAAACCACCAATGCTTTTTCCTGTTTTGATCAGCTGGATGTTATCATTGCTGACCTGGACGGAGGAACTATAAAGATTCCAGAGTGCATCCACTTGTCCTTGCTCCCAGAACCTCTTTTACATCAAATGCAGTCTGCTCTGTCACTGGTAAACATTTTCGCGCTCTCACATATTTTTACAGCAGATCCTAATATACTTTCTTGTTTTAGCCCGTCTTTTATCCATTGAGCTTCTGTCACGCATCCACTTATGTTGGATGCAAATGAATGAAACATGTGATGATATATACATATATTTAGATTGATTTATTTTTATCAGGTGTTGTACCCAGATTTGGAGATTGCAGATAATGCTTTTCCTCCGCCACGCACAGCGCCCTCCAACCTCAAACTCCTGGTGAGTGATCTTCATTGTGACCCAGCCACACTCTCAATTCAAAAGATGTTTCATTGCAAGGGCAGACGGCCTCCTGTTCCCCTTTAAAGGAGGGCAGGCTGTTCTTCTCAGAAATAGTCTATTATCAGAATAAGGTCAGTGCTGGAGTGAGGGCACTGACAGTAACTCATTACCTTATAGACAAACAGCATGTCTGTTGCATAATTAAGTTATCGGGCTGCATTTGTGGCATAGCTGTTTGGTGAGTAATACTCTTTTGTATGTGTTTGTGTGTGTATTTACGTGCGCGTGCCAGGACAAAGAGGTGAGGGCCGTCTTCCTCAGGCTGTTTGCACAACTCTTTCAGGGCTACAGGTCTTGCCTGCAGCTCATCCGCATCCATTCAGAACCTGTTATCCACTTTCACAAGGTGAGATATTTATGTAATATAGGTCCCTGAGGCGCAAAATGTATCGAAAATCAAAAATTTCCAACATGCGCCCTTAAATAAACTTATATAAGCAATTTCTCCACATAAAACACCTTGTTCCTTTAATCTGCCAGGAATGTGTTAGCAAGCGATGTGGGTGGATTTACACTCAGACCTGACAGATAAACTTGTCAAGGATGTATATTGTTTATGTTTGTGCGTGCCTGTGTGAGCAAGCCTATTGTTTTAGATGTGTTACAGCGATTCTTCAACTCTTTGTAGATTGTATCCCTTTTGTTTATCCAAATGTCGCATGGGGTAGCGTAAACCCGGGCATAGCCCGGCAGAGTGCCATATGAAACCTATTAGCCTTGCTGTTTTCTGTTGTGTCACGACAGTTGTTTGCTCGTGTCCGCGGAGTTTCCGTGGTAACCCATTAGCACATCATCCTTAGAGTACCCCACATGGATCGTATTATCAACTACAGCTCTGCCTGGAATCCTTGAATGGAGTGTTTTATCTCTTCTGCCCACAAGCACAAATAATTACACAAGAAAATTAAACTCATTTGCATGCAGTTATTTATAATAACTGGATTTATTTCCCCTTTTCTGCGAGTGAATAACTTATCCATGTTTTCAACTATTAAAAATCCCCTTGCAGAGATTTTTTTTTTTTTTTTTTGAAATGTTTGATTGCATCTAAAACTCCTGTGATCACAGTGCTTGGTTTTTTTTTTTCTGCAGTAAATCTCTCAGAGTAGGATCGCATTGCTGCCATCCGTTTCAAATTGTAACCCCTCTAATGCTGACATTTTCCAGACTGCCTTCTTGGGCCAGCGAGGCCTAATTGAGAACGATTTTCTGACCAAGGTTTTGGATGGCATGGCCTTTGCCGGCTTTGTTTCAGAGAGAGGTCCACCTTACAGAGCCTGCGATCTCTTTGACGAGGTACCGGCACCACCAAACATATAAAATAAAAAAAACAAAAATCTTCTTGTTTAGACACTCAAGTTTGTTCTGTCAAAGCAATTTCTTAAGCAGTCAGTGAGTTTTACATATTACAATGAATTTTTTTCTATGTATTTTAAAATGACATAAATCCAAAGGGATTTTCAAATGCTCTTACTATTTTATTTACATTTTAGCTAATTTATTTAGCTTAACTTACACTGTTAAAATAATATTTTCTCCTTAAAAGATTTTACCTGTACTATATTGATGCATTTTACTCTACTGTACTGTTTTCCCTGTATTTTGCTTTACAGCTGGTGGCCTTAGATTTTGAGAGATTCAAAGAGGAGGAAGCTCATCCTATCAAGCTGCAGAAACACATCAGGGAGCTCTCAGAGCAGCTCTTTAAAAATGTAAGGTTTCATTTAAAATAAAACTGATTAGTTCTGTCTTTTAAAATGGTGCTGCACTGTACAGAACAGATAAACTCTTCATAGCACACTTTACATCTGGGTGAGAATATGGTTTACTCCTAAAAAAAACATCCATTACCAACTGTGATTCTTGTTAAGGGTGGGATCATTTGCTGAGCTCTTTATTTTATTCTATGAATATAATGATTGATAACTGTGAATTTGATTTTTTTTAAATTACTTTTTCAATTAATTTTCTTTATATAGAGCCAATTTAAAAATCAAGCCACTTTACTAGAAAAAATTATTTCATTCCAGTCATACATACAGTGATTTATCAATCAATTTAAGGAAACCGAGAAGAATGCATCAAGTCATTGACTTGGTGCAGCATTCACTCCTTCTGGATCGGCACACTGAGACAATAGCTTACAGTGCTGAGTTTTAGCATTACCTCATGCATGTAGCATGCATGTAGCATGCATGTAGCGATAGTAGAGAGGAAAAACTCCCCCTTAAGAGGAAGAAACTTCCAACAGAACCTGCCTTGGTAAAAGCAACAGTCTGCTACGGCCAACTGGGGTTTGAAAACACAGAAAGCAAAAATAAAGGTAAAGGAAACAATAAAAAGTTAAAAGCAGGGAAACATTGAGAATGTAACATATATTACAAGAGCTAGAATGTTCTTATTTTTAAAAATCTACCTTTAGAGAACAAAGAAGGAAAAATAGGCAAGCTCTATATCAGTCAAATTGAATAGACACAGTGGCCCTTACTTAGAAGTCTGTACATTGTTTAAATGTATGTTCTTGCGTGTTTTCATTTATTCACATCAGTGTTATTCTATAGTCTTTCTGGTTTTCTATTGTTTGGTATGTAGGAGAATCCCAATCCCCACATGGCATTCCAGAAGGTTCCTCGGCCCTCTGAAGGGTCACACCTAAGAGTACACCAGGTACCTTTCCCACTGCTCGATTATGAAAAGGTGGAGAAGTTAATGCAGGAAGGTGTGGCAAAACACAGTATTACACCTATTTCCTCACGACCAGAGAAGAAGTGTGTTGTTCCTCCTGGATCCCCTGTTGGTATGATTAATTTTAAATCTCTGTGAAACAAATACTTAATACCATGCTAAGAGATTGTCTTAAACTCATTTTGCTTGTGTAAAATAACTTTGTACAGGGTTCACAGTCCTGGACATCTGGACAAGCAGAGAAAAAGAAAATATTAGTACATAAAGTTTTGTGGTTCCAGAATGCATTCATAGTATCCTTTCTTTGTTTCTTTTGTCCTTCTTTACACCAGAAGTGGAACTAATTGAATGCATATACATATATAGTAAAGAAATTGAAGAGCTCCAAGCATGAAACCCTGTGGTACTCCACAGTTATCTGTGGAATGTGCAGAGGATTTATGATTAATCTAAACAAACTGGAATGTTTAAGTTCTATGATTATGTCTGAAACCTCAACAAAATTCTTCAAACAGGCTGTTACAGTTCAGATGCTAATACAATTGATTCACAGCAGTCTTTTCAACAAGTTTACAGGAAAGTGTAAGATTAGATGGAAGGTTTCTCAATTAAAGGTTTAATTAGAGCTACCTTAAATTCCTTAGGTTTTTGTCAATTTATTAAGAATGAAGTAATCATGCCTAAAATGGTATGAGTAATGAAAAGGTACAATTATTTAAATGATCTGGTTGGGATAGCTTCTACTTTGCAAGTTAAAGGTTCAGATAAGTATAATATTTTTGTAAACTTGGAAAGCTAAATTGAGTAAAAACTTTCTGGACACAGATTAGATTCTACAGCTACATGTAGAATTCTTAGAATTTAGTTTTAAACTATGCAGCTCTAAATTAATCCATGTAGACACTTTTTATAGGGGTTAGGTTTTCTAATGCCACACGCAATGATTAAGTCATATTCTGATCAAGAACAAGCAAATTAAGGGCTAGAGATTAAATTGTTGCCCTTTATTTTTTTGCCTAAATATTGAGTAAATAGAAAATTTAAAGATTCTGTAAATATGTTACAACATTAATTAATGCGGATCTACCAAAATGTAAGTTTATGTTAAGTTTGGCGTACTCTGTTAAAATTAGTTCAAAAGTTATTAAAAAATTTTAATGCAGGACAAGGATTATGGTAAAGTACTTGTATTTCTTCACACTCGATCTAAGGTGGGATGCATGTTGTTTTTGTGGATCAGATCAAGTTTTTCCCAAAGTATTGGCCAATTATCAGTGTAGCCTACATTGTTTTTCAGCATGGCAGCTAGACAACCATCAATTTAATGATCGCATGTGCTTAACATTTCATGTTGTCACTGGTCCAATTGGGCAGGGGACCACAGAAAATCTTGTCCTTACTTCTGTCTTGTCCTTCCATTACCATTCCTTTTTTATTTTATCCCTATATCACGTTGTTCCCTCTTTTTTTAATCCTTCCTTGTTTCCATACTTCTATCCTTGCCTTTTTGTCCTTCCTTATTTCTTCCAGTTCTTGTACCCTACCTTTTTTTTCTTTGTGCCTTTTCTTCCTGTTCCTTTCTTAGGTCTTTTCTTGTATTTGTTCTTCACTTTTCTTGTCATTCTTCCTTACTTCTTTCCTTGCCTTTCTTTCTGACGTCCCTCTTTCTTACTCCTCGAGTTCATTTTTCAGTCCTTACTTGCCTTTTTCCATCCTTTCCTTTCCTTACTAATTTAATGTCTTGAAAGCCCTCCTTTTTTCTCAAACCATCCATCTATCCATTCATCATATCCAAATTTAAAGCCTTCCCTCTGTAGAAACATTTGACCTAAAATTACAGTTCATTTTGTATTTTATATATAAAAATGACTGTGAAGTCTGGAAAGTTGTTTTTGAAAAAGTCTGATGTTTCTATCTGAAATAAAACCCTGTTTGTAGCGATTTTCTTTTTTTAACCAGTGGCTTTTGTTTTTTTCTGTCCCAGTGTCTATTATGGGAAAGACTGGCTCTGTGTTTAACAGTGCTCGCAGGCTAGAGGTGGTGAAGAGCTGCATTTCCTTCATCTTAGAAAACAAGACCCTGGAGACTGAAAAGGTGATGCTCACTGGCTTTAAAGAAGCTCATTAGCCAAGGAAACCGTTGCTCCTAGTTACACCACACCAGAAAACTGTCACTAAGCTCCAAAAAAAAAAGCTGCCTTTTTTACTGTAATGTGTCCCAGCTGGGATACAGGCACTAGATTAGATACTAGGGACCATTAATCAACTGTTTTTGGATTTAGTCCCAAACAACATTTCTTTAATGAATATTTTGGCATGCAATTTTCTGTGTTTTTCTCGGTCTGTGCAATGTCACACATGAACACCTTTTTCCTGATGTGCATTTGGACAGTTGCCAGTTACTTTATGTATCCCAATTTTTTTTCTAGGTGTCGTATAATCTGTGCCTGCATCTTTATGCACATTAGAAGAATAAGTGACTCACATTCTCTAAACCCCGTAGCAGACTTAAAAATTAAGTGGTCAAAGCGCCCATAGAGCAGGTCAATGAAGGCATTTTCTATTGTACGTGATTTCACCAAAACAGGTAGATTTCTATATACATATCTGTATTAAAGCCTATTTTGTCAGGGTACGTACTTTATTTTTTGGTTCGTGGTTTTTTGGGGGGGGGGGGGGTTGTTTGTCTAACTTTTAATCTTCCATGTTGGATTTCTGCCTTAACAGACCCTGCCTGCTGCGCTGCGTGCGCTTAAAGGAAAGGCAGCTCTGCAGTGTTTTACAGACGAGCTGAGTGTCCACGTTCAGCAGAACCGAGCCATACTGGACCACCAACAGTTTGACTACATTATTCGAATGATGAACTGCGCCCTTCAGGTGAGTGGGCTCATAGTAACGCGATCTGTAGAGGAAATTAGGCATAGGCCCCTTATTTTTACCTAAAGTGGAAGCTCCGTAATTGCAGGGGATTTTAAACCAAAATGTGCATCAAGATTTTAGGGTTTTTTTCCGCTGCTAAAACAATCTAAGTTCTGTATATATATTTTTTTTATACATAGTCCTAAAGCTGCCACCCTTCAAAACAGAGCAGACTAGAGTCTGCAACTACTACTACTACAACAGTCCTACTTAGGTTGCAAAACAAAAACCTCAGACTTGAACACCCCTAAGGACTCTACTCATATTATAGTTTGGGTGCCAACAGTTTCTTCGCCTATCATGGCGTCATTATGTACAGTTTGTAAAGACAGGAGAGAATGTACAGTTATGTTCATATTCTCCTGTTAAAGAATGTGTTTAATGGATTAGCCATCAACATTACTGAAGCCCTTAGCTACTATTGGTTTATAAGTGGTAATTTCCACACAGGCGGCACGCTTTTAGTTTTGAGTGAATTTGGGTATTTAAATTGTCATCACGAAGATACATCTTTAAAATGAAAGCAGTTCCTGTTACAGAAAATCAATGATCTTATTTTCTTGTAATCCATCATGTACGTTATGATCTATGCATAGTCTAAACTTGATAACCAAGGGTTTAAAACCTAGTTTACATCTAATCTTGTATGGGGTACTGAAAGGTAAAAAGTCAACAACACTGTTAGGGTTGTGTGTCAGTCAGAGCTGTTAGAAGTCTTGCTTAACCATAAATGTGTTATTTTTTACTTGAGGAAATATTTTACCTATATATTCAGCATAACTGACACCACTGTTTTCTTTACATATTGACTTGAATCCTCTGCAAATTAGTATAATGTTATTTGTTCATCTGTTCAAATAAGAATGGATGATGTGCATCTAATGGCAAATTACATTTTAGACATTAAAACCTAACTTTGTGTGAAACCTGACTTAAACCTGGGGGTCTTGAGACAAAGGCTAAACCTGTGGCACAAAGATTTGTGACTTGACTCCTTAAAGTTTGTGAAAACCATAGCATTTTGCAACATGCAAGGCCTTGGAGTGCAGGTGTGACAATTGAGATGCAGGGAGGGTTTTCCATCTCGGCAGTGTCATCAAGGCGTTGGCCTCAGTTTTTATGGTACAACTTCAGCACTCTCACATATAGCGTGTCACGAGAATGCTAAAAGTGGGCTACGAGGGTGGGCGCACATAATGGCATCCAAAGGGGAATCCAGAGGGTGTGGGTGGAAGTGCTGGCACTGGCTGTTGTGTGGCGAGTGGGAGATCCTCTGTGGCAACAAGTGGTCAAACAGTAAATGTATAAAAAAAACAACTTTAATACAAGAAAGTTTGTGTTGATTTTAAGACACCTTTTGAAAGAACTCACACCAGAAAAGTCTACATATTAAATTATTTTTGAAAACTTTATCTGTGAAAGATGTTCCAGTTATATTTAGATCTTACACCGTTAGTTTTTGCCTAGCAGACTCTCTTTGTAACTCGTTGGTGCCGCCAGTCCTTGGCGTCCTTTGGAAGAGTCAGAGTGCTGTTTCACGAAGCTCGTAACTGAGTCGCCGACGCTTTACTCACCCCCGAGCAGCCGGTTGCCTTATTCGTAGTTTTTCATGTTTTACTGCTCTGAATCAGCTCATTCCAGAGATTTTATTAATCTAAAGCTGTCCTCTTAGAGTGCAGCTTTTATGGTGCGACTTCGGATTCCATGCATTCCTTTCTCCCAGAAAATAATGGAACATCCAGAGGACACGGATGCTTACTATACAAGAGTCCACATTGAATTTTGCTTTGTTAGTGCAAGAAAATAAATACCAATAATTAGTCAGTATAAATGTATTGCTAAAATTGTTATTTTAAATTGGTTCCTTATTTCAAACTAGAGATCTGTTGGCCGTGACTGTAATTATACAGAAGTTTCTGAGGGGTTTCAAAAAATGATTATTAAGCACATGGTGAAGAGATTTGATGTATCGTGCACTTCTGTAAACAGAAGTAGTCCGTTTTTCTTCAGAGCACTTTTCTGCCTCTAATTAAAAGATTTTGAATGCATTTGTTATCAGCTTTGATTCGATGCCTTCGGTTTAGTTTTTTCTGCTGTGATGGGTCGCCCGCAGCTGATCTTTAAAGGAAATATAACTAGAAAATTATTTTTCACCGGCCTCTCCTCCGACGCCCCAGATGCAAAGACGTATTCCAAGCGCATCTGTTTGTGCGTGTGTGACGTCCGCTGATAAAAATGTTGCTCGCTCTTTCTTTGGCCGGTGACAGCATCTGTCCTCGTTCAAGTTTTTGGAAAATGTGTTAATGTGACACATTGATCTGCAATGACTAAACCTTTTTGAGGCTCCGAGAGAACAGTCCATCCCGTTGTGTGGATTTGATCAATGTTTGCCTTTTAAAAGGTTTCTCGCAGCTGTAGGAAGTGACCCAGCAGTTTACAGCAGTTTAACGGTCAGGACATTATCATCAGGTTGGAGTTATTCCTTGTCAATACGTTATTTGTTTTGCCTTTCACTAAAAAATGTGGTTGACACATGAGCAGGAATGAACTGATGTTACTGATTTTTCCTGTTTGGACGGTTTTAATCAGAATCTACGGTCCTTCTCTGCTAATCACGCACAGCACTGACCTTTGTTTAGGCATTTGCTCGTTTTATTGCACTCTAATTAGTTTGTATGGGTGTGTGTGCGCGTGTGTCTAAACAGGTCAGCGCCACAACTTTTAGAAATGAACACTGCGCAAGCCATGTGGGGGGATTGAGCCCTGCTGTGGATGTGTCGTGGCATCTCAACCATTTCCTGTCAGATAGGATTATGAGCCCTTTGCGCTATTACGGGCCGTGGGGCTCGCGATGGTGCTCAAAAAAACACTCTGAAATGCAGTTTACTACGAGGCGGGAAGTCTGCACACAGGGGGATGCAACAGCACGCAGTGTACGAATGCTGCAAAGCTGGAGCAGAGCACACGTTAAATACAGATGTGCTAGGAGAAGAACTTTGTAGATGTTTTCGATTATTGTCCTGTAATGTAAGCCCTATACACTGAGTGTATAGCCGTCATTCGAACTCTGTGTACTAGACGCAAAATTGCGTCCAGCATTTTCTTTATAGGATTCTTACACGATTTAGATTGAATATTAGATTTCTGCTGTGAGAACAGGGCCCCCTTTTTGCCTCGCTGGCCGTGATAGCGATGACCTTTATGTAACGTGGGCACTGGGAATCTCTACCCGATCTCATTCCCATAACAGTTTTTCTAGGATATTCACGAGTTTATGAAATTTGATAACCTCAACATTTCAATAAAATATGTTTCATGCAAATAAATTTTTTTTCCAGTTTGTTCTAATCAGACTTTATATACTAAATCCGAGCATGATTAAAGGTCTTACATATATTAAGTCTTTAAATCCATAATATCACTGAGAAGTCAGAAATACCTCTAGTTTATTTCAGAAACATCCGATTAAATAGTTTGTGGTTCAACTGTCAAAAACTGAAGATTAGCACTAAACTATACTGGGTTAAAAACTGCAAATTGAAGAAAACATTTGTCATACTTGTAGTTTTTTTGATTCTTCGTACAGAGGGGATTATTGGAAAATAGGCGAGATCAACACTGGAAATGTCGCCATATTACGGCGGATAAGATCTAGCTAAGTTTTCATATAAGTGTCATATGAATTTTAGCAACATTTTAATGACGCCAAAAAAAAAAAAAAAAAAAAGATAATAAGTTAGGTTTTTAGATTGAATCAACAAGGG
>JAVLVB010000047.1:162593-220583 GCA_032876305.1 Orestias chungarensis
AATTCACCTCAACTGGGTGTAAAAACGTATTTTTTATTGTTTGGATCGACTCAGATGGGAACCCTAACCTTTTACACTAACCGGCCACTTTATACGTTACACTTGGCTTACTGCCTTATAACCTTTTAACCTAAAAATCAAACGAGATGTCACATTGGTGGTCAAGTGTTTTCCACAAGGAGAAACATTCAGGCTTAGTGCCAGGCAGACTGGGTGTTGTCCAAGTGCAGAGGCCAGAACATGGTAACTCCTTGCAGTATAATCTGTCCTATTTTAAAAGAATTTTATGATTTTAAAAATCCTCTCTGGTAATCTCCAGGACCAGAACTAAAACAGGAAGTGGATTTTGGTTTGCATGCTCATCGCTACTAGATTGAATTTCTATAAACCTGATTTGTACGGAAACCTTTTGCCCTTTTAATTACTGACAACTTAATGTTTCCTGCAGCATTGTTTGTGTTCAATGATTCTAAAAGTCCCATCACATTATGACAGCTGTAACTTCATACCAAAGATTTCCTGGAAAGTACGCATTTTCTGAAAGTCACAGGAAATTGCGATTTTTGTTTTTTTCACATCCTGCGTGCTTGCAAACACAGCCTCCTTTTTCTCCTTGTTTGTTTGGCTGCATACGTGTCGGTGAGAGAATAGCCAAGTTAGTCATGCTCGCCATTTATGCTCCTGCAGCTCCAGGAATTAGGAACGACGGTGAGACATGCAGTAAATAATGGAAGGAAATGAAGACAGCGGGGTGTCCTCTTGAATAGACGTGCGGAGAGACAATCACTTCTCACCTCCATTCTCTAAATCCCTTATAGGTTAACATGCTTCTCCGTGCCATGAAGCACCATGTGGTTCTATTCAACCCAATCACGTAGCTCTCAGTTTAATACTTTTACCATCTCAGCTTTCACTCATCAGTCCACCTAATCTCATGCCATGCTTTGGATTTTACTGTGTTAGCTGACCTTTTAAAGCTTCTGAGTTCCCTATTACCCTGTCTGTTTGTTGAACATAAAGATTTCACAAAAGACAAAAATGTTAAACTGATCATGTTTTTCGTGGTACTACTGACAAAAAAGTATTTGCCTCAATAACAATACATACAGACTTGTGTGTCTGATGTTTAAATTGACCACATTTGAGTGTCTCCAACCATTAACGTCCGGTCCTTTTCATGCCATCTCAAGTTGAGACCTTGACTAGGCCACTCTAAAAGCTGCACTTCTATTCTTTGAGTTCTTTTTTGGCATCCTAACGTTAACTTGGTCACTGCCATGCTGCATCTTTCCAGTCTCTTCTAGCTATCTCCTTGAAAATCTACTACAGGTTTTTTAGGCCAAAAACAATTAAATTACCACCACAATTATGAACGGTCAGCATAATATTCACATTTTGAAATGCTGGGTTAGTTTACGGCTAGTTTGAGTTAATACAAAACTTCCAGAAACATAGTTTCCCCAAATTCTTGCTTGTTTATATTTGTTTAGTTTTTTTCTCCTTTTCTCCTTAATCAGGAACAATGATCTTAACTTAGAAAAGTGAGGCCTTCTTGTGTTGTAATTGTTGTTCTGGGTCCTTCTGTGACCTCCTGGATGATTTGTTGAACGACTCTTGGACTACTTCTTCCTATTGTAGCCACCTCTTAAGACGGTTTACCACTGATCGCCGTTTTTTCCATTAGTGTTTGCTTTGGTCAGACAGCAATAACAACAACGTTTTTTTTTCTCTTCCAGCCTTATAAAAGCCAATGTTTTTTCTCAGCTATTGTATAATTCGCTTTTGATCAGGATATCATGTGTTTTGCGTGAAACTTCAAAAATTAACTGACATAAAAGTTTGCTTCATTCAAAACATTGAAGCGTGACAACACAGGCAAATCAGAAGAGGGGGGTCCAGACTCTTGTTACAAGTGTTTATTGTAAGGTATTTAGGAGAAGTTGTGAGACGATGTTTATCTATAGTGCAACGTTTTCAGATCCCAGCCTTTCTCTCTCTCTGAGTTTCGATTTCATCGAGTTTTTCTTTTTCTTTTCTTTTATGCTGAATTTGATCATGTGTTAAATATTCACGCTTTTTTTTCCTGTTTGTTTCCACTTGTTGTTCTGTTTGACTGCCGTCCATGAACTCCTGTGACCTGCAGGATTGTTATGGATGCTGGTAACAAAGCTCTGGTATCGCTCCGACAGGCTGGAACATTTTACCGCAATCCAAATAAGAAAGAAGGGAAAAGAAAAAAAAAACTTGCAACAAGTAAAACAGAAACCATGTTGCTCGGTCGACGGGGGGGGGGGGCCAGGCTTTCATGTGTTTCGCATTTTCTACCTCGGTACATTCTTATCATACGGGATGGCGGTAAAAGACCCCCCTCCTACTGCTGACCACTATCTGAAGGAGCTGAATTCCTTTGGTTTTATCTCATAATAATTAGGAAACACCAGCTGTGCAGTTAATATTTCTAGATGTTTGCATTTATAAGCGCCGGATGAAAAATGCATAAGGTGCTTTTCACAAACCCTTTTTCTGTCTGCCTGTCATGCCGTGGGGCTGTGAGGTCAGAGTCATGGCTGTTGTTTGCAGGGGGTCTTAAATCAACCTTCCTCTGGCCGTGCTTCTTCAACAAATAAATCCCAACGGAGCTTACTAGGGATAAGAACCAATTTCCTGTGAGTCAAGTAGTTTTAAACCCGACATGCGTATTTTCTACCTATTCTCATCTCGTTTATGTGGTCTCCTTACAAAAAGTTTAGTTTGTGCCCCTAATCCTCTCTCATTTAATCCTCCTAATGCACCCCTCATCCAAATACCTTTCTTGAACAAGCATGCCCCTTTTTGTAAATGGAAAAAATCTCTCTGACCTAATTAGGGCCGCTTGATTGATGTCCATTTTTCAATTTAATGTACAAAATATTTGGATTTCTAGCAACATACTGTAATTTATTTGAATAATGCTCATATGACTATTTAGTTTAAGAATGCTATATTTGACACTGTCAATAATCTGACAAAAATGAGTCTGACAATTGTGTCAAGGAGTGGATTATATAAGTCTTATTGAAAAAACATGGCCTTATAATGGGACAGACCGGAGTGATAGTTTTGGCAAGCCGTTTTTTGAACTTTGCCCAGACTTTAAGTAAGATAGTGAAGATGGATGGTTTGCACCTCTGGTTTCTCCTCTAAATCACATCTCTATGGTGCTAATTTAATGTGGGTTATCAGTTATCCTCTCAGATCAAACTGTAGCTGCACTGATCCAAGAAGATGATGTTTATCCTTTTAGGTTAAACAAAAGCGATCGCTCTCTTACCACTGTCTGTCTGTCTGTCCCATGTGATAGAAATTATTGCTTCTAGGTTTTCAGCTCACATCATGAAAATACATTCAGAGTTTTTTTAACATCACTTCCGTTTTTGTCTCAAGATGCCTCTTGTCTGTCCTGCAGGACTGCTCCACCTCCGAGGAGTTTACAGTTGCCGCTGCCCTGCTGCCCCTGTCGACGGCCTATTACCGGGTAAGGAAACTCCAAAAAAACAATGTATGAGTGGACGGGCTGGAGAGACGGCCTACAATACTCTAGTGTTAACGCTGGGTTTCCTCAGCATTCTCTATAAAGACTAAATATCTCTCAGAGCTTGTTGTCGTCAAATTGTTTTTGTAAACAATTGAATCAGGCAAGTCCTGTCACGGCTGTAGGTTCTGCAAACAGTGACAAATATGATAAGAGAGGTAAAAAAGAAAGTAAGCGAAGTGAGTACATTCTTTCTTGATTCCCTAAATCAATCATAAGCCTCGAGAATCAACCTGTTTATTTAGGAGAGAGGTTAAAAAAAAATATGGAAAAATATGGTGTTTGTTAAAGTTCACTTTTTTTTTTATTTATAAAATTTTTTGACTATATACATTCAGCAAAACTAAGGATGGACATGAGGAAAATTATCTAATGCTCACTGTTAAGTACAGGGGAGGATCTGGGATGCTGTGGGTCTTTCAAAGGTCAACAGTAGTAAATTAAAAAGATAGATATAGTGGATTAGATTAGGTTTTTCACCAGGTGAAGAAGCATGAGTACATCAACACAGAAATCGTACCTCAGACACAAAAGTGACCTTTTCGCATGTCTTCTCATTCTGCTGAGCTAAATAATTGAAAACTGTGATTTGACTGAATAGGAAGATAGGATAGTAAAGTGAGGAGATTGGTCAAAGACGTTTCCTTTGTATGCTCCAGTAACATGTTAAAATCTAATCAAATTAAATGTTACTGTTTTGTAATATTTCACAGTCAGGCTATTCTACTGCAGCAAAATGCACATCTGTACCAGTTGCCAACAGCTCCAGCTGGAACTGTGTGGGTTTGTGGTGCGTGGTAATTCAAACAATAGCAGTGCAACTAAAAATCTTAAATGGGTTTAAGTCACAGATTGTTACACTAAAGCATTGATATAACTGTAGAAAAATATCACAAAATCTTTGTGATTTTAGAGTCTTCATTGTATTTTAAACTATATTGATACAAAATGCAAGATGGGAATATTCATAGGACTTTACTATTAATTTTATCCATCTTAAGGGTGAGTTTTACCTATTATAAAAAGTCAGTAACCAAACCATTTCTTATCAACTGTAAAATTCCAGTGTGACCCCTTAGCTGTCAAAAACCTGTAATAGCAGCAGAACTGTTCATTTTTCCTTTTAGACGGTTTTGTGTGATTAAATTAGATACACAGACATCAAGAATCAGTTTATTTATATAGTGCCAATTTACAACAGGTGTCGTCTCAAGGCACTTCACAGAAAATCAATTAAAATCAAACATACATCATAACAAATCAATTTGAAAAAGTTTCCAATCTAAGGAACCCTAGCAAATTTCATCGAGTCATTGACTTGCAGCTTTCACTCCTCTGCAATCAGCAGACTTATCAGCAATCTCTCATACTGAGCATGCATGTAGCAACAGTGGAGAGGAAAAACTCCCCTTTAACAGGAAGAAACCTCCAGCAGAACCAGGCTCAGTACAAGCAGCCATCTGCCACGACCGACTGGGGGTTTGAAAAGTCGGAAAACTAAATTAGAAGCACAGGATACTGAAATAATAGAGTTTAAAGCAGCAGTTGTAGAACGTCACTGGAAGCATCTCAGCCCATGTTCTCATCCAAGAAGCTGTCTCAGCTAACAGAACGCCAGACCAGGTGTGGTTACTATGGAGAAAAGAACACTAAGAGAAAACAAAAGGTTAACAAGGTTGAAATAACGGTAACTAAGTAGATTGGACAAAGGAAGAAAGTAGCAGAGAGAGAAGTCGTCATTAGTTTCCAACATCTTTTAGTAAATGTTTTTAATCTAGAGAAATTCATCACAGCATGTATGATCAGTTTTAAAGGCGGATCAAAGGCGTTGCATACAAGTAAACGCTTCACATACATGTTTTTTTTAGTATATCAATACTAAAGCTTAAAATGTGCTTTTAGCTATTAAGTTGACAGATGTTTGGACATGTGATTCTGGAAATGTGTGGAAACCCTGAAGGTAAGACTGATGTGGGCTGACATCTCCCGCTATTTTAACCTGTGACATCTGCAGATATTTCAGCATGAGCATAATCAGTATACCGCGTTAAAGCACTAACAGAAAAGCGTGAGGGAAAGACCGTGGTCTTTGTGTTCTCAATCATAACATCGGTGAAGTGTAGGTTTCACCACAACAAGATCCTGCCAGCTTGCCTGTTTCTATAGCTATAGACAAAACTCCCCAAACTAGGCTTTTGTCAGATGCCACTGATATATCCCGATGGGCAGGACTGGGTCATGGCATACTTTCCATCACGATTTGTCTGTTTTATGACACTTTCCATTATAAACCATATTATTTCACTTCCTTTTTGCTCTCTAAGAGCTGCTGGCAATTAAAAATTTATACATTTTATAAATATTTTACTTGCTTTTCTTAGGAAAACATTTGATTATTACCAGTTTGGGTGGGGATTTAATAACGCATGCGTCCTCCTGACACCTTGCCATGTATTCATCATCCCTTTCTCACATGTTTGTAGGTATTGTGTTTTATATATATATATATATATATATATATATAAATTGCCCTTAAAGTTCTGTTAGATGACTGGAATCTGTTTCTTTTTCACAGAATAATCTTCATAAAACCTTGCATACAGTAACAGTCTGTGTGTGGCTTTAGAATAGGTTGGACTAAATAACCATCAGTGCAGTTGATCTTTATGAAACATTTATAGATCTGATACTATAGGAGTAGCAATATAAACTGAAATGTGAGTTTTTGTTTTGCATCTGTAGGTTTTTTCTAATGTGGTTAAAATTATTGGGTGCTTTTTTCTTTTTTTTTTTACAATGTTTTTATAGTTTTCAAAGGAAGTTCCCTTGCAATAAAAGTGCAGTTTGTTGCTCAGGGAACTGGCCTGTCGGGTCTTTTTTTGTTTGTAGCTCATGCATGCTGGCAGGCGTTTTTCAAGCATGAATTGAAAACCACTTTGGACCGAGCCGTGTTAGGATTGGTTTCAACGATTTTAAGGGGCTTTCTTTGATGTATGTTTCTGTGATGCGCCTGTAAGCGGTGTGCGCTTTACTTGGATCATACGAAACATTGGAGAAGACAAAGGGGATTTGTTTTTAAAAAAAGCTAACTAAATCTCGGAATAGGTCGACTCAGTGGATTAAATAAGGTCAAACCCCCCAGTGGACTTGTGCATTTGTTTTAATTAAACAGAAACAAAATATGTCCTTACAACATTACCTACCGGAAAGTTTTCGTGCTTTAGTACATAGTTAGAAAACGGGCATATGCGTTTCGACAGGACATGCAAAAACGTCTCCTTGCTTTTCCATCATTGTTTTCATTTTCAGATTTTTCACAAAGTTTTGCATGAAAATTATTTGACAATATATTAGTGTTTATCAAAGGATCGCATTTTTCGATGTTACTACCTTGGAGGTTATTGACACAATTGTTGGGTTGTCAGTGAACACGCTGATTTGCTCAGTGCAGAGTTTCCTCTTACCATCCAGTTAGTGCTGTTTGCATTTAAATGCTTTCATTTTCTCATGACAATATAAATGTATTTTTCCAAGTGCTGTTTGAAAGTCGATTATCAGTACAACACTCTTCTCTTCTATGGCAGCCCTATCAGATCCAGTGTATGACACGGGGTCCGTCCTGGTTTGGTGTTCTTGGCCTGACTTTTTGCCGCCTCGTGCTGTTTTCATGCGCAGTAGCACTGTCGCCATAGTCCCCAAGGTAGCAGGTCAGGGAACGTGGGAAGCGTCTTCTCAAATGACCATCCCCAGTATTTGGCGCGATAGAGACCCTGTTTAGTTTTATTGCTTCCCAGACGCTGAGCTGACATTGTTGGCCAGATTCTGTGTTATGATGTTTTGTTTTTCACATGTCTTGGGTATTCCCTAAGCTTTTCCTCTTGTTGTAATTAAACATGAGTGGTTTCCCTAACTCTTTAGCTTTCGTTTAAGTATCCTAGTATTACCGCCTAGTCAATAAAATGGTATATTGGCCTTGTAAGCCACAAAGTGGAGTCGCAGCAACAACTTTTAAAACGATTTAAATGACAGTAAACTTTAACGTAGCATAACTATTATACTGTAAGTTAGCCTCTGGAGGTATATCTTATTCAAGCACAGCACACTTCTTACTCACATTTTTACATTCTGGGCTCGTAAAGGCAGGTGGATTTATCAGTAGTTGAACAGGCATCACAGATGATTATTATTTTGCCCTTATCTCGTCTAACATTTAAATATGTTTGACTTCATCTTGAGGATAACCGATTGATAAGCTCATACGCATCTATTGCATAAAGAGAACACTTGACTGTTAGCATTCTTGTGGACAGAGTTTATCTGTGGACCAATTTGTCATCCCACTTTGTCAAACTGCTCTCCATGCTGTCCTCACAATGGACGGTGACGTACTCTTTCTGTAAAAAAAAAAGAAGGAAAAAAAAAGCCTTTTGAAATATTTCTGTTTACTTTACTAAAGCACATTTTCATTGCCGTAATAAGTATTTGCCTTCTCAGAGGTGTTTTCTCTTTATGTGTATTTTGCAAACGGAAAGGCCGCAGACGTTGGTGACATGAATTAAACATCCACATTTTTTTAATGTATCCTTGTTTCGCAGTGATCAATTGGTAGTTGGGTCCGAGTTGTAGTTCTTCTCTTAATTTTTAGCTTTTCAGGGTGTTTTTGTAACACTCTGGCTCCATAGTGCCTGAAGGGATGGCCTGTTTTTAGGTCAAACATCCATTCTCACCGAGGACTTGTACAGAATCAAGTGACTGTTTTGTATCAGCGGTTCACGAATGCTCTAAATTCTTTCAAAACATGTAAATAATGTTGATGCTTAAAGGCTTGCGACAGCACAGATATGATGGTCTTCACTTAACGTCTCTGTTCAAGTATGTACTTGTTTCAGTGACGACACACATCGTGTGTTCGTCTTCTTAGGCCGCAGTCAATCATGCTGCAAAGGTCTAAATCAGGTCCTGGAGTTCAAAACGAGATGCCAGAACCTGATAACCTAATTCATCTGACCCGTACACTCTTCTCTGTCCCCCACTCTTTGTGTTGTTTTTCTTCTTGTTTTTCACCCTTTCTTCCTCAACCCCACATTCTTTTACCCGTTCGCACAACCAGATGGGTCCGACTGTGCTGCACTCCCTCCTCCCCCTTCATCTCTCTGCCTATACCTTCCATTCCCTCCTCCCTTTCCTCTCTCCTCCTCCTTGCACATCTGCCTAAGAAAACAGCGGGTATGCTTTGTGAGCGATCATCAATAAGAGAAGCCGACCTCGGTCAGTTTGACCCAAGCATATCCGACAAGTCCGAAAACACAGCCAGGCTGAATATAGAAAGCCCTGACGAATAACACACCCATACCCCCTGCACAAACATGGATGCACACCCACATAGCATCTGCTACGAGACATTTAACACACTCAACTGACAGAGAGATATGAGAGTATCTAGAGGGCTACATTTCTTCTTATATTAATACTTTTATGACTTAATTTTGCAAAGTTTCTCCCGACTCTAAACTCCCGTCTTGCACAATCTTGGGCTAAGCTGCGTTTGTAGCTTTACCTCAGAACACTTCTATCAACTTTTGACGACTGCTTGTTATTTATTCTAGCAATCCTCTGGCCTCTTTCCCATGCTCACTTTAAGGCAGACCGCTTGGTTAGTCTGATAGCAAAGGGAGATAAATCATCTGTCTTTTCAAGAGAGAACAGTTCATCTAAACATGCGGTCATTAATGTCATCCGAAAGTTGGCTTGTGATCTACGGCAACGAAGCACTCCTGTCGGCTAAATAAGTTGTTTAGAGGCAGACAGAAGAGGAAAGTAAAGAATCTCTCGACTGCTGAAGGAAAAAGATTTTATGTTTATGCTTAAAAAAAAATGTTAATCCTTTCTTGTTATTGTAATAAATTAATTTGTCATATTTGTTTTGCCGAGAAGTTGATTTCCCACAATATATAGCCAGGCAGGTCTAATTGTGTATTCATATTACTGTTTTAGTTTCTTATAAATGTTTTTTATTTGCAAAACAAGTTGACGTTCTCTTTGATAAGACGCCTCAGGCACTCCAGCAGACCTTTGCTCTGAGTCAGGAGGGGAAATGGCCCTGCATACTTATAAGTACGGCATAAATATAAGCTCGGCTCTCAATTAGCTCTATTGTTTAAACTTTGACAAACAGGTCACTTACGAAATGTATTTGCTAATGTAGTCATGTGACGTGAGTTATGTTTTCAAGGACACGTTTGCTGTTTCTTAGAAATCTAATAAGCAAACTTCTGTCACCTCAGCTGACCGTAAAATCTTAGACAAATCATCCGAACAAAGCCCAACATCTGCTGCTCCTCCGTCTGAATACGTCTTATCAGTGAATCTGAGTCTGAGTCACTAGACCCGCCCTCCAGTTAGTATTATATTAAACTTTATAAATGCAGCTTTTAATTTTGGTTTCATGATGACTCCTCAGCCTGTTATCTGTTTTTCAGTTTCACCTTAAACACATCGGTTTCTGCTTTAGGATTTGTCTCAGCTTTCTTAGATTAAAGCATCACATGGTTACAAATATGGTAAGGATTTTTGTCCCAGCAATGTGCAAAAGTTTACATTTTTCCTTGGAACCGAAATCAATTAAAGACAGACTCATTTGCTATAGTTAAGCCTTAAATATTAGCCTGGAATGAATGTTTTGCTCTATGTTGGTCTGTACAAATCTGAATCAAAAGTCGTTTTTCTAGAGCAGTTTACAAAAGTCTCAGTAACTGTATTCAATTCTTCCTCTATCCACTTTATTAACAGAAATAGGACACTCAAACTGTGAAGATGCAAAACTATAATTAACTGGGACAGGGTTGAAATCCCCTAAATCCATTGATACTGACAAGTAGTCAATGAAAAGAGTACAAATGTTCAAGACTCATCGACTTGTTGAGTGTAAAAATAAAAAAAGCAATCTTGTAGTAACGGGTTCTAACGTTAATTTTCCGTGATCACATGTTATCAAAACATCTGTTGTGAAGTAGGCTTTTAAAATGAAATGTCCTTCATAATACTGAGCTGTTTTTACTGATCATATGATGAGTAAGATGATATAAATACTCAGCATTACTCAGGTAACCACAACAAAAATTGTGGTTACAGAGGTAAAACTAATGTTATTTTGCTCGTCACAGCGTCGATTGATTCAGGTCCCTGTCTTAGATCTTTCTCAGATCCTTTTCCTTGATTATGAGTATAATTCATTATCCGTTAAGGTTCTCTCACTTGTTAACAGGATATCAAAGGCTTTGCTTTCAAAAACCTGTAAGACGGCCTTTTTAATCCGAGGCGTCTTGTTTCTCCAGATAATTGGTTTCATCTCAGTTATTTAACATTTAGGAGAAAATCAGCGGGGGGGGTGTTGTTGTGTAACCATCAGGCTTTTGAGCTTTTCAAGATGTTTAACCACCATTTTGCATTAACATACTACAGCTAAACTGAGTTTGTCGACAAACTTTACTGTGGCCATAGATTCAGAAAAGAATGGTTCACAATTGACACCTGCAAATTCTGAGTAAGACTTTGATCTAGCGGTGTGTGTATGTGTTTCAATGTGTTTTCAACTGTGTGGGCATTAGCTGTGCGCTCAGCCTCCTTCTGGTGTCTGGCCCACCACAGTGGGAGTAGATCTGTTTTTGTTCTGTCTCTTGTAATTACAGTGACCTACCTCGTGTTCTCATTCTTCAAAAGCAAACGATGAAGTGATAATAGACATCGCTGGATTGTGTCAGACCCAGGGGAGAGAAATCAGAAGCTAATCTAATAACTGGCCTGATCCATGGCCGGCCGCTCTAAGACTTTGCTGCAAGACCGATGAACGGTGAAAGTTTGCTTTCTGCGACTGCTCGGTTGAGGTTGTGTTATTTTCCTCGTGCAGGTTTATTTTCCTGGTCCGGGGTTTTGCACTGTGCAGTAAAGAGCAGTGTTAATATTTTCCGCTGAGAACTCCATCTCTCTCTGAAGTGGTTGTTTTTGCGAGCCGCAGCTGATTCACTTCGCAGACCGCTGTAATGAAAAACAGCGTATCCGTTTCCAAACACATCTCGACACAGAAGACAGGAGGCGTGGTATGCTGCTACAATAAGGGTTGTTATCTGTTTCAAAAATTGCAGCTTGCACTGAATGATTGATCTCTTTACACCTCATGGGCTCGCTTCTTTTTAGCATTTCTCCCTTTTTGTCAGATTTTAGCAGATTTGTTTAACTCAAAGGTTTTGAAGTAAAATATGCAGCCACTGAAAGATTACCTGGCATCCGTTCTGACTGCACATATGGATGGTTGATGATAATTAGAATCCTAAAAACATCTATTAAGTTAACGTTGTAGTTGAATATTATTATTTTTATTATAATAATACTATTGTAATAAAGCTGGACTTTTGTGCATTTAACTTTTATTTAAGTTTTGTGCAAAAATACTCCCCAAAAAAAGATGTGTGAGCATTTTCTGGGAAATAGGTTTTGCAACAATTTCTCTAAAATTTACACTGTATATCATCAGAGAAACAATCTTTTTGGCAGAGATTTAATTGCAAACAGTTTGTTCTGCTTTTTTTTTTCTTTTTTCTTTTTTTTTTTTGCATCACATAATGATTTTGGCCCTTGTTTGTTTTGCAGAGACTGTCTGCTGGGGTGAACCAGTTTGCCTATACTTGCATACAGGACCATCCCATTTGGACCAATCAGCAGTTCTGGGAGGCCACTTTCTACAGTGAGGTGCAGAGTCAGATCCGGACTCTGTATTTAAACACCTCAGAAGAAAAGAGAGCCATCACCATCACCCCTGCAGTACGGAAGCAAAAAACAAAAACAAAAAAAAAACGTCTGTTGAGCCTCGCTTTCTGAATATGCGCTAAAGTTAAAAATAAATGATCCACAGTAAAACACATTTGAAAGGGGCAACATTTAAAAAAATTATTAACAGCAGAGGTGAAGCTCCAACTGTTTTGCTTGCATCTGCAGGATGCAGTGTCCCAGTCCGCCGCTGGTAGAGACGAGGAACAGACGGCCATGGACCTGGCGGCGCAGCAGCTGCGCTCGTGGCCCAGTCTGGGAAAGGAGAAGCAACAAGAACTGGTGAAGAACGAGGAAAACACTGTGTTTAGCCAGGCCATCCACTACGCCAACCTCATGGTTTACCTGCTGGTTCCCCTGGACACCAGCAAGAACAAGCTCCTGCGTAACATGCCCGTCACTGACTGGGAGAGTGGCAGCAACAGCATTGTGACAAACAGGTGAAGATTTGCTTCTGTGGATCAATGCAATGCGTTTAGTTCTTTGTATTTTGCTTCGTTTACATTTAAAAATGTCATATTGTCAAAATTATTTTACTGTCGAAGCAAATACAAATACAAATACATTTTCTTTTAAAATTAAAAAAAATATATTTTGTTAAGCAAGGTGACCTTATTTTCCTTTCTACCCAAATGTATGGCCATTAGTTTGTAACTTTAAACTCAGGTGCACTTTGGTGCTGCTGCAGAAAAACAGGCCAAAGCACAACGGCGAGTTTACATCTGAATGGCTAAAAAAACACGACAAGATAATGATTTTTAGTTGGCTTTGTGGACATAAATCGGATTGTGAGACTGTGGCATGACTTTAAACAGACAGTTCATGCTTGAAAACCTTGTAATGCGTCTGAATTAAATAAATTATGCAAAGTAGAGTTGATGAAAATTCCTCCAAAGTGAAATAAAAACTTGTTGACAGTGCAAATACCTGAGAGCAGTATCTCTGTAAAGAGATGCACTGCTGCATTTAATTATTATAGCATTATTTTCTTGACAAGCCATAACCGGGTCGGAGTCTGAGTTAAACTTGTTTAGAAAATGTATGGTAGAGCAATCGGTCTCTGCTGAAGGAAAGCCCAAGTTAAGTTGTCAGGATCTGGGAGGATGTAATTTGTCTTTAACAAGGTGATGAAAAGTGTGTGGGTGGATGTGGCATAACTTACATTATACACGATACCTTCTGTTTAGGCCAAACAGCCTGCTGTACTTCATTTGTTTCCTGTCTTAAATCTGTCGTGTGGGCCTACGCTGCCACGCGCCTAAAACAGAACATGGCTCGTTTTTATCCACCTTCAGACTTTCCTGACTGGATCAATCTAGTGTGTGTTTTTTTCCCGCTGCTTCGCAGTAACTACGTAGGGAATTAGAAAAGCTGCAAAAGCCTCCTGCGTTTGGTTAAATGTGAACGAGTTCTGAAGTTCACGATTTCCCACTAATAATCGGATTTGAAGTTTTGTTACAATTTGTACGTTTTGTCTAAATTTTCCATCTCCGACTTGTTTGGGAACATTTGATTTCTCTATTCTGTATTTGTCCCAATGAGAGCGTTGCGTCATTTTCTCATGTGAAACTATTTCTTGGAATAATATAGTTTCAGCGATATGTCTGGCTATCAACAAGTCGCTTGTGTCACACTGAAGAAACTCATTTGGCCGGTCACCATGTTTAAATGTGAAAGCTGTCGGCATGCTGCTCCCGTTTCTTGGATGCGGCGGTTTGACCTTTTTCTAATCTCAGCGTGTCATCGTTTATATTTGCAGCATCGCTGGCAGCATGGCAGAGAGCTTCGATACCGAGAGCGGATTCGAGGACTCGGAGAACAGCGACACGGCGAACTCCGTGGTCCGGTTCGTGGCCCGCTTCATCGACAAAGTGTGCACCGAGAGCGGAGTCACCCAGGAGCACATCAAGAGCCTGCACAGCATGATCCCAGGTGCACCAATCAAGCCAGATTTACTCCTTCTTTTCGCGCTCCGTACATCCCAGCTGCATGCATTCTGAGTTGATGCCAACACACACAGAATGAGTCTAATGACTCCTGACACACTTTTTAACTGAACCCTCTGTCTGACCCGCAGGAATCGTAGCAATGCAGATGGAAACTTTGGAGGCGGTTCATAGGGAGAGCAGGAGGTTGCCCCCTATTCAGAAGGTGATAATAAATAAAAATAAAGACTCAGACTCTTCTAAGAATCAAAATGTCAAGCTTTCGAGGACCATCAGATGCAATTTTGATGTGCTGAGCACAGCATTACAGATTTTACTGTGGCTATAATTGTAAGGAGTACTAGTCCTGTTTCCCAAACCTTGATGTTACATCTCCATGTTTGACAAGAGCTCATGTGTCTGGTTTTAATTTAATTTAATTTAATTTGAACCAGACACTGTATTAGGACCCAAAAGGTTTCTTATTTTTCTTGTGTTTTGTTAGATGATGTCATTCTGCCAACTAGGACATGGCATTTTAAAGTTTACCAGCCAAATGGGCAGCAGTGTGATCTGAATCCGCATTGTTATCTTTAGAAAGGTTTTTACGCGCATCATGACTCTTGATGCGCTTCGTCCCTCCTCTAAATTTAGCCTGCTCTGCAGAGCGCCAGTCATATCCATTTTTTTTTCCCCACTCAACAGTGCACTTAATGTTTTAACTTGTGGATCCAGCTGTGCCAGATGTCTGCCAGTTCTCTACAAATCAAAAAGTTACACACAAACAAACGTCATGCTATTACTGTCTTGGGAGCAGCTTGGAAACGCTCACGTGTTCATGTGAGAGGCAACTGGCATTCTGGACATTCAGGAATATCCCAGAATCTGCTAGAAAGCAGGCAACAACAGATTTGAGATTCTGGATTTGTCCGAATGGTTGATGTCATAACATTAAGCGGCTGTAATGGATTGTTTAGCGGGCAGCTGTAATGAGTTGTATGGAGACTCTCTTGTGTGTCCCGTTCAAGGACAGATTCAGGAGGCTATAATTACCAGCAGGCCAGACTTCAGCTCCCTGTGTCCTCAACAGGAAACCCTCTCATTGAGCTGATCTGCCTTCAGATTCTGAACTTCGGAACAACTGAAGGTTTTTGTGGCAACTCTGCAGGTCAGAAGGAGAAGAAAGCGGAGAACGGTGCAGACAGGAAATGAAAGAAAATGATCTTTGGTCTTCCTTAATGATTTGTATTAATAACAACCCACTAAAGTAATAAAATATATCTTTTTTAAAGTGTTTTACCTCACAAAATTAGGTTTTAATAGAGGACAAAGCCCAAGTAAATACAAGAAACACTTTTTGAATTTTGGCTTCTTTTAAGAGAAAACAAATCTGTCCAAACCAATTTGGCTCTGTAAAAACTAATTGTCCCATTGAACAACATGAAGTAGGCTAAAATATCAAAAAATCATGTCCTGATTGTAACAAGTAAAGAAAGTGATTGACAGTTCAGTCTACGAAGGCTTAGAAGGTAATTTCTACAACTTTGATGCTAGAGCAAAACGCAGTAAGAGCCGTTGTTCACAAACGAACAAAACGTGAAACAGTGGCGAACCTTTGCTAGAGCGGGTGTCCAAGAGTGCATCAACGACTTTTCTACGAGGTCACAACACAACCCTGAACTTCTAAAGCCCTGCAGACCTCGCTTGCTTCAGCTACGGTCAGTGTCTACGCTACAACCATAAGGGACAGAGGCTGAGCATCCAAGGCCGCTTCTAAAAGCACCTTATTATGAAAACGGCACAAAGACTTTCTTAAATGCAACCATGTCATTTGGTGGCGTTTGAATGCGATTCAGCAAAGCCAAGTGAGTCAAAATGTGACGTAAAAATCCCATTGCTAGTCCGCGCCAACCTTTGAGTCTAGCTTTTTTACTGGTATAATTGCAACAGTTATTAGATTGCGTAGACACTAATCTTTTATTTCATTGAACCTGCCTTTTCTCTAACAAATTAAATCACCATTTGGAATCAGATTTGTTTTTTGCTCAGATTACTTTGGTTTGATATTTGATATCAAAACGTTCACTCAATCTAAAATCAACAGTGGAAGGAATAAGGAAAAATAATTGCATTTCTTGCTGCATGTGCCATTACGTGTTTTTTTAGACTATATGGGCATAAACGTGCTATTAAATATTTCTTGGAAACCAAAGCTCACCGTTTCTGTTCTCTTGACAGAATAGGGCTGTGCATACATGATTGATGATGGTTATTCCATGTGAAAAGTATTTAAACAAACATTCATAAAGATACATTCCAAACCACTTTTATGTGATTGTTGACACATTCGCACAGTATACAAAATTTTAAGGGTTTGTAATTAAGCCGAAAAATAGAACGTGCACTTTGTCGTGCGTTTCAGTTGCATCTAAATTAAAACCTTGTAATATAGTTACAAAGGGCTGGACAGAATCAGCTTAACTCATCCTGCATGCGCTAAATACATCATATCTGTTGTCCAGATGTTGGAAAAATCTTAAAAAAATCAATAGTTCAGTTCAGTGAACACGACAGCCTTCTTTTTTCTTCAAAAAAGCAGAATTGGAGTTCTGCTGCAAAGATTAGAAAAATGAAATTGTTTGCAGAAAGTTACAAATTGTTTTTTTTTTCATGGATATTTTTTTATTTTATCGGATCCTTATAAAAAATGCTGTGTGGTGTTTTGTGCAAGTAAGGTTCAAAACTGTATCCAGAAAGAACATTTGGTGCTCTGATTAGACATTATGATGATAAATTTCTTTCCTGAATTGGATTCAGTGACGCAAACCTCACTACTAAGCTCTCAACTTCGAGTGCTTTGTTGTCCATGAAAAATTGCCTGAGCCAAATCTCAGACGTGCCTGTAAACAGGTACAAGTGCATAATAACGTGTCGGGCTTCAATGTTTCTTCCATCAGCCAAAGATTCTTCGTCCAGCTCTGCTCCCTGGAGAGGAGGTGGTGTGTGAAGGACTGCGGGTGCTGCTGGACCCTGACGGCAGGGAAGAGGCCACCGGAGGCCTCCTCGGGGGGCCTCACATCCTACCGGCAGAGGGGGCGCTCTTTCTCACCACATACCGCATTATCTTCAAAGGCATTCCTCATGATCCATTAGGTAAATACGGAATCCCAGCAGTAGAATCATTGAAACACTATAGTGCTTATATAAGTTTTTTATTTAAATTGTCATGTATATTTACATAAATGCCAGATATCCTTGCAGATAGTTATAGAACATAGTTCATTGTCACAAAGCAATTTTCTTTTTTGTGTGCTTTGAGTGACTAACAAGAAGAATGTTGTTTTGTGAATTTGTCTCGTCTTTGTTTCCGTGTGCAGTGGGGGAGCAGGCGGTCATCAGGGCGTTTCCGGTGTCGACACTGACCAAAGAGAAGAAGATCAGCATCCAGAACCAGCTTCAGCAGAACATGCAGGAAGGCCTGCAGCTCCGCTCATCGTTGTTTCAGGTAAACGCCCAGCGCTGGCCCGCCGATCGGTAGCTGCTCGTTTCAGTGAATTCTCAAACCCTTTGCTTTAATGCGAAACATCGATTCCTATGTACCACTTACAGCAAACTGATTGGTGCCCTCTTGATGATATGTTCATTAAAAACAGATTATATTGCAAAAGCAGTTAATTTCTTCAATGAACAAAAGCCAACATAGAAAATATTTAGTTTTAACAAATTTAAAGATGCCAGAATTATCTGCAGACACTCAGTCAGCAGTATGGTTTACACTGTTCTTCTCTAACAATGCACAATGATGAAGCACAAAGAGAGAGGGATCTTTAACCATTCCTATTTGCATAATCTGTCTAGATCCTCCTGTTTCTTTTACATTATTATGTTTAGTTACCCTCATTTTTTTTTACAGGATGTAGGTTTACAGACTAAGATAGCCATAGACGCAGGTTTACTTTGTTTGTGGCCAAAGGTTTTCGATCATGGGTCTCATACCCTGGTCCTCGAGACCCGCTGTCCTGGAGGTTTTAGACGCAACCCTGCTTTAACAAACCTGAAACAAATAATTGACAGTGCTGAGTTATTTGATGGAACTGTGTATAAGCAGGCTTGGATCTAAAACCTGCAGCACAGTGGCTCCAGAGGACCAGGGCTGGAGACCGCTGTTTTAGATCATTTTCCGGGCTAAAGACTCAAATGGTAATTTTTAGATAGAAGTGATCAGGTGATTAACTCCAGATTACTCTAAATAGTTCTTAATTGATATTATGGCCTCACGTAAGGTTTACTGTAAGTCGTACAGTAAAAGAAAAGTACACTAGGCAATAAATATAATGTATTATATTAAGGTTTAAAAACTTCTTAGTAATGAAAACCTGCTCTTGATGAGAAAACTTTTAAGCATTGTATTGTATTGTATTGCATGGTTTCATTTATATCTCCTGTAAATAATTAATTCATTTGGATAAGGGTTTTTCATTTATTTTTAAATGCCTTTTTACATCCATGTAGTCTCGGTGCAACAAGCTTCTCAGAATCAAAGAGAGAAGCTGTTTATGTGAAGCGTTAAGTAAGGATGTGTTTTTTTTTTTTTTATGTCCGTTGTAGTTAATTAAAGTAGCTTTTGATGAAGAAGTTAACTCAGAGATGGTGGAGATCTTCAGGAAGCACCTGCAGAGAATCCGCTACCCGCAGTCCATCTTCAGCTCATTTGCGTTTGCAGCAGGACAAACAGCTCCTCAGCTGATCCTGCCTAAACCGAAAGAGAGAAACACCGGCTTCAGGTTTGTAAATGAAGCTCCCCAGTAAAGTTAGTTGTTATACATCAATCATGTTCATGCAATGAAATATAACTGAATAGGTGTGTTCACTTCTGCTTCATTATTCTCATAGAACGCTGTCAAAAAGCATCGTCAAAGGAGCGAAGAGGGCGGGAAAGATCACCATGGGCCGTGGCAGTCAGAGCTCGCTGAAAAAGACGGACAGAAGCAGCCGAGCCTGGCAAGACGATGATGACATATCAGGTGAGAAAAGAAAAAAAAGATGTAACGTGTCGGAAACAGCGTTGTGATCTAATTCATCTGTTTGTGGTGGATTTAGTGTCCGATGACGGTGAAGCTCCACCCAGCACCACTTTGAGAGCGTCCGAGAAGTCCACCATGGAGCAGCTTGTGGAGCAGTCCTGTTTCCGGGACTATCAGCGCCTCGGTCTGGGCACCATCACGCTTAGCTCGTCTCGCTCCAAATCGGGCGAGCAGTTCAGGATTACAGCCGTGAACAGACTCTACTCGCTCTGCCGCAGGTACGAAAGCCGTCTGATCACTTATCGTCTCCTAATCTACAGCAAAGTAAAAACAAAACAAAAAAATCCTGCTTTTCTCGCCCTCTCACCAGCTACCCGGGGCTGCTGGTCGTACCTCAGGCTGTGCAAGACAGCAGTTTACACAAAGTAGCACGCGGTTACAGGCACAACCGGCTGCCTGTTGTGTGCTGGAAACATCCACGGACCAGAGCTGTGCTCATGCGCTCGGGAGGCTTCCATGGCAAGAGTGTGGTGGGGCTGTTCAAGTCGCAGAATACTTCCTCTGCATGTGGGTTTGCTATCTAAGAGGCAATGCTGAAAAAACAACAACACAGATCTTATGTTCAAAGTGGCGGCTAATATCTTTTCTGATTTTCTCTTCAGCACCAGCCTCCTCTTCTGATTCGTCCAGCAGTCTTGAACAGGAGAAGTACCTTCAAGCCATCCTCGACTCCATCCCCATCTACTTTAAAATTAACGGCACCAACACCCTGTCCAATCGCTCCCTGATTGGCCTCTCACCAGGTAAAAGATGTCGGAAAACGTATATGTTATGTCCACTAAAAGTCTTATTCTAGTGGATCTCCTCTAGTGGATCTCCTGCAAGCTTGTACTGCTACTGGTTAGCTTTACTGGCCTCTGAGAGTAATCACATTAGGTTTATCTTTACATTGGAATTATTGTGCCAAAGTTTCCTCCACAAATTACCAAAGGCAGTATAACTGAAAACCACGAAAGTCAACCTGCTGCTACAGAGCCAGAAAAAAGGGACTTTGGATCTTCTACAAGACCGTTATAGCTCTGCCTAATAAGTATAAATAACAAGCTAAAGTTAATAAATGTAGAAATAATAATAAAATTATATAATTTTTGCAGCTTTTAAAAAAAAAATTCTAAAAGATTTGTGTTGTATTACCATGAAAAATTACTTTAAAAGTACCTGTAATATGTTTTTCGGTGTGTTTTTCATGTAATTAGGTTGGAATATATTTGTTCTTTCACACAATTACATAATGAAAACAGTTTATTGTTTATTCTTAGTTCAAATCTTGAGTTCAAATCTTATAGATCTTACGTAGTATAAAAAGATCCAGCTTGTTTTTGTGTTAAATTTCTGCTACACTGTGATGTAAATATTGTTTTTCAGCCTTTTTACAATCCTGCCAGAGCAGTAACGATGGATTTTCTCATAATGCCATACCAGTCGGCCCGCTTTGCACAGTAGCTTTAATGGACGAAGGTCAATAATGTTATCAGTTAACAGTAATGGCTCTCAGTGAGGGGCATGAGAAAGGGCTGCTGAAAGCAAACAGAACAAAAGTCTTTGTTGCCTTTGCTGCCAGATGGACTGATCACACACCTTAAGGTTTCCTATCAGGACTGGCTGAACCACATGGTGACCTGGACTTGTTTCCATGTTTCTTTAAAAATGAACCCATAGAAGAGAAGCTGTGACATAATTAATAAGTCTGGGCTTCCTTTAGACGCAAGTGAGGATATACAAGCGTGGTTGATCAACAGGGTTCGACACATAAACATAAAAGTGTTTTACAATTATAATTATATAATATTAATTAGCTTTAATTTTATGTGAAGTAATAACAAAGATCATTAAATGTCATCACCGCTGCCCATACACCTACCTGACCTGATTTAGCTTTAGGGGCCTGGTGGGGAAAAAAAGTTTGTTTTCTAAAAGGACAAAAGGCCACAGAGAGTTCATTTCTTCCGATGAATTGAAAAAAGCACACACTTGCACTTGGCAAAGTTATTTCTGTTTGCTCCGGCTCTGTTTCTTTGTTCTCAGGTTATCGTTTTCTTCCTTTCTGAATTTGGTCAGCAGTCACCGACTTGCATTTATGTTCTTTGTGTGTGATTCCCAGCTTGTAAGGACCCTTTTTCTAACTACTACTATTTTGCGAGGACCAACTGCTCCTTATGATGCTCCCTAATCTTGGCCCCAATTGTAGAATTACTGTTTTTGGTGTTAGAGATTTGGTTTTGGGGTAACATGTAAATTGAGTTTAGGTTAAGGTTAGACTATAGAAATTATTGGACGTCCTCGTAAAGATAGTAAAAACAATACGTCAAAATATGTGTCCAGTAAGAGAGACAGAAAAAAAGTGGACTGTGTATAATCAAAGGATTTCGTAGGAACTTTATACAATAAAAGGTTATGCCAGAATTACCGGGCAGTCTAAGGTCTTCATTCATCTCTTTCGACTCCACCCAACCCTGCCTGTATCCTGCTAACACAGACAGTTTCTGCACATTTAACTCAAATGACCGGATCAGAGAGGGTTTTCGATGGGAATAAGAAAACACGAGCAGGTTACAATAAGCCTATGTTGACACGCTGAGAATGCAGTTTTTGTCTAATATTCATTGTGAAACTGTGCACTTGTAGCGTGCAACTTGTATTTACATGCTGGGTCGCTTTTTTGTTCCAGGCAGTGAAAGAAGAACTTCGCGGTTATCAAAGATGGCTCCCGGCCACTTAGACATTCAATTCTCGAACAGCTTCACCAGAGGAGGTGCGTGTTTCTGGTTGTTTAATGCTTCTTCTTTTTTTTCTGCTGCCAAGTGAAACATAAAGCACAAGTGTCGCGTCAACTCTGTAGCTCGCACCTATTTAATACTTTAAACTCAGGTTGACGTAGCTGCTGAAATTATCACCTGCATAGATTTCACTTCGTATGTGAAAATTTGGTTTAAAAACGTTATCATTGAATTTAATCGAGCTGAAATTCATAAATAGTATAGATATTTTTTTTCTGATTCATTACCATTGCTGTAATGTTATCTTCCACATTAAGACTTAATGTGCCGTTAAGGCGATACGTGACTGTTTGAGTTGGAATGTGAAGTATTGAAAAGAAACCTCAGCCCAGCGTTTTTGTCGCTGAGTCTGCTCATATCTCAGCCGTTACTCACCGATTCAGATTAAGGGTCAAAGCCAAACGTTTCAGATTGACTCAGTGGGTTTTGAGCTCTCTCATAAAACCTTGACACATCACCTACTAAATATTTGCACTCCTCTTTTGAGGAAAGAAGTGATTTAACTGACAGTTTTTTTACCCACGGTGTTAAAATAACTGTATGAAAGAGAAAATCAAACCTAAAACAATAATTAATCATGAAAGTTTTTCATATTAGAAGCACTTTTCTGTATATGAAATTACCTGATAAGGTAAGAGTTCACTCTGACTTGAGGTACTTGTAGGCAGAGGAACGTGGCTTTCTGCTCAGGGCGGCAGCCCTGGAGTGTCGCAGTCACTGTAGTCATTAGTCTTAAAATTTTTCTCTTGTTGTCAATATAAACTGGCACCTCCCTGTGGCGTGCGCAGTCTAAAGTGTAATTTTCCAAAATACTGCAACTGTTGGCTGGAGTTGAAATTTGATTTCTTACTTGTAATTCGGTGATAAGGGGTCATTTTATTGTATTTTTTTTTTGTGGACTGATTTGGCCAAGTTTAACATGTTAACTATTTAGACCTTTAGACGTAAAATATTTAATATATTTAAAAAATAAACTGAACTGATAAGGATGGGTTCAGCATTTTATTGTTTCTTTCTACCACTTGAACCAAATGTTTTCATACACCGTATGAATATAAATGTATATGTACATTTTTAGATTGATTTGCATAAAATATCACTTAAATATTTCCTTTTTTTTATTACTATCTTTAAGTGTGATTTCTATGATCAAATGTTTTGGGTTTTCTTCGACAGCTTCTGAATGTTGACCCATTCGCCTGAATCTGAATTTAAAAAAAGTATGAAACTTCCAATTATTCTGGCATTTATAGTGAATTAAAGTAATTTTTTGGTAATCTTGAATCTAAACAAGAAACTTTTAGGTTGAATTAACAGCAGATGGTGCAAAAGAAAAGAATGGCTCATTAAAATATGTGTGGTTGGGAAATTCTTACTTTTGATAATTTGCTACATAATCATTCTTTCTTCCTTATCAGTTGTCAGATTGACTTTTTATTTTATTTTTTATATAATGTTTTTTCCCAAGTTGCATTAAAAAAAGTCTTTTTTTGCAGAACGGGTTTTGTTGATATGTGCCAGCGCTCTTAGGAACAAACTTGTCCTGCACCAAATAAACCTAAATCTGGTCCGTTATTTATGTGTAGACTCCACCGGTCATAACATGTAAAATGTATTCATGCATGCTACTGTATGAAAATCATTCTCAGAATCATCAAACAAAACTAAATGTTTTATATTGTTGCTGTATACGAGCCAGTCCACTGTTAGTTTGCATGTTGTAAACCTCGGTTGGTTATGATGACGTTAATTTTGCTCCATCATCTCCTGTACCCAACAACCACCCAGTGCTTGTGTACCGAGACAAACTATTCCCTCATTCACACCAAAAACCGACCAGTAAGGAACGAATCCAGGACCAAGGTATAGTGAAACTGTTGCTCCCCCTCCGTTTTAACACATCTGTCTAGCCTGAGTCTCTCTGCATCGTCTAATCTACACAAACGCTCACTAACCCGGCCAGTCGCCATGGCTCACCACACAGCAAAGGTCTTACTTGGACCTTTGTGGAACGTTCTACTAATCACGGCTGACTTTGTGGCCGCTCCGCTGGGAGCTGTGGTTTTTCACAAGCCAGAGTGGCTGCTTTCATGTGATCTTTTCTGTCGTTCGTGTCTTGGCTCGGCATTGCTGTGGTCAAGAGCAAGTGGGGTCCAAAAAAACGTCCAGGAGAAGAAGCCGTTTGTCTTGAAACGAGACCCAAGCACACTGAAACTCCTGCAGGGCCGCAGCTCGACTACGCCCCGGACAGAAAGCTTGTCGGGGGTCCTGCAGATAAATTCGCTATTTGTGTGTAACTGAGTCACGTCAGCATCTTAATCCTGTCAACAGTTAACTGATCATATCTATGAAAAGTTTTACAGGGAGCTTATAAAAAACAAACGGGGCATTTCAAAATCCAACTATTTTAAGCGGGTTTTAGTTGAAACGATTAAAGCGTCTGTAAAACTTGCCTACTTTAAAGGGGGTTCATAAAATCGTAATTCAAAAGGCCTTAGAGTGATCTTTGTGAAAAATTGCATACCTTGATGGTAAATTACGATGTTTGAAAGTTATGGCATGCTGGCTTTCATAGAAATTGGTTCGCTGGACTTGTTGACTTCCTAAGAATTCCAGCGACTTCTGCTTCAAAAAATCTCAGATCCAACACAGGCCACTGCTTCGCTGGCAGACACAGGACATTAAGGTGTTTATATAATCCAAGTTTAACCGCTGTGCATGTGAATGCGGTCTGCATGCCGCAGGACATGCATGTGTAGATTGCATGTCGCATTGTTCGGCTGTAGTTTACTTGACAGCATGTCTGTCGAGTAAACTGGCTCGTCATTCCAGACAAGCCAGCTGCTGCACGCCTGTGACTGCATGCATCTCATTTTTTTATTGTGTTTGTTTGTAAATATCTGTTTGCAGGCATGTGGGCCAGTCTGCGCTCCAGCAGCAAACTCTCCCAGCATCCATTACAGGGCGACGTGGGCGCCAGGCTGGCAGGGAAGGATCTGGCTCCCCCTGCAGGAAGCAGCAGTCTGCAGGCTCAACTCCGGAAACATCAGGCCGCCTTTTACATCTTTGGAGAAAAGTCGCATCTCAGGGTGAGAATATTGAAACCAGAAGCTTTATTACCTTATTATTGTCATTATGCATTGTTTTATGCTGCAATAACATTTTATGCTGTTTTTACCTGAAATCTGTAAGTGCTATATGATTTTTGTGAACCTGAAACCCATATTGATGTCGGGTTTAGGTTTTTAGCTTGTGCTGGTCACATAGTTGCAGTGACCTAAGGAACATCCTGATAGTTAGTTGTAAATTACGCTCATTAGCCATTTTATTTGGTACAAGCGTTCAATAGAGTAAAAAAAAAACTGTAACCCAGTCTGAATCATTTCAAATGATAAAAAAATAACTTTATTCCTTCAATTACAAACTTGCAGCCTTTTCATTTCTCACGTTCTTGTGTTTTTCTTGTGTTGGATTGTGCACGTTACACAGGGCCTCAGACTGGACTCCTCCCTGAACTGCGAGCTAGTGCCGGTGGAGTTTGCAGACGCGCGTCAGGTGAAGGCTGCGTTTAAAAAGCTGCTGAGGGCCTGCGCCCCCAGTGCTCCGCTGTCCGACTCGGAGGACTCCTTCCTCAAAGCCCTGGAGGACTCAGAGTGGATGCTGCAGGTGACTAACAGCCATCACTTCCTCTCTTTTTTTTTTTCCCCCTCTTCTACAGCAGGATATTCACTGGGAGACGGGCTGAAAGTTATGTGGGTTTGAAAAGGGTCATCCTGTATAGCAGATTCACATCATGGATAAATTATGTGAATGAATCCACTCTGAAGCCGTTTTCCCAAAGGAAACACATTCTTAAAGAAGGGCTGCAAGCGTGCTAGTTATCTGATTGGCCCCCCGCCGTCTTACATTGACCACTCATGGTTAAAGAACACACTCCGTGGGAAACTGTCAGTCCTTTATCCCTCCACCAAACATGTTATTATGTCCTGCGCGGATAAATGTTTTGTGTTTACTTGTGCATCTACTCACATGCACCACATGTCGACTTCTCACAGCTTCACAAGCTCCTGCAGCTGGTCCTCTCTCTGGTGGAGCTCCTGGACAGCGGCTCTTCCATCCTGCTCAGCCTGGAGGACGGCTGGGACATCACCACACAAGTGAGAGAGCTGCATTCATGCCTTCTTTGAGAAAAAAAAAAAAAGCACACATAAATGCATACAGATGTGCGGAAGAGGCTGAGATCAGTGGATCTCTGCTGATAGAGAACTCAAATGAGACATTCAGTTTCCTTCTCAAATCAATTTATACCATCTGATTATGTCCTCAAATGTGATTTTTGTAAGAAAAAAAAAATCCTTAGTTCAAATGGCTGTTTGAATCATTTCAGTTCCTGTTGATTGTTTTATACATGGAGAGCTTTCCCGTAAATCATTAGTTTATGTAGCTGTTCAGAGGAATCCTGTCGTGTCACACTTCGTTGTTCCTGAGCTGTTCTCTGTGATTGGAAGCAGAAACGAGTACCTTCGCCCTGAACCTCCAACTCAGCCATGTGTGACTCATAAATCTGCCATCTCTAATCTACTGTTGCCCCCTCATCCTCTGATCAGAGGTGTCACTAATGTCCACATACGGGACGAGCTTCACTAGCTCTCAATCTCTTCTAATCTTGGTTTTTAAGGCTCAATGTTCTGATTTGGTAGGTATGTAAACAACACGACTGTTACTGCTGTCAGTATCTTAGCATTCTTTTATTATTATTTGTTTTCCTTGTTGACCTGCGCCCGTGTATGCCTCTTGATGCGTTCATAAGGCTTTTAAGGCCCCAGGCTGTTCTGAGGATCCCTCATGTGTGGCACGTGTTCAGCCCCGAGCATCTTTCCTCCGTGGCCCGCCAGGTCCAGCTCGGAAGAAATGGGATCCACCTGCTCCGGCTTGTCGTTTCACAGGCACCCAGCAGACAGGATGCTGAACTGTCTTTGCTATTTTTTCTGCACGCCGTTTGTCCCCACCTACTTCTCGCACTTCTTCGGATGCCTCATTTGGTTGCCAAAGCTCCAGCAAAAAATATAAAAAAATAATAATAATTTTGTCCACTTAGTGCTGAATCTTCTTGTAAATCTCACATGGGGGGAACCCTAAACTGTGATTCTTGCTCATTCGACACGCGTCAAGGCTCATTAACTAAAAGGACGCAGGCAGGGAAGCTGGATAATCACACAGCATGTATGGACAAGTGGTTCTTAATTGTTGTTTCTTTCTCTCTGTTTTTTAAGTGGGCAAGTGTGGCAAAATAGATTTTTACAAAAATACGTATTGATCGATTTTGAGGTTGATGGTCAGGCAAGACCGGGGGCGCCGATAGACCTCGGGAGTTAATTTGCCTTAACCTGTAATCTGCAACACGCACAGATGCAATGTTTGAATAATTCATATCTTTCAGCTTTATAGAGGCCGGGTAACAAGCTATTGATTTTATTTAGTCTTGAAAATGGGATGCGCGTGAAGGCTGCAGGATAGCAGCACTGGAGGACTGGATGTAGGCACCTCTGGTTACAATTATGCAACACTCGGTTTCAGAGTTTTAGGTAGGATTCAGTAAATTGACACAGCTGCTTCTCTGTTTAACATAGTCCAACAATCCAGGATATTGAAGTAGGACTTTTTAATTGCAACAAGCAAAAGTATATTCCTGCAGTGCTTGATAAAACACACAATTCAGCCACGATTATTGATTGTTCCCATCACCAAAATGCTATAATCATTGTTAAAGATTTAGTTTAGATTCAGTATCTCACATCATGGGTCGTCTTTTTTAACAGGTTAATGTTATCACGCTGTCACATAAGGAGAAGAGACAACTCATCAGTTCATTTGTTTGCAATTGTGTGGTTTAGCTAGGAGTCTGAAGCGTCGATCTTAATAGTATGGGTGATTTTTCAGTGTTGATTCAAAATCACACTGAAGTGTAGCTGTCTGCCTGACCTGGTTGCAACAGGGTGCATTCGCTTAACGACAAGATACGATTTCTGAATTTCCCTTTGGCCTTTCCTGGATTTGTCTTTGCAACTTTAATAGAAACCAGAAGCGGCATTCCTCAGGTTGGATAGAAGAAGCGGCATTCATCTGGCGATGTTTCGATGTTATGTGTTATCTGTTTTTCTTTTTTTTCTTGCTCAGATTGTTTCGTTGGTCCAGCTTCTGAGCGATCCCTTCTATCGCACCCTGGAAGGTTTTCAGGTGCTCCTGGAGAAAGAGTGGCTCTCCTTTGGCCACAAGTTCAGCCAGCGGAGCAACCTGAGTCCCAGCAGCCAGGGCAGCGGCTTCACCCCCGTTTTCCTGCAGTTCCTGGACTGTGTGCACCAGGTGAGCACACAGTCTCCCCCCCCCACACACACACACCTCTGTTACATGACTCCTCTCAGCTTTCCCCTTAACGTCAATCATGGACTTGCTTGGGAGCTCACGAGAAGCCTCGAAACAGAACGGTCGAGTTTAGCGTTTTCAGCTGTCACTAATTAGATGTTTGTGCAGTTAGGCACCTCTCAGCGCTAGACGCATTACAGTTTATTGCACCTAACAGAGCGCTGAGCGAGACCCCTACCCAGATGCTTCGTAACCTCAGAGATCAGAGCTGACAAGTCTGCGCTCGGATGTTTCAACATGCAGCTTTTGCCTGTGGAAAAAAGAATGGAGGAGCGAAGGATTTGTGTGAAACTTTCGCTTTGTTGGAGGGAGATTGTGTGTGTGTGTTGGGGGGCGGGTGGAATTTAAGAATGACACAGCTGAGGAGCAGAAAACTCTGTCCTCACTGAAATGCAAAATTAGAAGAATGTTGTGAGGGGGGGGATTCTGTCTCCTGAGGTCTCGCAGACCAACTCCCATACACTTACATCAACGCATAGTTTCTGCATTCGTCTTTTGAAAGTGTAGGCTTGGCAAATAAGATCGTTTGGCTCCGTTTTATTGCGTCTATGGAGTTATAAACAGGGGAAGGCAGAAGAGATTCGGACAAGGGGCTGAAAATAGAAGTGCCTCATCTCTGAAACAGCTGTTGTTTTTGCCAGCAGACCCAGGTGGCCTCAAATATTCAGCACTCTTGTTTGGCCACCTCACTCTGCTGGACGGGAACAATAGATCCGCCGTCTGGATTGTGTCTGGCGGTGATGATATTACCGACCTCTGAGGGGACAGGAGGTGCTCCTTCCTGTTTCTAATTTGTACGCTGGAGAGATGAAGGGTTAGGGTTAGATGAAGTTGATGCACAAAGATACATCTCAGCTGTCCTACACATGGACGATCACCCTCGAGCATTTTCCCTCTTAACTGTCTCAATTTTGTTTTTGTTTTTTTCAAATGTCCTTGCAGATTTTGGACCAACAGCCTCTGGAGTTTGAGTTTAATCAGTATTATCTAAAGTTCCTGGCCTATCACCACAACTCCAACCGCTTCAAGAACTTCCTGTTGGACTCGGACTACGAGCGCTTGGAGCACGGTCGGTATCAGAAAAGTTTAAAATTGTTGATTTTCCTGAAATTTGTTTCCCAGAAACTACTTTAATGAGCTTAAAACGAAAAAAAAAAAAGCATTACTAGGCCACAGGTGTCAACATTGCTGTCACAGCTTTGGAAAAATATTCACAAAGCAGCACATGAAGGATGACAATCTTAAATAGTTCAATGACTTTAATATCAGTAAAATGTATTGAAAGGTCGCTAAAAAGCATCAATGAACAAACTCCCTGGAGGAGACCAGAGGCATCCTAACCAGATGCTCGAAGCCACATCAATTGGCTCCTCTCAGTGAATATGAGACATAATATGATGATTTGTAGAAGGGATAAAAAACCACCACTGTTATCAGAGCGCCCCCCCCCCCCCACCTTCACAGCAAGACAAGGGTGTGGCAGCATCTTGCAGCGGGGATTTTCCTTACTGCACTTGTATGAATGCATGGATGCTCAGAACGAGTCGAATGTGTCTCAACCACAAAGTCGTAAAATAAAATGCAGTGACGTGTGTGTTTGTGATGATAAAAATGTTCAAAAATATTTATGAAACGGTTTATTAGATTAATTTGAAAAGCTAATCTACGGTTAACTATCATTTATTTGTTTTATTAATAACTGAAAATGTATTTTTGTACCATGCCTGTAGGTTCTCTTATTCATTTACTTGGTTGTGAAGATTCTCCTGTTTGTATGAACCAGCATGAGCTGAAAGGTGTCTCCACCCCGGACAGGTCAGCGTGTTCAACTTCTCCACTTGCTTTTGTTTTTGACAGGGCTGCTGTTTGAGGACAAAGGGGAGAAGCAGGCGCGCAGAGGCATCTGTATCTGGGACTGTATCAACAGGATGCACCGCAGGAGTCCCATCTTCTTCAACTATCTGTACAACCCCTCAGAGAGCGAGGTGAGGCATTCTTCTCCCTCAAACCACATTCCACCTCTGGCTTTGTTAAATACACCAAGTGTTAAATGAGTTACTAAATAAAAGCCATTTTCACACACTTAAGGAAGCTTTTAAAAAAAATGATTTCTAATTTTTTTTATACAATTCTAAACTAAACTTAGCTGAGTTTTAAGCTGTAGCTCAGAATATCGCTTTAAACCAAACAGTTTATGATTTTCATAGAGAATTTAATGTGTGGGCGTTCATTTATCACTTAAATACTCGTAACAACATTGAATCTTAGCAGCTGCGCTTTCCTACATAGTTGTGGTGAAGATTGCAGCTCAGTCTGTTCACTTCAGGTCCCAGCTCTGTAAAACCTCAGCGACACAAACGTTTCACCTTTAGACAGTTTTGTAAACCTTTCCTGATGGAACCATAATCTCCTCCTCTGATAATTTTATCAATATTAGAAAAGCGTTACTTCATTCCAAACAGGAGTGCGTCCGCATCCTGAGGACAAGCTGAGACTTTTCTGTGTCTTTGAACGCCTGAGTCTTACCGCCGGTGACGTCGTGTTAAATATGTCCTCGGGTTTTCCATGTTTTTCACCACAGCTCTCCTTATCAGACGTCTCTTTAGCTTCTTTTATGATTATGCGTTTGACGATCATTTCGATAACTTCAGCTCAACGCCTGATTCTCACCGGACCCCAACAGCACAAACAGCTGCTGTGTTGAATCTGGCCATGGACTATCAATGTCAATCTGCAAGAAGTACATTTTTTAAGATTCTTGGGATTACACCGCTGTGATTCACTCTTGACGCAATTCCTTCTTTTGATATTCACTTTCTAATTACGACAGTTTACAAGGGTTGAAACTAATTATGAGATGGAGGTTCAAATGGTGATGTTCAGTAGTTTTATAATTTATATTTGGGATAGTTACAACAATAAACTTTCCTCCGTTCTGCAAACACTTTGGTTGAGATTATGACAGTTTTATTAATGCATTTATAATTTTTGATGTATTTAAAAATTGATTAAGTGCAAATATGGACTGTAGGAATGCAGCCTAATTGCAGAAAAAATCTAAGCTAGAGGCAAAGAAGCAAATGTTTTTAAATAATGTCGACATAGATTTACAGGTTAAATACATTTCTGTTGTTTAAATTTACTTTGCAAGGGAAAATTAATGTGCGCTTTAATGTGAGTTTATTTTTTATTTCATTTATGTTTTCATTTCTTTGATCAGGACTGCACACATTAATTAACAAACATAATTGTAAATATGCCAAATTAACTGCCCAGATGACCGCTAACTTGCATCTGTTGTTCCAAAGCAGGTAAAGCAAAAGTACACAATTACACACAAGAAAATATTCACTAAAAAGCAAAACAAACATTATAAAAGTCACAAATGAGTTCACTACTGATTTACTTTAAGAGAAGCAGTTGAGGTTTTTTATTAAAGGTCAAATGTTTGTTGCAGCTGTTCCAGGCGTCCATAATCTGAAGTTGGAACTTTCAAGTCTTTTGTAACAGATTACAGAGTCAAAGATTCTGTTGTTGTTTTATATTTTTATGACTAAAAGAAATTTTAAAATTATGATTCAACACCTGTGTGCCAAATAAAATGTACTTATCATTTCTTAACTGTTTAGCATAAACAGGCAGAGTCCGGTTTGATTAAATCCTCAGAGAATAAACCGCACGGTTCTCGTCATCCAGGTGGTCCTGAAGCCGTTCGTCACCATCCCCAGCCTCATTAAATGGGACTTCTTCACCGAGGAGACTCTATCAACGGGACCGTGCTACGACTGGAGGATGATGGCCGTGAGGTCGGAGAGCACAGAGGAGGCCAACGCAAACAGCAAGAGGAGGATCGTTTGGCCGTGTTACAGCAGCGTGAGCAGCGCGCAGCCAGACGCCATCACTAAGCTTCTCTCTGTGAGCATCTCTGGACGAAGCTTTGATTTTTTTGTTTTACCTTTCAAGTTTCTTTTCTGTGACATTTGTAATTACTTCTGGTTCTTTTGTTGCTGTAGGACATCGAGAGGCTGGAGGGAGAGCTGAACCAGGGCCCAGAGAAGTGGCAGACGACTTTGGAGAGGGTCCGACTAAGCATACAGGACGATCTAAAACAAGAAGGAAATGTGCGTGTTTTAGGAAGAGACGACTTGGTTATTAGAAAGCCTAAAGAACATAAAGTTTTACGAAAACCTGCATGTGCATCTGTGTTTGCCCGCAGCTCCGTAAGCAGTCACTGTCCCTCTCGGGCCTCATTCCCACGTCCAGCCTGCAGGCCTTCCAGCGCCGCTCCATGCTGCACCTGCCAGACAGCGGCTTGGGCGACGACCACGCCACTGCCACGGCCAACGGGATCAACCGCCGCGCTGCAACGCTGTACAACCAGTTCACCCCCAAGAGCGAGGAGAACAGGTGGGTCGTGAACGTCCTGAGCTCCGAGACTAACAGGAAGGAAGGCGTCTGATTCATTGGCCGATGGGGGCCCGTCCAGATTTGGAAGATGATTCAGGCCTGCGGTATGCTCCGTGTCATCTTTGTGAGAATTGTCTGTACTCTCCCTTAAAGTCTATGGGTGTGTGATTTAAAAATTATGTGGAGGTTAAAGTACAGACTCTTGCCTCAGATAGATATATATATAATTTTATTTATTTTTTTCTGCGCTGAACAAATGGTCATTAAAATCTACTTCATGTCATGGTTTTTATTTTTTGTATAATGATTTTTGCATCTGCTCCTTATTTTTCCAACTCCAAATGACGTCCTGACAGATGAATTTACAAAGATGAAGTGATTCAGACACCCAGCATCATCACCACCCAACACTGTTCTTTATTAGTGTTAAAGAAAAACTACTGCCATTATTTTCCTGTTAACTTAGATTCCTTGTCCTGGTATCTAAAGACTGATGAGTGTTCTCTTTTTTTCCCCCCAGGTCTTATGAGGGGATCCTTTACAAACGCGGAGCTCTGTTGAAAGCCTGGAAACCTCGCTGGTTTGTGTTGGACATCACCAAACACCAGGTAAGCGTGGTCCTCCTCTCCGAAGGTCGGGCCCCAACACAGCTCAGCGGTGTAACTCTTTGACGTCTTCACAGATGAGATACTATGACACCGGCGAGGACACGAACTGCAGGGGCCATATCGACCTGGCCGAGGTGGAGTCTGTGATGACGGCCACGCCCACCATAGGGGGCCCCAAACACATCAGTGAAAAGGCTTTCTTTGATGTGAGTAGATGTTGTTGCTGCTTTTCTTGTCGGTGCTGATTTGAGGGAGTTTAACAGTCTGCAAATTATATAGAAAGACTCAAAACTGATTTAACGTTTGCACCGTGTGCTTTTAATCTAGTTTTAAAACCCGTCTTGTTCCTAGTTCAAATTACTGTTGATCTGTGATGAAGTTGACGCTTGGTACCGTTTCTGACCTCTGAAGGCAACACTTTTTTTGTCACGGCGGCCAATTAGCTCAATATTTGTCTCGTAATGAACGGGATCGTAAAACCGCTCCTGGAGCCATCGCAGACCCTAATATGTTTTGTTTGTTGTTGAGTCATTCTGTTCAGCAGGACATCAGATGAGGACATCGACTGCTTCATATTAAGGGTTGATTCATCCAAACTGAAGAGGGCCTTTTTTTTTTAACCCTCACTAGAGCACTGTTTTATAATAGGGGCATGTGATCAGAAAATAAACCTGCAGGATGAACCACAAACACACTCTTAGTACTTCACAGAACATCAGTTCATAGAAAACAGAATTTGGTTTACTCAGTAATCTTTTACTTACATCTTTCGTCTGAATTTGTCTTGTTCTGGATATTCATGACAGCTTCCAAGTTATACCCTACTTTTTATGTTGTAATGGAATATTTTTACCTAGATAATTGTTTCTTTTATATTTACATTTTTGTTTTCTTTATATGTTTGTTGTTTAGCTGAAAACCAACAAGAGAGTCTACAACTTCTGTGCTTCCGATGCGCCCAGCGCTCAGGTGTGGATGGACAAGATCCAGAGCTGCATATCAGACGCCTGAACGATGAAGTTAAAGTAATGCTTCACCCTCCTCAGAGGTTTGCTTGTCTGATGTCTTTACTTTAATTTGAGGGGACCAGAGCGAATAAAGTGCCTACTGGTGGCAGGATAAGGATGAACCTCCCGCATCTCTTGCTCGTGGGGCCGGCATCACCGTGCAGGCAGCGCGCATCGGCCTCAGCTGTCCGCTCACGCTGATCGGCGAACAAAGCAAACATAAGCTGAAGTTTTTATGAGGCCGTGCTAACAAGGAAATGTTTTTTTTTTATTCTATATGTGTATATATATATATCATAGCTATATCACTGGACATTAAAACTGTGGGCTCAGTTTTAAATTGAAACACATATAAGAGTGTAGCTTGTGAAAGATTTTCTATCAGATATTTTACTACAAGGAAAAGGTTATCGCTGCTTGAAGAAACGTATAAACCGCCAAAAACTCAGATTCTAATGCACAACTTTAAAAGAAAAAAAGAAAGAAAAATGTTTGCACTTAGCGCAAAATTATGCACTCTTTATTGAATATTGACTTTACTAACAGATGCAAACAGCCCGACTTCAGGCATTATTTACAGTGTACATGTGATTGTGACGGATTAAATAGAGTTTGCACAGAGGTTTCAAAAAGTTTTTTTTTTTTTTTTTTTATTATTTAAGTACTTGATGTTTTTTGTTCTGTTGTTTGTACTTCTTACCAAACTTTGATGTCTCATGAAATGTAAATAATTTTTTATTAAATATGTTACCGTGCCGTATTGCTAATTTTTTCTTCCTTTTTTTGTAAATACTTTTTTTTTTTTTGCATTTTATTTTACATCCTGTATGCTCTGAACAAGATTTACTTTTGTAACTTTAATTCAGATGTTTGTTTTTTGCCGTGTGTTTACTGATGAAATCCCCTGAATGTTCCCCCCATCGGTGGTAAAATGTTGTGTATGAAATGACGTGGCTTTCTCTCTCTCTCTCTTAAGGGCTTTTTAATCAATATTTTGTGCATTTTTCGAAATATTTGCAGTTTCTTTACAAGAAAAACCACAAGAAGCAATTCAAAGATGTCATGTTTATGTTTCTTGTTTGTACAATTTTTTGTGATGACACTAAGTTTTTACAAATAAATCGAACATACTTGAAATGGCCTTGTTAGAGTGATTCTTCTCCATAGGTGTGGATCGAAAAATTTGACTTTCAGGCAATAAGACTGAATAATATTTAGTTTTATGTTAGTAGTATGGCAAGAAAATCAAAGATTCAATCTATAGTTGCACTCTTGTACTGTTAAATTTTCTTATTCCTGTTAACCACTGCCTGTTTTTTCACACCATATGAGTTGATTCCTTAAGTTTTGAAGTTGTGCATGAACAAACAAAATTGCGTCTGGATCCTGGTTAACTACCTTAACTAAGGGACATTATAATGATAGAAAGTAAACAGATCAGTGAGTAAAATAATTGTCAATATTTTAATTGCAGTATTCAAAAATAAAAAACTGATTAAGATTATAATATTTTTATTTATATATTAGGTTTTACGGTTTACAAGAGGTGGCATCAACTAAACACAGAGACAAAGAAAGGGTTCAGACTGTGCAGCGTTACAGATGCTAAATAGTTTCATAGACGGATCGTTGTAAGTCTGCCAAATACTCTGGATGTGGAGCGTATAGATGCCGCAGTTCTGGAACCGCTGGGTAAGTGATTGTGCAAGGCACACGTCATGAAGGATCCAGCCGCCCAAGGCAGACCACACACACACACACACAGGATTGTCAAAATCTCCAAAGTGATTTAAAGAAACTTAGGATATCAGTTATGACTTAGCAGATAAATGCACCCACTGATCAGCTAAAGTCTCACCATCTCATGCACAAGGTAAAGAGTGCTTTTGTTTTTTTTCCATTTAAATTATATTGCAGGTTTCGCAAATCTCAAATTCCAGCCTAGGTTTTATGATTCTATGCATTTGGATTTTTTAACTGCAGCTTAATAAGTACACTCTGGACTGCTTTAAAAACAGACCATTTATTAAAAGCAACCAGAACAGAACCTGGTGTCTGTCTCTGGATTTCCTTACTCTGTTGGCAATAGAAAAGCCTCTAACTCCTTGTTTTCTGGACATACAATACAGACGTTTTTTGGGATTTCATTTTCTGTCAGAACAGGTAGGATGCCTGAAGCCACCAACTGTGCTGCAGTCTTCAGTTTCTGCAAAGCAGGTCAGCCGGACCAACACTGGGATGTTGTCCACGACGGTGGATCACACACTTTTGGGTTGGCTCTAAAATGAGGCTCTTCTCCAATCTTTCAAGGCTAATGGTGGCTATAATATGGCGGTTCTTTCTGGGTAGGAATGGTCAGCTCTTTCAGTGGCTGCTTCATGAACCCCTTTCTTTGAAGTTCCTCCGGAATTGGACTCCAGGGCCACTCGTTCAGACCCCTCATGCCTATCAGGAGAGTGCACAGCCTCAGTGACAACGACCATAACAACGATTGGGGCTAGAGACTGAATTGAGGTTGAATATTTTGACCTGGGAAAGCTCGGCACTTGTGCTGTCCACACCACAGATTCTTGGGTGTTACAATCTTAAGTTCTAATGCCAGCCCCCTCTCCATTGTCAACTCCTTTATAGCAGACGGTCTTCCAGGACACTGTCCTGAGTTTTCTTCTCCCAAAGCTGGATCATCTTCAGTCTTTTTTTTTGCCTGGCTAAATTTTCTAAAACTGTGCTTGAGAGGTTTTGGCATGCCAGGACTAATGCATGGGCTCCATATATGTTGGCAGGCAATACCCATGTGCTTTGTCTTGCCCATTTGGACACCAGGGTTCCCTTTGGTCTTTTGTCCTTGTTTGTACGCTTAAGCTGTATATTGCTTCCACATGGCCTTTTTAGTTGATATGTAGGCTCAACAAAGGTCAGGCCATTGAATAGTAGTGGCTTCACAATGGGTTGTGACTGTCATTACTAAGGAATATACCTTGAAGGACCAACCACTACTATGCCTGCAGGAGTGACGTACCACTTCAAGTAGGAGCTGGACGACCTTGGGGGCTGCCATGACCGGCGTGCCAATGGACATTATATGCAGTGTGGTCTCCTGGATGCACTAAGCAGTTTCGGTTAGTTTCACAGGTTGAATGTGGCCCCCTTTAATCCTCTTCAGCTCATTCTTCAGCAGCATTCTTCAACATCCCACAGAGTTAGACATTGTTGTTGCAGTATCTATGGGTATTGGGAATTCCTTGTGACCTTGTTGACATACATCATCCAGTTCTTGATTACCGCCTTTGGTGATCAGCACTGAAAAAACAGAACAAAACTCGTTACTGTAACTAGTTCTATAGGTCCCGGAGTGCTTGGTCCCTCAATATCCTTGTGCTTTGTTTGAAAATGGGGGTATTGTGAACAGAGTGTCCTGAGACTATGTAGAGTCACATGAATCATTGGCAGGTCAAAGGTGACTTTTTGTCATTAATACTCAACCAGCGAATGGGAAGCCAAATAAGGCCTAACTCGTATTTAGCTCTGGTCCTGGGAAGACAAGGTCTCTTATCATCTGAGGGTTCTGAATGGTTCATACCTGATAAACAAGCCTTTGATACTGGGTCTATAAACATTTAGTGCCCTATAGATTACCATCAAAATGTAAATAATTTCACAAAAAGGGATCAAGAATAAAGGCTGCAATATGAATAATTATGCTATTGTTATTGCCCTTATTTTCAATTAGCTTTAAAATAACTTTACAATATTCTAACCAACTGCAAATACAAGACGGAATAAGTAATAGACTTAAAGTGGTTTTAAAACTGTTGTGTAGGACCATGACTATCGTTATGGCTTACGAATCCTTATTGATGTTTAGAAACCTCAAGCTTAATTTAGTTCTAGTTTCTAACCTTGCATTTTTGAGACTAAAACATAATAATTTCTGTCTTTTCTATACTTGGAGGTAATTCTGACACAACTAAATATTTTGGACACCAAATTTCAGTTATTAAGACTATGATGACACAGGAACCTAAAGTAGTACCATCCACAAAAATCTTAAGAGTTGTAGCACTTTCTAGTATCAACCAGGGGATCATTTAGATGTTAAATGAAAGTATTATGAGAACGAAGCCTTGAAGTATGTGACCTTTGGTTTTCCTCCCAGAGCAGCTCACTGCAGTGTATTGTCCTTCAGTGAGTCACTTGATACACAATAAACACTCCTAACATTTCTTGTTGCCATGTTATCAAAACGCTCAGAAACACTTCAAATTTAATAAAGATTTGCTCTTGATGAAAAGTAACCAGAAACCCAGTGTTCCTCCATGTTATGAATGCAGGTGTCTTCTCTGCCAGGGGTGGATGTGGTTTAGAGCCTGAGCTCATGGTGTTTGGCGCCTGGTTGGCTGAGCATAGCAGCACTCCTTTCGGTCTCACTTGGAGGAGGTTGAGGTCAGAGGGACGGAGGGATGTAATGGATGTTTTATCACACAGTACAATGGAACAGCTGCCTTATACTGGCAGCAGGTGCTAGGCTTCAACAGCCTAACATCTGGGCAGGACGTTTGGCAGCTCCTTCCATTTTTAAGATGCTCGTTTAAGCACAGAGATTAGGCCCACAAACAGAGAGATGCAGCGGAAGTTATCCTGCTAGATTGCATGGAATGGCATGATTGGAATGATTTCCCTGTCATATTTCATCCCCTCAAGTTGGAGTTGGTGGTTTCCCAAGAGTCATTTCATCCAATTATGGATTTTCCATAGCTGTGTTAGTCTAACTGGATCAAATCACACTAATTTAGATAAGTTCCATGAAAGTAGGACGAGATGAAACAAGTTTTTTTGTTTCATAACCCATGACGTGACTTTAGGTACATTACTGGTCCTGCAACAGATTTCTTCTCTAAAGGCAAATTACTGATGGAAGCTTTCATCATCCCAAAGGTCAGCCGTGTTTTTAGATGCATTTCTGTGTAATGGTAATCTTGTGTAACTTGGCCTCATTTTTTTTTCTTCAAAGTTCAGTGATTTGCCTCGGTCGGCTGGAAGCGTGCCGCTCTTAAATAAGAGAAGACAAATCAAAAGCAGCCAAAAAATTCAGGCCTGCACGTATCTGCTTGTTTTGGATCCAGTGCTCTTTCAGCGCTGTCACAGCTGCGCAATTGGATAAAAAAATTTCAAAAATAAGCTGAGTGGCCTTTCTGCGGACCCCCCAAAATACCCATGTGACACATAATATTGATTTACTTCAACGGTCCTCTAAGTCCTATTATCCTTGTAACCCTGTGGCTGCAGTAAATGCAAGATATGTTCTTATTTACGTTCCGCCTCAGCAATGTGTGCGAAAGCTGCTGGGGGGAACAAAGGGTGCCTCTGCAGCCACCTGCTCCCCAATCCAACCCTAAAAGCTAATCACACGTCATTTACCCCAGTTGTAGAAATCAGAGGGATGTCAGCTTGCCAGCAAACAGGGGTCCTGTTGATGCATTTCGCGGCCAATGAGCCGCTCATCCACAAACATGAATAGTTCAATTAACCATTTGATTTGTTTTCGAAAAAAATATATAAGATTTCCAAAGTAGCTTGAGACATTTTTGTTTTTCCTGTAAAAGTCCAGCACTGTCAGGAGCCATCTGCAAGACATTTCTTCACACTATCCCATAAAAATCTCCCAGTTTGGACCGAGATGTTTTGGATGGAAACCAGATGAATTGGTCATGGGCATTAAGGCTACTTTTTCGGACACATGGGGCAAGGATAAGACAGTCAGAGATATTCTTAAACTTGGAATGTGAAGGGCTTGTGAAATTTAGCCACGGAGATCTCTGACTCCCAATTCCCAGAATAGTTTGTAAAATAAAAAAAAAACAGTAAAAAAAAAAGGCAGATATTTCTCAGATTCTGAGATCTAAATACCTTCTCGAAAAGATATGTGAACAGTAAATCTGTTGCAGGAAAGGTCCTGAAAAACACTGCAATAAAAACAACTTCAACACAAACAGGGATTTTTTTTTCTTTTTTTGTAAATCAAGCAAACAAGGAGGTCCATAAAATCTTCCATCATGGTGAATCTCAGCACCATTAGCTCAGACATTTAGGCAATATGCCTCTGTATCTGATTCTATCTGTGCACGGTCAGCATATAGATGCGTCCGTGGTGTCAGATCAGTGTGACGGCAGGCTCTTATCTTGTGTTCTGCTCTGTCAGCTCTGAACTCGACATGAACTCACTGTTTCGTTTCCAAATCCCTCTCGAATAAGCATAAGAACAACAGTCCAACATAGGATCATTGTGCAGACTGGCAGACACGAGACCAAACCGGTGCCCGGCTCTGACAAGTCCACCCAGGTACAATGTTCCTGTAACTGAAGCGCAACAGCATGGAGGACAAAGACCGAGATGTTCGTGACGTAAACAGAGGCCCTTTGTTGCTGTAAGTGGTTTGTTTTGACACCAGACTCTCACTGCTGCATGTCGCGTGCATTAGGGGTTATTAATCTCGCCGTGTGATAACTGGAACAATGAAGTGAGAGCGTAAAGCATCTACCAACAAGCCGTGACAGTTTGTCTCTCTGATATCAATTATAACATCGGGAGTTATCTGGTTCCTTCCTGAAAACTGATTCAGATCCTTCTGAGTGAGTGGAAGTGGTTTTAGCAAGGCAACACGGTCTGCTTCAGCAGGTTTCTGGCAGCTCCAGTATAAATGCGTCTGAAAAGATTATAGCATACCTGCGTGCTTTTAAGACATCTAGATAAAACCCTAGGGCATGACAGAAAGCAATGTCAGAAACTTGGGAGAACCTTAAAATGTTGACATATTTCATTTCAGATTTGATTTAAAACAAATTCAGCATTCGTCTCTGAGATAATTTGGATTTAAAACTAAGTATGCAACTGCATGATATCCAAGATTTATAACAGGATATTATGTCTGTCCATGGTAGTTTATTATGTGTTACATCAGATTTTAGTAATCTTACTAAATAGAATATTTTTAAAAAAATTACATCAAGCTTTTAAAAAAATGTGGTTGCATCTCATGTTGTCGGTGGATTATTATGCACGGTACATTTACCATAAATATATTTTTAGGGTAGGATGAAGGACAGGCAGTTCCCTCGCACGATATTCACACAATTAACCTTCTTTTTCACTTTTTAGTCATTTTACAACCTTAAATTTCAGTGTTCATAATTGCTTTTTTGGATCTAGTAGTTACAGCTGCAAGTCTCTTGGGGGCCATTCACTGTAGATCAGGTCGCGTGTTAAAGGTCATGCGATGCTAAAACCTCCGGCCGGGTTTATTGTACTTTGCTGGATCTGAAAGGGTTTCTTTCATGATCAACTTCCTCCTACACTGAACAAAAATATAAACCCCTCATGTAAAATATAAGTTTTATGAACATTTGGGTTACATTAGGGCAATATGAGGTTGGGCATTATGATGTTGAAAGGTGATGTCATGCTGCTGCTCAAAATTCACAACAATTTTGGTGAGATTCTCATCTCGATATCCTTGCAATAAGATTCCCTTTAATGAAATGCAATGGTATTCTATCCCTGTATGTGATGCCTGATTACACCATAATCTTCCATCTGCATGCTACAACATCACTCTTCTTCAGCGTGCCAAGGGGCATCGGACATGTGCAATTGGCCATGCAATTTGGTTCCTACGCTGGACAGCAGTGAGAACCAGACCACGGTGAGTGCGCTGAGCATGCGAATTGCCTTCTCGTACGCTGTTCCAGATAGTCTAAGGTTTGTTGCGTCTGTTGAGGAGACCAATTGTCTCATCAGCTGTTAGTGTGAGTCGCTGGTCTTTGCCAATGCAGCTGATGGACGATTTGGATGTGGCGATCTTGCGCCTGAGTGGTCACACCTGGCCGATCAAGATGAGGTCGATTTCCAGCAGTGCCAGTCTGTTGGAAACAAACTCTTAAAAGGCCTATAGTCAGATAATGGACATTGAGCCATGCAGCTACTGCTTCTGGTGGAGAAACCTACATTAAACATACCAAAGGCATACACCCGCATAACTTGCAACATCTGAGGCACTATGACTTGTGACAAACTATGACCTGTGTGGTCTTTTATTGTGCCCAGTCCAAGGATTGTCCAGCTTTTGCTCATTTTCTCTGAACACCCAGTAGACATGCCTCACCCATGCACCGAGTAAACAAACAACTCACTGGGTAATGCATACTGACAGCAACTTGGAATAAGCGCAATAGAGTCATTACTTTTGTACAATAAAATATCAATAAAGGTTCATTTACAGTTGTAACTCTGCCACAATAATGTATCACCGTGTTTGATTTCCATTTTAATCCTCACCACATCTTCGATGTAGAGCATAAAAGAAAAAAATATAAATATTTTAGAAATTTAGTCAGAGTAGGTGCCTCTTTTTTGTCAGTTTGTTGCAAAATAGTCTTTTCTTTGCATTATTGCCACATTTTTACAGAATCCATATGATAAAATTGCTGTGTTTCTTGGTCTTTATGGTACTGTTTGTTCACTAATGTCAGTTCTTTCTGTATGCTGATAAAAATAATTTAACACGACCACTCTGTGCATCTTAGTGCGCCTGCTCCCTTTACACATGAGTATTTTTTTCATTTGTCTTCACCATTACATTGGAAAAATTTCCTATTCCTTGAACCTGTATTTACTGACAATGCCAATAAATCTGGTTCTGATTTTGATCAAATTAGGCACAAGTAAACCTTTTTTTTTAATTAGCCAACCTCTGAAGAGATTAAGTGCTCTTTTTAATTTTTTGAAGGAATACCAGAGTAAAAGGGGGCTGAATGAAAAGGCAAAATATGTTTTCCTAGACTACAATTAGGCACTATCCTTTGTTGTTCTGTCACAGAAAATGGCAATAAACTTTATTGAGGTTTAAAATCTCACAAATGTTACAGGGGTGTGAATATTTTTGCATGGCACATGTACATAGTACATGTACACAGTGGAGGTTAACTAAACCTAAAATATGTACTATCATCTTTGTTTGTTTTTTGTTTTTTGCATATTCCTATAAGCAGCAGCAAATTTCTACTCAACAGGCTGTAAGTAAGAATGTCTAGTTCTCATTCTGCCATCTAGTGGACACAACACAAGTTACAAAGTCTTGAATGTAAAGCAGATAAAACTGCTATTTCTTTTGTTGCAAAAGTGTTTTTATTTTATGGCAGAAATAACATTTAAAAATCCTCTACCGATGTCTTTAAAAATGAAGGATGTTTCTGTAATTGTAATTACAATCAGTTAAATTGAAAAATCCCATATTAGAACAAATAGCATGGAAATGGAGCAGGTGGACTGTGTGATGGACATATGTTTAAATAGAAATGAATAAGAATGTTATTTTCCAGGGGTTAAGCTTCTTACCACTCAGTTTTTTAAATTTTATTTTTCCTGCAAAGGGGAAAATAGACAAAATGAGTCTGAAATGTAATGTGGAGCTTCACTACTATCAGAAAAAGCTTGAGTCCATCTTCAAGTTAACTGCTGGTGACTCAAAGCTATGAGGAGTAAAGGAAATACGCAGATTTGTCTCCATTATCCAGGACTCTCACTGAGCCGGAGCTTCCTGGTTCTTCTTCTCCTGCCACGACTTCTTCCTGAGCTCCAGCTCGATGTCAGTGAAGGAGGCCGGACCCCAGTTATTGATCTTCTGGGCTCCTTTATGGCCTAAACCAAAGGCGAAAACAAAGAAACATCTGTACTTGAAATCACAGGGGGGAAAAAAATGTTTTTTTGCTTTCTGAAAGCCAGAACGCACCATCAACGTTACACCAGGTAAGAACCTGGTGTTTGGCGCTAAAGCTGCATGAACTCATCCTACCTGGCTGGATGAGACGGACCAGACCCTCATGTTTGGCCACCTTATCTTTCCAAGTCTTTGTTTTGTTGGTCGCTCGCTCCAGTTTTCTTGATACCACCTATAGAAGAGGAGTAAAGACAGAGATGAATGATTTGGAAAAAAGATTTTTATGATTAAATGTTCTTATTATCTTCTTTCTAAACGACAAGATTTAGGACAACCTTCTGTAAGAAATTGTTTATTATATACAACATACTTTGAGCTTCCTTAAAATAATTAAAAATCTATTTCTACAGAAGCCCTAAATGGACAGATTCAACCTCTTTACGTTAGCCCTCCTATAGTATAGTTTCGGGATGCCTTGAAAACACTATAAATATCTATATAAACTAAGCTGTTAGCTTTATAAAACTTATTTATCTTCAATAATTTATGCCAAAACAGGACATCTTAGCTTGACATCCACGGGATTTCACAGGAGTCAACAGTAATTAAAAATATGGGACAAAGTCCATTGTTGTAGTTTGCAACTTGGCCACTAGATATCAGAATTAATTTCAGCAATTAATTTAATGGAAGACCCTTTTTAAAAATAAATAAATGAATAAACTGGGAAAATTCCTTAAACAACCAGATTTATGTTTTAATTAATCCTATCAGAGGAACAATATCTAAAGACGATGAGTACCTCCTTCATCTCTTAAAGAACAAGAAATAAAAACCCTACATGAAATGAAGCGGGACAAACAAGTATCTAATCCATAAATCGCTCTGAACCTGGAACTGCTCCAGCGCGTCCTGCCGTTCCTTCTCCAGCCTGTCCAGCTGCTGAGATGCCGTCTGCAGCTCTCTCTCTTTTGCCAGCTGCTCAGCCCTCAGCTCCTCCTTCTCCGCCTCGGTCTGAGAAAGCGTCCTCTGTTGCTTCAGGTAGATTTCTTCCAACTCTGCCCTCTTTGCTGTCTCTTCCTCCAATAACCTATAAAGAAGCGGACATAACAACTCTCTATATGTCTCTTAATGACTGCCGAGTTTTGCAGAACGGGGGATGCATCACTGTATCATCGCATGGGCACAGCAGATTTCTACAAAGCAAAAAAAGTGTTAACGTTGGTCATCAAGGTGGAGAACATATTTGAAACCATGTCCTCCTAATGACTATAAAAGATCCCTGTCATTATAAAAATCTGCAGTAATCAGACATTAGGCAAACTCAATTAAGATTGGAACAAGTTTACAGAAGGATATAACAAAAAAAAGAAACAAAAAAGGAATACATATATGTTTTTTTTAATTATTTATGAAAACTGAAGCTTGGGTGATAAAAAATAAAATCATGGTGGTATAATCAGTGGTTACGAGAAACCTTCCGCTGCCTTTAATGCCCAGCTATCACTACAGATAATAACAAGAGCTCATTAACATTTCCTTTTCCCTACGAAGTTCCTCTGGCTTAGTGCTTCTTTGCTTGTTTTATGGTTGTTTATTTTACTGACACAATCCCATTATAATGAAGTGAATTGGATAGTGGACCTGACTGTATTACTGGACTGTGGTTCAATGAACTGGATCAGTTTAAACTAACCAGACTGAGGAGAAGCAAACCGGAAGTGAATTCAGCAAATATATGAAGGGTGTCGACCTTTCTTGTGTCTTGGCAGGATTAAACTGATATATACATTGAAACTGAATTGATTTATCCAGCAAGTATTAAATTCATAAGTTAAGAAAAAAGAAATCCAGAGTTCTAACTTGTTAATGAAGCTTTTGATCAAAATTCTTGATGAATTTTTAAATATATGTTAGGCAAGCTCTAATAGAACTACGCAGCTTCCCATCAACAAACACTCTAAAGTTACAAAACTGATAATTTATGTGTTTCTCAGACCTGGCTTGCAGCTTCCTCATGGCCTCCTCATCTTGCTTGGCCTGCCTCTCATCCTCTAAAGCGTCCTGCAGCCAGCGGTACATGTCCTCGAGCTCTCTGACCCGCTGGAGGTTCTGCTCCAGCTCACTGGACTTCTGAGCCACCTGCTCCTCCATCTCCTGCCGCGCCTAGAATATTTGAGAAGATATTTGCGTCTCAAGATCTGCTCCTATCCTACAAAACCTTAAATTGATGCAAAGTTTCCCCAAACAGGACTCTAATTTAGAGCAATGACAAGTTATATCTCTTAAAGGTATACAACGCAAAAAAAACAAAAACTTTTCAGTGCCTTCCCTCCACTACTCGTTTTTTGTACAGCTTACTGCACAGCGAGCTAATGTTAGAAACACTGGAGACATATATTTGCTCAAACACATGGGATTACTCATGCATGCCTTCATGCGCCTATTTAGCAGAGCAATTTTAAATACATGTGCAGCAGCTTACTTTCCTTATAAGTCCTCTATGTAGGGCAAATCAGGTCAGCCTCGTAACAGTTAACAAGCAAAGAGGACGAATTTCTCCTCAACCAGGAAACACAAACTTTGGTGTTTTTAAAAATGTTCCCCAAAGGATTATAAATCAGTTGTTTCCTCGTTAAAGTTTATCCTCATGTGGAGTTTTAGCTTTAAGGGAAGAAACAACACAAAGGTTAAAGAAAAGGAGACAACGCGGGCTTTCACAAATAAAATTTTAAGCGTTTAAACTTAGTAGATCGACGTCATCTTAGTGAGAGGCTGCAGTTTTACAGTTTACCCAGAAACTGCTGTAACTGAAATGATGATACCTTATTTGTGTTATGTTATCTTAATTGTACTAGTAGTTCGCTTTTAGCTTCTCAAAACTTATTTTTATGTGTGTACTATGTTGTAATTACTTTCAATGAGTTTGGTTAGCTGATGTTGTTGTAAATGTGCTGTATAAATAAACACTGAATTGAATTTAAAGGAAATTTTACTGGTCACTTACAGTTTTTTTTGTTTGATTTGTTTTACAAATATTAATTTTGGACAAAAACAAACCGAGTAGTGACAACCACTCAGTGACCCATAGAATCGAAAGATAACGTAAGGCTGTGAGAGTCCAACAAATCCAGAAATGGAGAAAACACGGAAGAGTAGAAAACTTGGTATAAATTAAATCAATGAGTTTAAAACTATAGCCTAATAAATATAGAATGTGAATGACAGAATATGAGGTTGGAAACTGAACTGAATTTGGATTATTTATTCTGATATATATTTTTTTTTATCAGAAACATTTAAATGTGACAAAATGGAAAAAAACAAACCGTGTAGCTTTAGTGGATTTCCTAAATAAGAAACTGTACTGTTTTAATATGTTTTTTATTTTTACGTGTCTCCTCTCTGTACTAACATTCGCACTGAATGTCTTTCACTGTGTTTTTAAATAATTCAGTACACATTTATTTTGAAATTATGTTTAGTGTAAAACAATATTTTGTGATTAAACTATCTGAAAACGACAGAGTTTTAGAGTTTAACTGTGTCCTTCATAGAAAAAAGTTCAGACGTGCATGACCGTCCTTCTTTCATTACTATATTTTATTCTAGTTAATGCACATACACTGGTGACACGTTTGTTAAACAAAGACGTTGGAGCGCTGACGCGTGGCTGTTTGCATCACAGTATCAATGCTAGTCAGAAGTGGAGCAGAAACAGGAGCATCACCCTGACTGTCGCAAGAATTTTAGCCTTATTAATTGCAGTCATTGTTCCCAGGAGACTAAATTCACCACATAGCTCTTTTAAAACATTGAGCAGGGTTTATTAAGGCCTCAAAGCAACAACTCTAGTGGATAGGTTTCTATTTTTATTTCATTTTTTGCTTCTGTGACAAGTTTGGTTTTCTGTCGACCCAGAAAATTGAAAATAACTATCAAGAAATGCGCACCAAACATTAGAACTGTAAAACTTGATGATAATCTCCCTTATCATCTTATTTTTTTTATACACACATTATTTTTTGTATAAAATAGTGAAGTAAACATTTTTTACCATTTTTTCTCTCTCCAAGTCTAAATTGTAGCGATCTTGCAGATGCGTTTGTGTTTTCTTCCTCCTGAGCTCCTCCAGTGCCGCCTTAGCTTTGGCCTCTTCCATTTTCTGTAAAGCACAACAGGGGAAGGAGCCGTTACAGCCAAGGCTACAAAAAAAGACATAAACCGCGTATAACGTTTCTGAGGTTCGGTTAAAGAGGATGTTTTATAGTACATTGTTTTAAATCAGCATTCTTTTGCAAACATAAAACATGGTTTGACCTTTGCAAAAAAACACCAGCGAGTGGTTAAGGAAAAAGAGAAGTGAGATATGGAGAATAATCTGAGCCAGCGTTTAAAATTGAGCTTGTACACCCTGTTCTAAACAGACACAGATGTCCTACACGATACCTAAGTCTGTTTGCATAAAATGTTTTACTTCCCTTTTTTACTGCGAGAGGTTTTTGGCTTAAAGCTAAATATGTGGGTAGAACAGCAGATGTGGTCAATTTCTCGGTTCAGCTAAATTAACGCTCAATTTCCCCCTAAAAAGGATCAAGTTGTACAGACGTTTCAGAACATGACAGAAAAAGACTAAAGAAAATTATATTTAAAAAAATCCTCCTTGTGAAAATGTAATATTGCCAGGGATACAGTATAACTTATTATTTAGTAGTATTTCTAACACACAGAAATGTGTGACCATTCAGTAACTACATTCGGTTTTTTCTATGCAAAAGTCTGTGTATATATTTGTACATATTTGTATATATTTATTAGACTTTCTTAGAAGTTGCATGTTTTTTCTTTTTACTCACACAGCAATTATTTCTTAAAGATCTGTCTTTCAGATATTTTGTACCTACTGCATCAAGGTTTTGTAGGTTTTTTATCTCCTTATTTTTAAGGTGCAGTCTCCTGTCATTATTATTTATAAAGCCTGGACTAAAAGAAAAAAAAAAGCAACTAAAATCCAAAACACACTAAAAAACCTTCAGACAGCCCGGGGAAAATACACCAGTTGGCTCAAAGGCATTTATCTCTGAGAATGTTTTAACCGTGTGAACCACAGACCATCTTCATTTCCTCCAGTTGTCTCTGTTTGGCATCGTTGGCCGCCTGGAGATTCTTCATCCGGTCTGTCAGCTCTTCCTCCTCCTGGTGCTGCTTCTGCCGGATCTTCCGACGCCTCAGCCGGGCATCACGGTGCGGAGACAGCAGGTCGAGCCTGAGTAGCTGGATGCACGTTTGTATGGCTGCCAGAAAACACATGCAGAGGGAGATTTCTATATGCTTCTAACGTTGTGATGGTTCGGTTGTCTGGTCAGTACCTTGAATCCATTCCTGCTTCTTCTTTTTATCCGAAGCACTGACCTCAAGGCTTTTATCCATGCATTTTATAATAAAAAGGCATTTCTTCCCATCTTTATCCTGCAGAGACTGAATGACACACACAAAAAAAATCACATAAACGTTAAATCAAATCAATGCACAAAAGCGTTTCTTCTCTGTTAAATGCTGTAATCGAATGACTCTGCTGCTGCGGGTACCTCCACACAGCAGCTCTGGTCGAGAACGATGTCCCCCTTCTTCTCCGTGAGGTCTTCACAGACGTAGTAGGACAGCGAGTTTGGGCATAGGACAAACCAGCGCTCTGTCCAGTTCTTCCTCTTGTGGCCCTTCTTCATCATGTAACCCTTTGAACCAAAACACAGAGTCGAACCAGGACGCTTCACCAGCCAGCACGTCTCACCGCAAATGCCAAACCTGCTTTAGGATGTCCAGGATGAGCTCCGAAAACACCTCATTGATGCTCATGGACAGGATCTGCCGCTCCATGTCGTTACTGAAGTAAAGCACTCCCACCAGCTCGATAAGCTCCCACACGCTTAGGCAGTTCTTTGAGCTCTGCTGCATTCTGTAGTGTGTGAACTTTTCCTCACACCATCCGATTCCCAGGGCATCCGTCAGCTTTCGCAGAAAATACTCCACCTGCATGCGCAAACAGAATGTCGATGTTTGCAGTGACGAAGCAAAGTAAGGCGATGGTTAAACGTTGTTGTACGACATTATGACAGCAAGACTTTATGAACTCTTTTAGGTTATATGTCGGAGTATTGCTTACACGCTTTAAACCACTGTTTTAGCTTCTTCGGTGATCAACAGCTACTGCTCTGCAACTTTTATATGCATTCCTTGTTTAAACAAAGCAGATTAAATTACCTCTTCAGCATGCTATCGAGTCTGGCTGAACCCTGTAATGGGCCATTCATTTGAATCAGGTTTGTTGGAGCAAGGATGGCTCTCAAAGCTGCTGAGGCCTCTATAGGCCTGGAGTTGGAGACCATCGCATTGAACTAACCTTGTTTCCTTGCAGCCACACTGGACTGTAACCTTTAAAACGGATCTAAAGCTATAACTCCACATAACATCTCAAAAACTTCTCACACTTGACCACCAAATCAGTTTGTGCAGGACAGATTATTAAAAAGTAATCCTGCAATAATCACGACAGACGGATCCTCCTTCAGGTGATTATCCAATTTAGGCGTGCACCAACAGATTCGATTTATTTGTGTTAAAATACTGTTTAAAAGATTATCATTAATATTTTTCATTTACTGAACTAAAGAAATTAGACAAACTGTCACATTGTTGCTTTAGACCAAACATTTAACTCAAAGGTAAATGCTTACAAGATAAAAAAAACAAACATCCAATCTTTTGAGATTAATGGAGATTTTAAACCTAAATTACACCTACGTCAGAATTGAGTAAATTAAAACATAAAAAAACCTGCTTCAGAAACTGATCAGGAAAAGGTGGAGTCAAAACAAAAATGTTAAAAGATTGCCTGAAGCACTATTGATCAAGGTTGGTTTAACCTTTTAAAACAAAGTTTTCCTCCAGGGAAGCCACACACAAAGGTAGAGAGATATCTCAAATATTTCCCCATTATTACATATTTAAACAAAGAAAGATGTGGAATGATTGAACCCAGATACTAGGATACATGTTTTATTTTGATATTCCTTACAGGTTTTTAGCCCAAACTGCAAAACATCTTCAGCCTCTCCCTCACCTCTTCGAAGACCATCACTAGTGGGTATTGGTCCTCTGACAGAAAGTTAAAAACGCACCAGACTTTGAACGCATCATTATCTGAGATGATTGGACGTTTAGGATGAACATTTTTCTTGTAACACAAAGTCCAGCACATCCGATAGAACTCCAGCACATCAAAATCCTTTTGCACCTAAGAAAAAACAAACAAACACAAAACATCACTGAGTAAGAGTCAAAGTGCCGCCAATGAGCAACACCAGCGACCTGCTTACAAGTGTTGAGCGAAAGGATTTAAAGGAACCTCCGAGTCTGAAGGATGTGAGACGACGTTGTTACAGGGCTCATTTTTATTCAAGTCAGAGTCTTGCACTGAAAAGGGAAGAAAACCACCTTCCAGCCCAAGAAAGAAAAGCTGAGCTGCTTTCTAACTGGAGCCCAAAACATCATCAGATGCATTTTTGGGAGCATTCTTATGTAAAATAGAGATAAACATGTTTCTCTGAGTTTGCAGCCATTTCCTCCGTGATGATGAGTCCTTTTAATATTCATCTGGGTCTGCTTCTTCAGATTAAGAGATGATTATTGGTTTTTAGTCTATTAATAATGTTTTATTAAAAATATCATAAAACTCTTTTTTTATATATATTCTGTTTGTCAAATCCAAATTAATGAACTCCAAAACAAATTAAGTTTCATTTATTTTTGAAAAAATAATAAGTTTCCAATTTCTCCTTCAAGGGGTTTAAGAATGTTTGTTCTGGTGAAATAATCCTTAAAAACCTTAACTGTACACTGTATACTTTTTGTATGTATATAAATGAAAAGTTTACATTAAATATAAACTTTAAAGTAAAATATGTGAAGACGTGTTTCACATGGGAGTTGAACATGGAAAACATGAACAAAATACTAACTGAATATCTAAGATGAATCTGTGTTTATACCTAATTTACCTCAGATTATGGGTGACATAAAATAATATGAAAAATAGATATTTGAATATAAATGTGAATCTTTCTTTCTGTAATTTGAGCTTAAACATTTGTCTAAGTCTACCAGACTTGGATTTATACTAATATTTTAATTTCACTGTTGTTTCATCTGACTTTTGCCAGACTGCTGACCAGAACATTACAGATTGGAGACTTTAAGATTAGGATGAAGGCAAGAAAGCCGTTCATCCTCAAAGAGATGATTCATCGAAATCTCAGTGGAACCATGAAAAATGCTTTTGATGGCTCCACTTAAAAGTACATTTTTCTAGTTTTACTTCTTTTAATTCTATCTCTCTTACAAACTAGACATACCATTTAGAAAGCAGTGATTCTGAGTGGGATAGTTTTTTTTTTTTTTTTTTTACCATTCTTGATCCTTACCTTGTCAAGAATGTACCTGTTGAGGTACGGCATGTATCCCTCACTAGACAGAGGTCCCTTATCATCTTCTTTGAAATGCTCTTCTATGGTCAGAGGGTCGTGTGGGATCTTCATTACTGTGTACAGGTTATAGGAGAGCACCTAAACAACAACAGAAACCCAACAACTGTGAATGTGGATGTATTTATTTATTCAAAAGTCAGAGTCCAGTGAAACAATGTTAACGTACAGTCTGTCACATCTACACGCATCACTATCCAAGCAATTCTTCCCTTCCTGTCAGGGACATCTCAATGCTGTGGGTCACTGCACTCAGCTGCATAATTAATGTCATTTCAGTTCTGCTTTGCAGATCTGGTATCCATTTAATCAGATAAGCTGACACACAAATAAACAGCTTTCTCATGAGATCTTCGACGTCTATGACGTTTGATTTACATTTCGAGACACAACAAAAGCAAAAGCAGCTTAAATCCTCGCTTCTTACAACCTGGGTATGCAGGATGGTATCTCTGAACGCACAATCCCTCCAGCCTAAGTCGACCACAGTAGGCGCCACTAATGTCTAAGTCTAAGAAACCAACAAATGATCCAGGCTGTTGCTTAGTGTGATGATCGTCATTTTCAGATGTTAGGGTCTGTAAATAGTGTAAAGATGTGGTAAACATTAAAAACTTTGGGTCTTTTTGGACTAGCCGAGCAACATTTAAACAGCACAGATGACCAGAGCGTTGTTGCTGACTATTTCTGTCCCTTTGTGATCATAGTGTACCGATCTTCTGACGGATTCCTCCAGCAGAGTAAATCTCTTAAAGCTGAAAATGAATACACGCTAAATGGTTTCCATGCTGTCCATGATTGTTGAAATGGGGTGGTAGCTACACAGGATTCACATCAAAGATGTATAGATGAAAATAAATCAATAAATCCATCAGGTTCTGTTAACACATGAGGAGTTCCTCTAAATCTGAAACTTATTGTAAAACATAAAGCAGCCAAAGAGGCATTTTTAAAATCAAAGTGCCGATAGTTATAATTATAAATTATAAACCACATCTGCAAACCTTGTTACCATCATGGTTTACTATGTAAGAAAGCCATTGTTTAAACACATGAGTGCATCCACTCAAATGTTAAAGATAGATGCAGAAACTGTAAATCAGATCTAAAGATTTAGCAGAAGCAATCAAAACAAGCAAAAGCACAAAAAGTGTTCAAACTTCACCTTTAACTGGGATTTGGAGACTTTTCCTCGGTGGTCCACATCTAGGGCTGTGAAAGCATGCCAGATGGCTTTCAGCAGCTCCTCTCTGAGCCACATCCTGTCCTCCAGAACCAGAACCAGGGACTCGCTCTGGGAGCTGTGTTCAGGGTCACAACCTGCTTGTGGTTCAGACAGGAGGAGGAGAGGGATGAACTCTCATCGTGATGCTGAGTTGGTCAGGTTTTTGTTTTATAACAGTTATTTAAATATTGGCTCAAATTTCTGGAGATTTATCTTGAGTCTGATGACAAGTATCTAACAACCTTTTTTCATTGTTTACAACGATAATATAAAGTTAGAAACAAACTCCCTTCCTGGTTTTTTAGTTGGGTTCTCCTATTTATTATTTAACTAGCGCCACCTGCTGGTGTGAGTTGCTGTTTATATTTTTTAGTGGGAGGATCATTTTGAAATGAAAACTAAATAAAAACTGGTTTTGATGCATTTGAAGGCTGTTTTTATTTGATGTATTTTTTTATCTTAGCTTGAAATTAGATGAACCTGTTTACCTAACTCACCTTTAAAATGCTCACAATCAAATCCTGATACTTTTCATTCAAATATGGATGCAAATGAATAAATTATTGATTTATCCTCAGAAAATGGCATCAGCTCAGTTTTTGGACATATTTAAAAAATTATCATGAAACAAAATCCCTATTTTTTAAGGAGACAAGGAGAGTTTTTGATCCAATATTACTGAGGTATATTTTTACCTAAAATATACAATATATCTACACTATTTTTGCATTCTCTTTTTATCTAGGCTGCATATCTTTGCTAGTATTTGGATTTATGAGGAGCACAGTTTCCAAAACATCAACTGATTTATGGTGAGTTTATCAAATGAAACAAAAGAAATGGTGGAGATGCAAAATAAAGTTTTATAAAAAGGTCTATTTATGAATGGGGTAGGGTGTTTCATTGTTAGGTTATATTAAATGTGATTTTTGTACACATTTGTATATATGTAGACAGTTTCAAAATGTTTACTTCCGCTGCAAAGATCGACTGTAGCTGCTTAAATAAACCCTCATTTTGGATGGGAACAGATTCCACTTGATGTTCTGTAGTTAATGTAATTTTTTTTTTTTTTTGTGACTACATTCATTAATAACTGTTTTATAGCCCCATTGCCTGGGTTAGGCACAGTCACAAACTAGTTTTACTCTTTAAATCGATATTCACTAGTAGATTTCCTTATTTGCGTGGGTTAGTACACGAACACGTCAAATTAAAAGCGTTACACATTTATGCTTTCAACAGTTAAAGCAAAAATACAACTATAAGTGTCAAATCTGCTTTACCCGATCTGTTTTGTTTTTCCTAAGCAGCTTTCCTAATTTAAAGCTGAACCGCTTTTGAATGCTTACTCAAATAGTAAACGCCTGATCAATTAAACATGATGTACAATCATTCTTTACAGCCATAGTTAAGAAACTCTGGGTTACAAAGTTTTAATTATGTTAAAATGAACTTAGGGCTTTCATTAATTACCATTATCGAAAATCAAAGCTAAAAAAATTAAAAAAAACATTTTTCCGTTGACTTAACTTTTCATGCTTTGCAAGCTATAATCTTCACGATTCAAATATCCGTTTTCATTTTCTACTCTGCACTTTCACCGAGCCATGTTTAACGTGAAGAGAATGTTGGAACCTGAAATAAGCAGCAAACCATGAATCCCTTAGCTTCTTTTTTTTTTATTATGTTGTATATATAGATGGTTCATCCATACACCAACCAAAAGCTTGAGACCTTCATGATAAGTTGAATTGTACATGCATCAACGATGTATCCAACGGCACTTCCAGTGCTGACAAACACTCGTCCCGTAGCCTCACTGAGCTCCGAAAGCGTCCCCTCTTCCTGAAACTGTGTGCAGCTGCGGATTCCCTCCGACCAGATGCATTGTTAATCAGCTGTTAACGCCTGCAAAGTAACAAAGTTACAGCCTGTTGTTTTCCCCGTTTGTTTTTTTTTTAAATAGTCTTGAATTTAAAAACAAAATAAAATAAAAATTTGCAGTCTGATACAGAAGGCTAGAAGACCTGAACAATATGAAAGTGCTAGTCATTAATTTACAGAGATCAGGCATCACATAGTGCTATGAATTATCCAATATGCTACATATGAATACAGCTGTTGATACCTTACAAAAGCCTCTGGTTGTTTTTTTTTTATTCTTTTTATTTTCATTTTTCAAGGCTACTTGAAAAATCCATAACCTTGGCTTGTATGTACATAAACTTGTTTGTTTATGCAGAATTACGCAGATTTCAACACTACCAGAGGTATAATCTTAGCACGGCCAGTTGGCCGTAGCGATAATGAAGTATTTAGTCCCATTATCAATTTCATCAGATAATCCGACCCCCCCCCCTTTATTTGTTTCAGTGGGAAGAAAATACGAAGGAGTCACTGCCATGGGGCTCCAGCTCCAGTGTTGTTCAGAGCTTCTCTTGCATCGCGCGCTCAGGTTCTTGGGTTTGGTTTCCTGAGCCATCGGTTGCATTTTTAGTTGCTTTTTGTTGTCGTTTTGTTTTATCCCAACCTCACATCTTCTGTTGCTATTTCCCATTTGACAGATTGAAGAATGACTCAGAAGAACCAGTTCTGGAACCACTATTTAAGGGAACAACACAAGCTTTTTTTGTTTTGTTTTCACTTCACTACAATCAGTCACAGAGTAATAAAAAAAACAAAGAAAAACAAATAATAATAAAAAAAAAAAAAAAGAATAGATGACTCAATTCATTCCCGGAGCCGTGCCTCCGAAGTTGAAAGTAGATGGCACCACCGGCGCTGTGAACTTGTACCCGCCGTGTTTCTCGATCATTTTGGACTCTGGAATAAGACGGAAAGCAAGAAGGGGATTTGAAATCAAGCGGTACCATTTTTCGTTTAACAAACCTTTTAATGCCCTTCTTGTGAGGACAAAAGAAGCCACTTCAAAAGGAAAATGTCTGATCAGATCTGGATATGTCATCTACTTCCTTTTGAGAAAGCCATAAACATATGGTGTTATGAGAACGCAAAAGGGAAGTGTTGAACTACCGATGCAAGGTTCAAGGACACTGACTCAAATTTAACATATATCCAAATAGGTTTGTGTTTTATAGTAAAAATAGTTCAGTTTGAAATTTCACACTTCTAAAAAAGACCAAAATTTCTGATTCTAGCTGGGGGTTTTTTTTTTGTAATATTGAACATTTGAGTAGTAAAAGTTTGGGAAACCTAACTTAGCAGTGTAAGTATTTTTTCATTTTTACATGTTTCAAAATCCAAACAAACTAATCATCTCTTTAAGTTTGATGGAGAAATACATACAACACATCCAGAAAGTATCATCTGCATCATCTTTACACATTTTATTATGGTGCTACTCTACTCCGTACTGGGTTAGATTGGTCTTTTCTTAAACCTAAAAAACAAAACAAAAACAAAATACCACTTTTAATGAGGTATTCACAGCATTTGCAATAAAGCTCAAAATTGAGCCCGTTTCATAAATCCTCCTAGCAATGTTTGTTTCTTTTGGAAAGGAAAACACTTGTCCATATAAAGCATGAAAACCTAAAAACACTACATTCTCTGGTCTGATTAGAATAAGATTGAACTATGGAGTGAATGCCAGCCGTCACGTTTGGAGGAAAACATGCACGACTCAAAACTATCCCCACAGTGAAGCACGGTGGTGGCAGTATCATGGTAGAGGGGGAATTAGATGTAGCAATCTACAGACATCCTGGATGAAAACCTGAAATCCTCAGACTTGGGGATTGTTCATTTTTCAGCAGCATAACGACCCAAAACAAATAACCAAGATATCAAAGGAGATCTATAGAGCTAATGTGAAAATAATGATTAAAGTAGATCAAAAAAAGTAAAAAAAAAAAAAAAAAAAA
>JAVLVB010000047.1:220683-233869 GCA_032876305.1 Orestias chungarensis
GAATTACTATCCATTGTATGCTTTTCTTTTCTAAGTAATTCAAAATATTTGGACTGGGGTCCAAAATTTCTTTCAACTTGGATTAAAATCTCCATTTGATTCTTGCTATTCAAAAAGTCCTTTTAACTTAAATCAACCCAATACGTTTCCAGAATGCACAGAAACCCAGAGAGTCATAAAATACTGATCACTTTTGTCAAACGTCATTTCCTTTGCTTGATTTTGCATATTTGACACATTCCCACCATGACTTCAACTTCAATGGAATTTATCGAACTACCATAAAGATCATATGCATATTTAATCATCCACGGCTTTACTGCAAGGAAAAGAAAAACGGCAGAAGAAATCCATACATAAAGTGCTTTATTTTGAGACTCGAGAGCATCGTTGGAGTTTATCTCGTCTTAGCCGGCGCTCACCATGTGCCGCCTGCCTCTGGTCTGCAAGTGTGCCGATTTCCAGTAGCTGTTTGCGCTGCTCCTCGTCGAGGCTGTGCGTTAGCGCCTGGTACCATGTCGGGTTGCGGGTCTGGATATCTGCGTCGAGAGACGAGACGGATGAGTGAGCCACACAGTTCAGTGTTCAACACCGGCTGATAGCAGGTGGACCTCTTACTCTGTAGTATGGCTTTAAAAATCTGGTATTCGTCCACTAGGTTGTCCTCGTCATCCACAGCTGTAGTGTAGCCCTCGAGCGCCGTCTCCTCGGCGTCGTCCTCCTCCCAGTCTTCGTCGTCTCCGTCTTCTCCTGCGTGTTTCGCGAGCATCTCCAGGTACTCCTGGCCCTCCTCGTCGATGTCGTCCTCGTCACTTCCCAGCTCGGCTAAACCGGGTTTGAATACGACACGTTCAGGACTCAAGTCGGCGAAACCCTTAACCAGCCTGACGCAACAGAGAGAAGCCTCACCGTTATCATCCTCTTCGTCCCCGTCTCCGTCATCGTCCTCATCGTCGTTCTCGTGCTCTGCTCGACAGGCGTACGCCCTCTTGAGGCCGCTGAACAAAAGGATGGCGGCAGGGAGAAGCTGGCCGCCCACCTGGTTGACTGCTTGAGGTCGTTGATCGAGGTCGATTAGAGCGCAGAGTCCCAGAATGCACATCTTCCTGTCATGGAGGCTGTTACACAAACAGGAATAATTAGTCGATTTTACTGGAAGATAAAAGGTATCAGTAAAAAAAATGTATTTCCCATTAAGCTCGTACCCGAGGAAGCAGTCAACGTCTTTTAGCCACTGGGTTATAAAGTGGTTTGTGATGGGCTCTGTGCTGTTGGGGAAGCGCAGGTTCTCCAGAGTGTTGAGGAGCAGAGGGGGGCTGTAGTAGAGAGCGGCAATGGCCACTTGCAGACACATAGTCCTCAGCTCGCTGGTCTTCACCTCCCGCGTCAGACGCTCCAGCGCCGTGCCCACGAAGAGGGGCACAACCTGCACGCATAGTGGAAAACGGAGGGAGTTTCTACAGGAGACTGGCGCATTCGTTTGAAATGTTAAAAGTCCCGTCGTTGAAATAAGCCTGACCTGATCGATGCAGCGGCCTTTACACTGCAGAATGATCACCTCCAACATCTTCGCAGCATGGCACTCTGGATCTTCACCTGGATCTCCAGTAAGGACCTGAACAGATCACACAAGGCAGAGTTTGTCAGGGTTAGGAACCAAAAACCTTTTCACTTTTACTTAAACAACTTTTTTTTATTTTTATAACAGGGTTCCTTTAATTCTTTTTTAATTGGAGTTCAATGTTTAACCCTATTTTTGTAAGTCACTTTGGATAAAAGCGTCCACTAAATGCATTTATTAAATTAACATTTCAACCAAACTGTTCAAGTTTTTGGTGAACGTTAATTTTTTTGTTTTTTTAACACCAATCTTTGTCCCTTATGCATTTTGTGAATTCTTCACTCTCATTCAAACGGCATTTACCACCAGACTATCCGGTGTTTAAATTTCTTCCAAAGTTAAAATTTATTAATCAAAAAATAGACACACAAGCTAAACACACATTGAATGGTATTAATGCAATTTAAAGCATACAGATGATACGCCTTGTACCTTCTTGCACATACTGTAGATAATCTCAAGGTATTTTGTGTCCGACAGGAGAGTGTCAGTATCGACCGTGACGTAATTATGAAGAAGAGGCATCATATCTAAAGATAAAGAAAAAAAACATTGTTGTTCCATCTGAAGTCTCAATTCTATAGTTAACACGTTTCACATCTAAGAAACACAAACACATGCTTGTGTACCTGTAAAGTAATCAAACCCGTCTTGTTGGAAGACTTCATACACGAGTGGAAGAAGCTGCCACATCTGTGGTGACACCTGCTGGCAGGTCAGGCTGTGAGCCAGGGACAAGATCTCCTCGTAAAACTCTGACAACACAAAAGGAAGCGGAGGATTACTGGGTATGTGTGCCGCCGGTTTTTGAAGCCATTTCGTTAACCTCAGGCAGGTAGAGGGATAGTACAGCATGCAGTTGGAATGTGAGATTTCAGGTCGAGCTTCTGCTCACCCAGCACGTGTTGCTGCAGGACGGTGCCGATGACCTGCAGACAGATTCCTTCCAGCTGCTGGGTGATCTGCAATAACAAGATTAAAAACAGTAAGCAGTGACCTTTGAAAACAGACTTTTAAACAGATTTGAGTTAAACTATTCTAAAAACAAACGTTATACGTTCTGGCCTACACAGTAACATAATTGGCTGCCAGGGTGCATCGAGTGCAACACACATTCGTATCATTGGAGGGTTGAGTGGGAGGTAAAAATTGGGACTAAAAAGCTTAAACAGCTGTAACTCACATCGTGGAGTTGTAAAGGAAATTCCCTTGTAAGAGGTTATGGGAATGAGTCTTAAAACTAGGAACGCATTCGCTGTAGTGCATGTCAAGCACGATGCATCTCCCCCGTACCCAACGCTGCAGTTATTCCTGTTAGTTCATCTACTTCTTTTCCCCCCATTCTTAGTGAGTTTTTGGTTTATTATTATCTATTTGAACAATAATTTCACCCTGAAAGATAAACCTAGGTAGTAGAACTTAACTTTGTTTTTTTCGATCAAATCTCAAGTCCTCTTTTGCATGATTGACTAATATTAGGTGGAGGAATTATTATTATCCTAACACCTCCTTTTGTCCTGCATGGCTAATAAGTGGAAGCTGCTAAAGTATGAGACGTGAGGTTGTCTTCACATCTTAAACACACAGAATGACTTCGTCCGACAGGACTAAACGCATAAAACACGTTCAGCATCTTAATCTCCGGTACAGAGCTCTTATGCAATCAAACAGCCTAAAAAACCCGATGGTCAAGCCGTTTGGAGTGTTTTTGGCTTTGAGCAGCAGTGCATCAGCAGACGCTGTGGCAACGTGCCCCGGCACTATTTCTAGCGTCTGCCTCAGCCTGTGCGTCATTCTGAACATGGAGGAGTTGGTGGGTGGCGCAACTGCATTGGCAGGAGCCCAGCAACGGATCAGAGCCGATTTCCCCCATCATGAGGTGACACGGAGCCGAGCGGTCAGAATGCTCGGACGTACGCGTGGGTTTCTCTGCGGCACCGCTCACCTCTTTGTGGTCCTCAACTACGCTTAGCAGCGTGTCGATGGTGTTGAGGATGCCCATGGCCGTCACCGCCTTATCATCGCCTCCCTCCTCATCCGGGCCCGTCTGAATCACCTGGTTGAACGTCATTGCCTGCAAAAACATCAAACAAACAAATTTTTACTCAGGGGGAGGAACACAGGAGATCAGCTGCTCTTTATATGATGTCTAAATGAAGTTAATTAGATTAAAGATCTGATCAGGAGAAGGAATCCGATCGCTTGCAGTATTCGCGTCAACGCCACTAACCAAGTGCTGCGTCATCTCCACGGCAATTGGAGTGACTTCCTCGCTGTATTCGCAGATCATCTTTTGTATGACGTTGGTGAGGTCATCATTCTCCGTTTCCCTGACGATGTGCAAGAGAGCCTGCATCACCGGTCGAATGTAGGGGGCAATGTATTCTTTGGCTGACGAAACAAAAGTGAATGTTTTTTTTATTTTATTATTAATATTATTATTATTATTAGACAACTCCACGAGCAATTACTCGAAGCAACCCACTACGAAGTTCCCAGCCTCACCTTTCTCCTGGTTGCTGATGAGAACCTGCAGGGCGATGGCAGCCTCCACCTTCACCGGCATCTCGTTGTCGTTGATGAGGCAGTTTCGCGTCAGCTCAAGAGCCGTCTGCAGGTTCTGGTCGCTTTTGAACTTCACCTCGCAAAAGTAATGCAGCACCCAGCAAGCCTTTCAGGGGAACAAACATCAAGATGAGGAGACACGACGCGCTTTGGACGCACAGCTGCGCACCGGGACACGACCGCACTCACTCTGGCTCTCATGTAGCCCAGTTCACTGCGGAACAGGGGGAAGACGTGATTCTGCAGCATGAACTCCATCTGGTCTTTGTAGATCTTTTTCTGCAAGAGGGAATAATAAGGATTTACATTTATGCATTTAGCAGACGCTTTTATCCAACTTACAAAAAGAGGGTTTAACATTGAACTACGACGCAATTTAGCTGCAATATACTAGGAGAGGATTTAAAATTAATGATGAAACTCATTTACAGCATTTAGGTAAACACAGAAGGCCCAAGTACCATAAACTGAGTGCTAACTAATATCAGGGGTGGTAATAAGTCCTTTTAGATCTTTCAGGGCAATAGATAGACTCTCGGAAGAGCTGGTCTTCAAGGATTTCTTGAAGGTGGAAAGAGAATCTGATGCTCTGATAGTGCACGTAAGGTCGTTCCACCAGTGAGGAACCGCAAATGAGAAAAGTTTAGATTGACCTGCACGGGGCTTTGGTCGCGTTAGTTGACTGGCAGTGACATAAGGTTTTAAGAGGATTTTGAGGTAGATGGGCGCTGATCAACCATCAAACAAACTTAGTAGTATTTTACTTTGCATGATTAAAAATTTTAACAGTATGTAAATTAATCAAAACAGTGAAACTTCTGAACATAGAGGCACCCGTATATGAATTTTTTAGTAAATACTCAACAGATGCTTCACTCAAAAACAATGAGAGGTTGGCTTCATTGCAGTTTCCAGTGCCTTGCAGATGAAACAGTAGGCAGGCGGTTTTCGCATAACTGGAAAAACTGTGTTACGGAACTTTACCTTAAATCTTATTGAGCCAATTTCACTTCAGCTCAAATTCGAAAGCAGGTTTTGTCATTCCTGCTTCAAACAGTTTTGTGTGGAAGGCCAATTATGGTAGGAGTTCTTATGAATTTTGAGCAGTTTAAAAACTTCAAGGATGTCTTTTCCTGTAGTCACGTCAGTCCTTTCACTAACTTTCCTATATAAGACATTTACAAACGTCCCATTATGTCACAAAGCTTGTCCCAGAAAAACTGTTAATTGTCTTTATAATGCTTCATTTCATTATAAGGGTTTATAGGAGCAGAAAAGTAAATTGATTTTGAGCTCAAAAGTTGTGTTCAAACAGTTTTTAAATGTTTTCACAAAACTGTTCATTTAAAAAGTAAAAATATACACATGGGGCTACATTTAGGGGGTTTATAACCGACGTGACGCAAAGACAGCTTACCTTCAGCAGGATTTCAGCCAGAGAGCCGATCATATGCAGAGCGCCATCTTTTTTCCTGGGGTCAGAACTGAGATCTGTGAGGATCTGGTAGCAGAATCCCATCGTCTTCTGCAGCACCTAAGAGAGAGCAGCACCGGTCACCTTTTATTTAGCCCAAAAGATCAACTATAGAACCTGAGTGCACAAACATCGACAAAAGTAACCGCAATCTAGATTCAACGCACTTCTTTCCTTTTGTTGCAGGCGGTGAAGAGCAACGTCTGGGCGGCCGTTGTTGGAGAGATGAAGTCCTCGAAAACGTCTGACAGAAGACGACATGGGTTAAAGAAGCCGTTAAGTTACTACAATCGCTTTTGTAAAGCAGGCACCAAGATCCTCACCGAACTTCATGCGGATGTACTCGTACGGGTCCTCCTGCCAAAGCTCTGCGTCTGAATCTGTGTAACACATGAGGGGGAAAACCACATCCTGAATGATGCCCTGAAAAAAAAAAAAAAAACAAGTACAGCCAGAGGTTAGACGCAAGACAAAAATTGGGAGTTTCTAGCAAAAGCCTATTTGTAAAACAAACTGTCACAATATTAGTTTGGAGAACTTTTAAATCTTTATGCAGTCATTGAATGCAAATTTCTGCTTTGCAAGTCTTAAATGAACTTGGGTAAAAAGAAATATCAGGATTAGCTGCAATAACATGTTTTAATAAGACTCTTTAATTATTTTATTTTTTTTAAAGCCACGTCGGTACCTGGATGTGTGGTTTGAGGTTTTTCCACGTCAGCGCGTGTGCGATTCCTTGGTTGATGTAGTTGAGAGTCTGCTGGAGGACTCTGGGTGCCACATATTGCTTTTCCTTGTACTGGTATAAGACTTTCAGCAGCACCTAGGAGACACACATAAAAATAAGAAAACCCCTGCATGACTTACTTTCAACGAGTCATTTCATACAGTCACAGTTGTTTAGTGTGAAGTTCTACCTGCTGGGCAGCCACCGCATATTCTTTCAGGAACAGTTCAGCAAACTCTGCGTATTCTTTGGTCGTGTTACCGGGACTTCCATACCTGCACACGAGGTTAGGTGAATCCCTTTGCATGGCTTTAGAAAGCGGGGTAAACAAAGCGGCCGTCGGATTTTTACCTCTCAAACAGCCGAGCCAGGATGTGAAGAGCCCATTTCTTACATTTCCACCAAGGTAGCTCTGGTCGCTCATCTTCATCGATCTGCATTGTCTCCTGCACAGATTTAGCAAAAAGGAGACAATTGTTTTGTTTGTTTTTTTAATAGGCGTGACACAATATATCGGCATCAGCAGCATTAATTCATTTTTTGTGTCCTAAATGCAATATTAAGTTTTAACATTGTAATAAAGCAGTTACGATAACTCCTGTCTTCTTACTGGAGGCACGTCTCTGTCCACGACAGTCTTCAGGATCTCCATCCACTCCGTTAGGATCTGTCTGTTGATGAGCTCCAGAGGAAGGTTATACTGTTGGGAAACATAACAGACTGACTTAAACTGTTCAATCTAAGAGCAGCAAACTGACTTCAAGTGAACTTGATACTTGTTCCGGTTGGACTTTACCTGAAAGAGAGCGTAGAGGATTTTGAAGATCTGCTTCTGTATGAGGACAGACTCGTTGGAGTGGTCCGGGAGCAGCTGAATGAAGCGGTCCTTAAGCATTGGCATGAAGATGTGCATGGCTGCCACGAGAGGCTGCCTCTCTTCTGGTTTCTTATATCTGAACATGAGCGCAGTGTTAATTTTGCCGATAACAAGGCCAGACAGGAAGTTAATAAAAAATTTTTTAAAAACAGCCAGGATCAAAGAACCCCGACTCACTCGTAGTTTTTGACGAGCTGGTACAAACAGAGCAGGATGCCCAGCCAGGCTAAACTGTTATCCGACTGCAGGTAGAAGCCGATCTTGTCCACGATGGTCGTCCACTTCCCGGGGTAGTCGTGCTTGATGATGTGGTGAATGCATGTCGTCAGCTGGACTCTGGCAGCGCAGATTTAGAGATTGATGAAATGTGAGGCGTGAAAAAGAAAGAGAAATCTCCGTTTCGCTTAAACTAGCCAGCAGAGTCGGTGGTTACCTGATGCGCTCTGGGGACTGGATGATTGCCTCCACTATGTTGTCTCGAATGAACTGCCTGTCTTCCTCTGGGATGTTGTTAACGGGCGGCTCTGACCCTGCAACTTCTCCATCACTCCAGTGCTGGATGATCTTGTTCTTAAGGTAAATAACACCTTAAAAAAAAGAAGGAATACAATCGGTCATATGTTAATGACCTTTCCAAACAAAACAAACAAGCTGAAGAAACCAACCAGATTCAGTTTTTAAAACAGTCGTACAAACTACAAACAACCAACGGTCTAAACTGCTCTACCCTATGTAGCCGAGCGGTTTTGAATGTAACACCAAAGTGAGCTTGTGTCGGCCGTGCGACAAACGGAGAGGCATTTGACAAAGCAGAGACGAGAGAGCAGACGTCAGAGTGCTGACACAAATGTCTCCACCGCTGGTGATCATAATCCAGCCTATCAAGGCTGACAAAGCATAAACACTCCCCCCTCTTTTATTCACCTCCAACCAGGAGCACAACGACACGGTCATTCAAATGCTCACACAAATGTGATGTTTCAATAAAAGGCACGCAAGATAAATGAGAATAAATAAAAGTCTGATGCGCGTCAGATTTCACCTTTAATATTAAAGCTATGAGTGTTACAGATGGGGTAAAACAAGTCAGGTTGAGCTGAAATTTTTTAAAGATATATTATTTTCTATGTTTAGCATCGTGTGATTGAATCAAAGTGGACATTTAACAACACCATTTGTTTACACAACTTCAGGAAAGCCCTTTAACCTCATTAAAAAAGGCCGCACTCATGTTTCAATGCCAACTTATTCTTTCTAATTAGACTCGTGCAGAAGTCCTGGTTCACGTCTATTGACAGAGAATGTACAACATTTCATTAAGGACGTACAAATGCATGTTAAAGTTGGAAAAAAATATATTTTACAATCAAGACTAAACCTCCATTAAGCACAACTCTGAGGTAGATACTTCAGAGCCTTAAGGAAGACTTCTGCTCATTGTTATTTCACAAATCTGTTTAAAAGTGAATATTTGCTCCGTTACAAACGGGTTATTTACAGCATTTGCAGAGCTGGCTTTTGTTTAGTCTAAAACAGAGGGCCAAATAACGCCTCACCTGCTTGCCTGATCGGCAAATCCAGCTGATCTGACATGGTGACACGCAGCAGGGTGGACATGAAGTTAACCTGGGTGTGAGCCTGTAAAATACAAAATAGTCATAAACATTTGTGTAATCTAAAAACCGTACAAGCTTCAGTTTTACAGCCCAGCGGTTCTGAGTCGTAGGAATATATGAAAATCAAGGCATTTGGACGCTTATTTCCACTCACCCCTGCTTTTTCATTCAAATAAAGCCGCGGTTGGAAATTTAAAAATTGAGATATTAACGACTAATTTTACCAAACTCAAAATATCTTTGGACAAAAACACTGCAACAGTAATAACAATTATTTAAGTATATTCCTGCATAAGAGCATCAGCTGCTCTGTTATCAGTATGGTGTAGTTGATAAGCTACACCATACTCCCTCCAAAATATAGTTTACTAAGAATCATTTCAGTGTCTGTGCAGATACTTACTTACCACACTGTTTTGGACTCGAATAAATTAAATACAAAATCTTCTTTTTATTCATCTATTCCTTATCTGGGGTCGGGTTGTGAAGCCAGCAGAGGCGCCCGAACTTCCCAACTTCTTTGGGAGAATACCCATGCGTTCCCAGGCCTTTTTCTAACATTGCTCACACCTACCCACTGTTTATTGTTCATTTTATTCAAATTTCTGAAGATCCTCTTAAACCTTTGACACCTAAGCAAAAATAAATAAATAAAATAATGATATCATATCCATCTGGATCCAAGTTATCCTGTCTCATCTGCACTGTTGTGAGCTTTCCCAGGTTCTGACACTGAGACAAGGACAACCAATTTGAACTCTATTGTTAAACACCTGGATAACAACAAAACTAGTTGATCATATATCAGAAAAAATAAATTGCACATCAGATTATATCGGCCTGCATCTAAAATCTCCAATATCAGCACCCTAACACAAGCGATCAGTTCCAGCATCTTCTATCCAGCAGGCAGATCCCAGTGATCACTACATAAGTGTTTTCTAGTTTGCCATCGTTGTAAATTACTGCACTGTTCTCCATTTATGTAATATATATTAATCAAGCCCTTTCTAAAATTGTACACAACAGAAGTAACGTGTAAGTGTGTAGGATTCATGCCAATATTGCATTGGATCAATATCGATATCGGGCCATACCGAATACTGATATTTTATCGGAAGTGGAAAACCTCTGCATCGGGACATTCCAATTGAATTCAACCCTTAAAATGTCTCCTGTAAAGCCTAAAACTGACCCTTAGTCTATTTATTAGACCGGGTCGTTCAAAACTGTCTGACAGTTTGAACTCATATTACCATTAAAATTATATAAAGAAAAGTAGCAACAAATATAATCAAAGACTTTATCTCGCACATTAGTAACTACATTTGTGGAATATTTTAAGCAATTTATCAAGTTTCCTGGCAACAAGTTCCGGGTCAATAAGTTTAACTTCCTCATAATCGCTTGGATCACAAACTAAGCATCTTAAAGATGATCAACACACAATGAAATCTTAGGAAAGCCAGTTTATGGCTCAGGAAAGCTGCTCTGCTTGGGGTTATGCCCTAGAATGTTTACCTCCTACATGGCTAAATATGCAATGCTGAGAAACAGATAATCATGTCCAGTAATGAAAATCCATCAATACCACCACAGACTGGGATGGAACTTCATTATCATCATCAGGCATGATATTAGAAAGGGCTTCACTAGTCGGTCATTAGTAAGAGTTAAAGGCGCTTAAAGGGACAAACCACGTTGAACATTTATGACTCCCGAGCTTCACAATCGGCAACATTATCTGATGCTAATGTGTTTAGCAGCCGCGTCAACACCAGCTCGATCCTGGACAGGGTTAGATTTAAAAAAAAACATAATAATAATGGTAAAATAAAGCGACATTATGTTCAGATGGTACCAATTCACAGTGACACGTGAGCAGCTATGTAATCGAGCTAGCCAAAATTAGCAGAGTTTAGCTGCTCTTCTCGCTGATCGTACGGAGAGTTTTAGCGGATTTACTCATTACCAGAGGAGCCGAGAGGTCTGACGCCGTTTTTATAGCTGTAAAAAACAGGAACGCGGCTTTAAGTAAGTCGCCCGTAAGGTGGGTTAGCTTGTTTAGCATTAGCAACACTGCTGGCTTCTGCGAAAGCTAGCTGCCGTTACTGTCATCGTCATGAAAGAACACAAAAAACATCCTAGCTTGTGCTTGTAGTGACAAATTGTGAACACAACCAGGGTCCATACGCATTAAACTTAAACAGACATCCCGCGCTTGATGTAACCAAGCTAACGGGGCAAACCAGAGCCCGGTGCCCCGATATTTGTGGACCCGTCCGAGGCCCGAGTTCAGAACCGCGCCACAAAACTGACATCACCGTCAAGCGGCTAGCCTCAACTTTTCTACCTCGTTCAGCTGTCGCTCCGCGGCCTCCCGCAGGTTGGGGTCCATCGTCCCCCTCAGGGCCTCGACTAAAGACTCGGGATCCATCGCGAAAACTCCGTGTGCGGCTCAGGTTTAAATATTTCGGAGGTCTGTCAGTTCCCAGTAGCTGCGCACATGGACGCACGGCTCTCCGGTTACCCGGCGCGAAAGGAAGCAGTGAATGAAGTACCCGGATAGATCAGCGCCGGGATTTGTGCTACCGGAACATCCGGCCGCAGCCCAGGCATTCTGGGAGTTGTAGTTCAGTTGGTGAATTGGGGCTGTTTACGGGAATGATTTCATTGAAATGACAATGTAATTTAATCAACTAATATATAGTTTATTAAGAACAAATAAATAAATGAAATAAATAAATAAATAAAATTATATTTATATATATACACAGTTGTATCTATCTGTCTGTCTGCCTGTTTTGGATAATGGATAATATTTCTATTTAATGAAACAAATACCAAAATGACTTTTCTTTAGTTAACATTCCTTCTCTGATTTGTTTGTATATTGTTTATTTTAAATGAAAATTTCGGATTAAATTATTTGTTGTATTTTTTTATTTTTTTATTTAAAATTCACATAATTTGTTGCACCACACTATTACATCCTCTTTTTACATCCTAACAAATTGCAAAGCTTTCTGGACAGGCATCAATAGCTTCCATACAATTTTGTGCCATTTTAAAACAATATCGTTTGCATATAACATGTCAGCTAACAGTCTTTCCTTGTAGCACTAATTATCCTCATTTCATTCTTTCAGTCATTACATAAAAAAATATGACGTTTTTCTTTTTTTTACGCCTGTGTTTTTGTCAGTATTTAAAAAACTTGTCTCCAAAATTAAACTATTTGTCTCAGATTAACTTCATTTTTCCTGATAGTATTGGTTTGCACAGCCTCACACAAAGGTGTATCTTATGTTTGTTGTAATTTGGTTTTGCACAATGTTGTTACACAGTAAAGTTGCAAAAAGCATATGCAGTTAAAATGGGAAGAAAACACAGTCTTTTACTAATTTGTGTCTTAAAATAAATGTAGATTTCAAATGGGTGGAACATCTTGAAAATAGCTCTAGTGATAGCTGTCTTTAATGAATAAAGATAATGTCAACAAGATCTCACTTTTTTTCTATGGACACAAGAACAAACTGTCATAAAGAGAACAAAGCAAACCATTTGACAGTCTTTTGACAGAATATATTCAATTTTGAAAAATTCTCATCGATTTTTCACAAAATGTCTTGAGCATTGTGCTCACTGTTTTTCAAATGTTAACAGTGATATCAACAATGCACCAAAGATTACAAGATCCCTGGATATAGCATAGAAAGACAGGATAGAAGTAATAGTAGAGGAGGAGGATGTGCCACTTTAATTAAAGATGGAATAGCTTATTTGAAAAACTCAATAAACAAAGAATTAGAATGTGTCAATATAGAAATATTTAATTTAAGAAAATATGGAAATATTAAAATTATTAATTATAATAATCCATGTAAAAATCTTGATTGTGAAATGTTTAAGGAAATGGCAGGGAAACGACATAGAAGATAATTATGGTGTGGTGATTTCAATGCCCACAATAGTCTTTGGGGTGGCAGTAAGACAGATCAGAATGGCAACATAATTGAAGAAATGATGGATGAAAGGTCATTAGTTTGTCTTAATAATGGAAAAGGTACAAGAGTAAAAATATATAGAAGCACTGTTTCATGTCTTGATATTACATTAATATCTGACTGTCTTGTTAGTTCATGTGAATGGGACGTCAACTGGGAGTCTACATTAGGAAGTGATCATTTTCCGGTGAGTACAATAATTAATGATGATATAAACACGCAAGAAGATTTCATATTAACAAGATGGTGCTTTAATAAAGCTAATTGGCTAAAATTTAAAATAAATTGTGAAAAAAACA
>JAVLVB010000047.1:233969-279345 GCA_032876305.1 Orestias chungarensis
AGCAATTTTGGGAAATGAGGGAGACATGCTGGATATTTGCAGATTAAGGAAAGCATTATTTATTTATCTTCAAAATACAAAATTAAAAAATAGAATTTAATTGATGTAGAGAAATATTGCTACACACTCATGTACAGTAGGTGGCGGTATGCACCTTAAAGTTGCTTGCGATCCGCCATGATAGAAAAGAAGAAGAAGAAGAAGAAGAAGAAGAAGAAGAAGAAGAAGAAGAAGAAGAAGTGTCCTCAGACTTTCACCATATGCCGCCGGGTCCCTGCTGATTCACCCGTCCGTATACCGAATAATTATTGAAACATAAAAACTTGAAAATATAAAGAAAATGGCCAAAAAGCGGAGAGATGTGAGAGAAACGGACGTTCTGTCCTCCTCAGCGCAGACGGAAGTAAAGTCCGACGACAGAGACTCTCAGCTTCTGAAAGGTTTGTTCCCAGTAGATACGAACTGTTAACCTCAGGGGAAAGGGGAGTGAATACTTATTGGCAATATTAAAATATTATACATGATATTTGGCTGTGGTCGCCTCGTTTACTCGAGTCTTTGACGAGCAGAAGCTAATGCTAGCTAGCCGCGACTGTTAGCATGATAGCGGCAAATATAGGAACAGTAAAACTGCGAAGTCATACTTCTGTCTAGTAATATAATACAACACATAATCTTAGCTTTTGTCTTGCTTTAAGTTGAATGTAGGTTTCTATTGAGCTGCACAGGTGCCTCTTAATACAACCGCTGCTACTAAAATAGGGCTTTATTTGTAATATATAATGCTAAATTCAGTTTATTTCACAACGCATGCCATCTCAAGGCAATTTACAAGATTATTATTTTCAATCCAATCCTAAATAAGCTCTGGTTTATCCAAGCTATCAAGAATTAACCACAATAATGTAAAAAGTCAGAGTGGTGCATGAAATTCAATTAAGTCGGATTTGGTTACGCAGACCATGACCAAGACATAAATACCACCTAGTATAGATTGTTGATTATATACACAGAAAAAAAGTCTTTATTTCTGCACAGTGTTTATACATTAAGTTGACAAGTAACGGCTCAAAAAGAATGATTGGAGAAATTTGGTGACAAGATAAAAGAGAAAAGTGTGAATGGAGGCAGATTAAATTGAAATTATGTTTCCAAACAAACGTTGCCTGAATTTTATTTTATTTTTATTAAAATCTCAGAGAATTTTAAAGGTGTGCTTAAAATCAGGATTCTTAGTGAATTTTATTGAATTTCTTTTTGTTTGTATCTTGAAAATACAATAATTGCAACCCATCTATTCCCGAGAAATGTAAATGGAGAAAAATGCACATTTCTCCAATTGTTTCTGAACTTTATTCTGTATTTTCTCAGCCACTCTAGGTAACAAAGTCTAACAATAGTCCTTCCTCTAAATATATTCAAAAAATAAGATAAAACAACTGTGGGCTGTAAATAAGTTGTTCTAATCAGTCTGTCGAGATCTTGTCCTTATGTATCTCATACGTATATTTTTCATGACTATGCTGTGGGCCAAATTAAACATAATTCATTCATGTAAGGTTTTGCATGAGTGAAGAAGCGTGCAGATTGTGTCAGAACATTTGAATTCAATAAATGTGTTATAACTGATCATTTCTGTAAATGTGTTATAACTGATCATTTCTGTAAATGTGTTATAACCGATCATTTCTGACACATAATAAATCAATTTAGGTTTTGAAATCCAACTAACTGGGCCCAGTGACTGGATTGTGGGCTAGTTTGCTTTTTATTTTAAACAAAGATTTTTTTTTTTTTACCTAAAACTATAAAAAGTCTGTCAGTGGATTAATAATCAGATTAAATATAAATAATAAAAAATTGTTGAAACTATTCAGAAGAAAAACATGAAAGTATGTTAGTCTTTTGACAAAAGTATTTCTGTAAACTTACTAAATATGTGTATGGAACAATATAATGGAGCTCACAGAGGAGCTCTTTTCTAGACTTTTCAACATAATGTTCTTGGGTAAGCTAGTACATTTTTGAACAGTTATTGCATCTGGTTTTGAATGTTGTGGAGCCACAAGTGTTTTTGATTTTCCTTTGATACCTTTACAGTTGTTATGATGTGTAACCAAGGCAAAAAGAGAAATTAAAAAAGGAACCTTTATGGAAAGGAGCCTTCATAGACGCAGAGCGAAATGTAAGAACTTTAGGACACATTTAAAAACACTAAACAAAACAATTCAAACTGATTCGAGGAATGCAGAAAGGCTTTAAGAACAATATACCTCTTGTTTTAGATTGTGCTTAAGGATTTGCATTTTCTGTAGCTTGGTTATACATGCTGTGACAGCAATAGCAGGAGTCTGTCCCGCATGAGAGCCCGGGGTTCCCTTAGGGGCCTCAACAAATGATGCAAAACACATAAACAAATTACACAAAACTCCTGGGGAGCAAGTTTCTGCCTTTACAATAAACTGTCATTTTCTTTTCTCACAGAGGCTCAACATAGTATTGGAGGCTCAACGCGCATGTCTCTTTTATTTCTGGCATTGATATTCGCCTGTTCTGCCTCAGTCATGTACCTGGTCTACAGTAACTTCCCAGAGCTACAAGAGTAAGTTTCTACAAACTGTAAACAAGCTCTGTGGGGGTGGGAGTGAGGTGTTGGTGGGGGAAAAAAATCTTTCCAAAGCATCAGATGTTAATATTGGTATTCAAGTGCTTTAGTCATTCTACTTTTAATTTGGTTAATATATGTTTTATTATTGAGTTACACCAGTTAATCTTAGAGACTTGAGGGGCTTGATTTTATGGGGAATACTGTATCAAAAATATGTTTTTCATGTTTTTTTTAATTGTATTTTTATTGTATGTTTTCTGTATACTAGTCTTTGCATAATAAATCCATATCTATGGTTTCCACATTGGATGAAAAGTCATTTGTTTCACATTTTGTAGCCAGGAGAAAAACACCTCATAGGTTAGGATATACTCTTAATCTTTCCGACAAGTTAGGAAACTTCTATCTTGAAAATGGCATTTGAATATATTTGTAAAACCTAAATGAATGGGGCTTCCAGATTATCTTATTAAATTCATGTATTTTAGTCGGCAGCTCTGACTCTGTCTTGGCTGCAGGTTGGACTGTGCGACTAAGCAGCAAAAGAGCTACGGATTTTACTATGAAATTTCACTCAAAATTGTTAATACGATCAAATTTTGTGGACATTGGAGGGAAAATAGGAAAAACATTCAGTTAAAATGAAGCTAGCTATATAATAAAAGCAATAAACTACCTCCAAAAGCAGATCACTCATAAAAGCTAATTAAAATAGTACATTCGTTTTGCTATACTTTTAATTTAGTCATACTTTTTCAGTTTTTAGTGTCTAAAACATTAAAACTATAACATGTAACCTTTTAAAGGAGCATTAATACAAAAGAAATGGCAATGCTCTCTTTTTCTGAGAATACGTGATTAGAATTGGGGAATTTGTGTTATTTTTCTTATTTAAAATTGTGTTGTTTTTTTGTTTTTTGCCTTTTTTTATAGTGACGAAATGGAAAAAATCAAGATCCCTAAAGACATGGACGATGCCAAAGCTCTAGGAACAGTGTTGTCCAAATACAAGGAAACCTACTATACCCAGGTGTTGGTGGCTTACTTTGCCACCTATATTTTGTATCCTTTAAAAATGGGGGGGGGGATTTTTTGGAAAAATAGGTTTCAGTTGGCTTTTTGGGAATTGATAAAAAAATTTGTTAAATGGATGTAATGATGTCAGGCATGGCATAATTTCGCAGATTGGATATTACGATTCCTTCGTAACGTTGTTCGCCTTAACATTTCTGTCAGCCTCCAGACGTTTGCTATCCCTGGTTCAATCTTCCTCAGCATCCTGTCTGGCTACCTCTACCCTTTCCCTTTGGCTCTTTTCTTAGTCTGCTTGGTGAGTAAGAACGTTTTATAAAGTAAATGTGAAACCAGCAGCATTGCACTGTGACAGCTAAACTTATGTGAGAGTATAAAAGCACATTTGGGATGATCAATGTATTATCAGGGTTTCTTTCCTTATTACATCCCTTTAAAAACATCCTAGGCTTTTATTTTGTCAAGCAACATAATGTTTCAGTGAGCATTGTAAACACAACCTACATCAAAAATCTATAATATGAGAAAGAATAAACATGATAGTTGTTTATTATATTGGTCTTTCTTAAAAATAAACGTTTTAAGCTGAGCAAATTAATGTTCCCCTCCTGGGTTTTTTTTGCCCATCTTGTAACTTCTATTTAAAATATGTGAAGGGGATCTTTTTTTTTTTTTACAAGAAATAAATTCATAAATGTGTTCATCATAGCAAGGGTTTTGGTTGAAGTGTGAAAACCAAAGTGTGGTTTCTGAACACGTCTGCATAATAACTGCTTCACGATAAGTGGCTTAATTACTGTATATAGCGGCAGTATAGTAATGTTAGGTTATTTTTATTTTTTTTTATGTTTTTGAGTTTGCAGTTTTTAATATATATATATATATATATATATATATATGTACAACACTATCATTCACCTAAATTTATGAATGTTTCCCTTTTTCTATAATATGCCGGCAGTGCTCTGGCCTTGGAGCTTCCTTCTGTTACATGTTGTCATATCTGGTGGGCCGACCAGTTGTGTACAAATACCTGACAGACAGAGTCCAGAAATGGTCCCAGCAGGTAATGATAATTCCCAATAACGTCTCCTTTTAAGAAAATCCTAAATGTATAGCAGCAGATTGCAATAGATACTTTTGACCAAAATATGTTGGGAATGAATGTAGTTTTGGAGAAAACATTAGTAATTGATCCAATATTATAGCTATGCTCCTTCCTCTTTTTGTTGGAAGGTTGACACTCATAGGGATCATTTAATCAATTACATCATCTTCCTGAGGATAACCCCCTTCCTTCCAAACTGGTTCATCAACATCACCTCGCCGGTCATCAACGTGCCTTTGGGGGTATTCTTCGTCGGCACCTTCCTCGGTAACATCCTTTGTGATTTTTTTAATTTTGTTTTAATGTCTGTGAACTCCGTCGATCACGAGTCAACTTGTGTTTAACCTGACCGCTTGACAGGAGTGGCGCCGCCATCATTTGTGGCGATCAACGCTGGAACGACGCTGTACAAGCTCACCACGGCCGGCGAGGCTGTATCCTGGAACTCTCTGGCTGTGCTCGGCATCCTGGCGGTGCTCTCCATCTTACCCGTTTGCTTGCAGAAAAAGCTTCGGCAGAAACTAGAGTAGAGCTCATCAAACACCTCGGCAACTCAGTCGCCGACGAATCAGGAAACGAGCAGCTGTCGCCGTGGCCACGTTTGCGTCTGTCTGGTACGCAGCTGCTGGCATTCCGTTCGCGGAGAAAGTCGTAACGAGCACAGACTACAAAAACGTTTGCTGTGGTGGAGGTTTCCTCATGTAAACAAAAGTGCAAACTACTTCTGTGCAGAATGATTTTTTTTTGTGACTCATGATGCTGATAGTAACACATTTTGTAAATAAGAAATTAGATTTATTTGTTTTTATTTAAATCACTGCTTATATTGGTTCTCTCCAGACGAGTTTTGGTGCTGCTTTTATGGTTCTGTTGCAGCGCAGACATTATTATGCTGTCTGTAACAGTGCCAGTGATCTCTTATTGAAATTAGTGAACTTTAATGTTTATATCCCGGCACAACGGTTAGCCAAACGCTGGCTGAATAACACCTTCCAACGGTAGCGTCTTTAAATCTTAAGTCTTTTAATATTTATTCAAATATGTTTGTTTCTGGTCTTATTTCATTTATATATGCCACCACAGCAATAATGTTACACTGATCTATTCTTATTTTATTTTTTATTTTTTGAAAGTCTGATTTGATGAGGTTGAAATTCATGCCTGAATCCACTTTCTCATATTTCCCCATTTCTTTTTAACCTCTGTTAATGTAAGTATTTAAAAAAAAGCAGAACTTTGATTTCTTTCTTTAAAAAAAAAAAAAAAGTGTTATTGTTTAATGTTTTACTTTCTGAGAGGATTCCAGGAACTGATACTCTTCTGCCATTATCTTTAACTTATTAAAAGCTAATAATAGGTTTTATTGGTTGGATTTATACATCTAATATAACTTTGACTTTGAAATGGAGACTTATTACCTCTGCTTAAAGAAATTGATGAATCCCTATGAAGGCATTTTTGATAAAAGTTGAGAAATTTTAACTTTGTATTTGTTTTTAAAACACGATTATGCCATAATATGATAGCCGGTACATTTTGATTGATTAATATCTAGTGACAGAAAATTTAATAATGAATATTAATGTGTTCTAGATATACTTTTATTCTTCAAATTAATCAAATAATTCTTGTCAATCTCCTTTTTGTTTTTACAATTAAGACACAGTGTTATTTTGCAATGGTTAGAAGTTCACAGCTTTCTTTTTATCAGACAATTTTTTTTACAATTTGATTAAACTCTTTTGTCTTCAAAGAGTATGTTAGTATTTTCTTGCTTTAAATGCTAAATCTTGAATTTGTCTTATGTGACGTTTTAATGTGTTGGGTCGGTTTGATGAAATATTTTAACATCAAAAATAGAGAACAGTCCCCCTGTGGTCATAGTTCATGAGTACAGTATATCGTTTTATATATATATATATATAGATATATATATATATCTATATATATTTCGTTTTTTATTTGGTATTAAAAACATTTAGAGATTAGATTCCTTATTTTATGCTGCAGAAACACGCTGGACCTAAATCAACACTAAATAAGCTAACATTTTATTAAATAAAATATCAGTATTGATATATTTTTTTGAGTTTCAATAAAACTTTCATCCTGACATGCTCTGAAATAAACATATTTAACTAAAAATCATATGTAAAAAAAAAAAAAAAGAATAAAGGAGTTACAAACTTTAGTCTGATAATGTTTCTGTTGCCATCATGCGCAAGTTTGAAATATTGATTCTTATTTGGAAGGGAAGACCTTGGAACAACTAATCTAGACAACAGATTAATAGTTAAATATTTAAAAGTAACCTAGAAATCAAGACGTTAAAACGTAAAATTAAGAACAGTGGCAGATCAAAAGTATGATATGGCTAGTTAAATTTTACATATAAATAGAATTAAATAAGATTTTGCATTATATAATATATATTTTAATTTTTTCCGAAGTTATTATTCATTTAAAAATGTATAAATTTTATGCATTTAATATAAAAAATTATATCTACAATTTTTGTAGTTTTATTTTTTTCCAATGCATAAACACTGAAGTTGCCAATATTTGGGCCGAACTAATTATTAATTTAATATATATATAGATATTTAAATAACATTAACTATAAACTGTATTATTATAAAATTTCAGTTTATAGTTAATAGCTGATGTTATCCAACTCTCGTGTTGAAACCAGTTTGTTGAGCCTTTATTTTGAAGGAGTGAAGCGGAAGTGCCGCGCTCGGCTGTTAATCCTGCAGCTCGGATTGACTACGGGAGTCGCAGCTCCTGGAGCCTCGCATCAGAGAAGGAGCGTCTTGCACGTAGATGGACTGGAGAGGTCCCTCCTCCGGGTCCCTGTAATAATATGCTCCCTGAGCCAGGCGCCAGGGCATCACCGGACCACGCTCACAATGACCACCGGGTTCAGCTCCGGTTCCTCCCGGTTCGCAGATTATTTCGTGGTCTGCGGACTGGACAAGGAAAGCGGGCTGGAACCCGACGAACTGTCCGGTAAGCAGATTTACCGATTGGGGGGGAAAATGACGCTTTAATGTCGAGAGAAACGAAACAAATTAAACATTTTAGACAAATATTTTCTCTGATAATGAATTTCCTTCGGGCTTCTTTGTTTTTTCTAGTAGTGAAGCGTTTTTTTATTCTCGTGTTGGTGATTTATCGAGCAGGAGCCAGGTTCTGGTCGGGCCTAGTTCAGCTTCTCTCAGCCTGCTTGTTTGTGAAGCTTGGTTAGGATCGACGGGATTACTGGCTAGCTATCCCTCTTTATGTCACTTTAATAACCCCTCAGGTTGCCTTGGTGTGTGTTCTAATAAGCAATTAAAGTAAATTATTAATAAAATTACAACAGAAAACCACCTCGGCGTACAGTCTTTCTTGCTAGTACGCTTATTTTTCGAACAGTTAAGGTTTAAGTCATTAAAATGGAGTCATCTGGTTCATCCTTTCAGATTTCCACATTTGTACACAGCCAGCATCCACCAGAGACACACAGTACTGCTAACATTTTCAAAGGCACACCCTTTCCCTTTAAAAAACAACAAAACAATTACATAAACAGGTTTAAACTCTCTATATTTGTACACTAGGCTTTTACACAACTTGGTTTGTTTCATTTGATGGACAGTAACCTTTTGGATCAGTCTGGGAGCTGATGTCTTAAAGTACAATGGATTGGCTCCTTTTAAAGGGAAGGTGAGGGTTTTAATTGAATGCAGTGATTAAGTGTGATGTGAGGACAAGAACCTATCTGGTATATGTATTTTTTGTCTATTTTGTTGTTTGCTTAGCATTCAATCTTTGGTAGGAATTGCCGGTTAAACCATATTTTATTAATTTCTGACTAAATGGTGGGCTCTAATCATTTTTTCATTCTAAGAATAAGTAGGTCTAGTTTATTGATTTCCGAATCATGTCATATTCTGCTAATTTATATACACTGTTTTTAATCTAGCAAAGTTCTGTTTCGGTAAGTAAGAGAGATCTAAGCTTTTGATAGTATAACTGTCTGTTAGCTTGCTTTAAATACGTTTTACTACTTTATCTTATTAGACTTTAAATGGGTTTATCAGCACTAATGTCAGGGTTTTCCATCCTTGTGTCATCGTTAACAATACTGTTAAGTGGGGAAACCCTTAGTGTCGAGCCAAAAACGGGTGTACTGACCTCAGATGATATCTTTAAGATCAAATCCATCTATTATGCCAATTAACTCATGAAAATCACCAAACCTTCTTCTTCCGTTTGTTAAAAATAAGTCTTTTCATGACAACAACTGCTGCTAGAATCTCATTATTTTTGGCTACCTAGGGCTGAAAACAAAACCAACTAAAAGCCTTTAGTATCGGTGAAATGTGCCTGTTATCTCCGCTCTGTCTCATAGAAGCGTGATTTATAGTGACTCAGCAGGTAGTGAAAGGCCAGCAAGTTGGTTTCTGCTGTGGCTCACAGCAATAACTTTACCCCAAAAAATAATTTTAGTCGTCTAAGACTTCTCCCTTTTACTTCCTTTCATTAGTTAAGTTCCTGTTTGCTGCATTAAGGACAAATTCGCTATGAGATTATGTGAGGAAAAAGAGCTTATTGTATCTAGGTACTAGGGTTGCCATGGTAATACTTCAACCTTGACGCTGATACTTTGAAAAATACCCTGTAAGTACCCAAGAAACCTTTTTTCGAAAGGACAGGAATTTTTCTTGAAAAAAATCCCTAAATGTCTAAGTGAAAACGGTGTAATTACATTCAGTTTATCTTTGTAAAGTTTCGACCAATTAATGGTTGACAATTCAGCACTATAGAAATCTATAGTTTAAAGGTATACTTACAAGGAAAACAAATTAAACATGTTGATACAATACCTTGAAGAGTAATTATATTTTATGATGGTGTGTAGCTCAAATTCAGTTTTGTTGTTATTCAATAAATAGAATTTGACAATATTAAAACATGTTTACACTATAGTAAACAATATAGACTTTATCCAGATGTATTCAGCAGCAGCCCTGTTCAATTTCTGTTAGCTTTGTTACCAAGTTTGTCTCTTTATCTTTATTTACTGATTAACTCGAGAAAGCTTAATTCATTAATAGTCAGATTGCGAACGATTCTGTGTAGCTTCTTCCAGTAGTTCACCATATATCGGACGATGTTGGTTATCTTTTAACACTTGGGTTTTGTTGCAATAAGTAAATTGGGCTTATATTAGTTTCTATCTTGCTGCTGTTTGAATTTGCGTTTCTAGATGAGGGGGGGGGGTTTGGTCACATGACTTGTTTTTGGTCATGTGACAGCGGTATAAAAAGCCGTGGATGGCGTTATTTGGGGGGTGTTTACCTGTTTTGTAGCGGCGTCAAACATGTAGGGACGTGTTTATCATGTAGGTCAAAGTCGGTTATCAGCCGTGGCTGCAATGTTAATATTGGTCTACGTCGGTGCAACCCTAGTTTCTGCTCTAATTCTCACAGTCAGTCCGGGTCCGCTGTTGACAATTTTATTTGAATTGACGTTTTTTTCCCCCCACAGAATACAACAGTACCTGTAGGGGTCGCGTTGGAAATAATCATTGCAGCTTTACATTGGACAAGGGATGGATGGGTCCACTGGGCTCTGTGTGTGATCGGCACCAAGTTTAAGCTGTCCAAACCTAAACTGGAGCTGTTTAGAAGTGCCTCTGTGCAGCAGATACAGTGGCTTTACTTGCTGTCCCATGTTCACCTCGAACAACACAGCGTCTATGTTTAAGACGGTTCACTGATAGAATACTGCTAACAAAGCTAGCTTCTTGGGCTTTTTTTGTTTTGTTTTCGACTAAATAGGGTCACAAATGCTCTTAAGATGCTCAGATGCTCTGAGCTTTTTATCAACATGGGTAGATAAAGACGGGGTTGCAATATCTTTGATGCAAATAACTATCTTTATTTTTATTTAATTTTATATATTTAGTGTGTCAAAATATTCTTTCGAGAACTCTACTAGGTCCTGTCGTAAGCAGAGATGAATTCCCTAAACATTAAGAGCAATTATTTTTAATAATGAAGTAAAAACTATTGTTTCTGACAACTGATCTGTCGAGAAGTTCATCTCGTCAGCTTGTGCTTTGTCTTATGTCAGCTTTGAGGATGAAATGCAAAAACAATCTGAGAAATATGTGTTGGCATTTTGGGATTCCTCTCTTTTCAGAGTCTTGTTTGATGCTTCAGTGAGACTGAAAACAAAAAAAACGATGCAGTTTCTTTTTTCGTTTCTTCTTGTGGTTAATCAGAAAGCTTTCTAGCAGCTGGTAGATGGCAACTTGGCATTCATGTCGCACATGCAAAATTATTAAAGGTCTCTTAAAAACAGATTCTCAGTTACTGAAGAATGTTGTTTTTTTACATGCATATATATCATTCTTTAAATCCTCCGTTGCATGTGTATGCCAGGTGTGTGATAACACTTCTTTTAAGTCGCTGTGCGGAGACTCAAAACTGAACCCACCGAAACCTCGCTCAGATGCGCAGCCTGGAGCTTTGAGGTCAAACATCTCAGATGTTCTACTTACTGTCTGTTGCTGCAGTTTACTGTAGAAAGAGGTTAGGGGCTTGCCTTTACCATCTGCTTTAGTTATGAGTTGAACGAAGGAAACGGTGTGGAAATTCCAGCATAGCTTACTACTGATAAAACGTTTGCCACAGGTATGCTGTTCCTAGAAGTTTCTCACACACAAATGAAGATATTTATGCACTCTGTTGTTTTGCTGTTAATTTTAATAAGGTTCCCTGAGTCAGCTGGGTAGTAAATGCAAGTAAAGGGGATTTCCTATTGTTGGTTTCTTATAAAAAGGTCAAGTCACCAACCAGTTGTGTTGATGTCAATAAACCAAAGATAAGAATCGCCCATACTCTCCTGATTTGCTCTGATGTTTGCTGATTGCATCAAATAATATAAAATAAAACTTTTATTTTTCTACTTCGATAAATGCATCAAAACCTAAGGACTCTCCCTATAATTCATATAGAAATGTATTTATTGGGTGCGTTTGATCAATGAGAAAGGTGTTTTGGAACAGATAAAGGGAATCTTGTAATAACTTTTTTCTAAAAGTGCTATTGGCCCAGAGGTGCTTGTTTACTACTAATAAAATTAGATTAACAATAGACGTGTGGGATATGGATCAAATATTGCATCATGATATTTTTCAGGGATGTTGATAGGTTTTCAATGCAGTGAGTCCCCGGGACCCGCAGGTGGTGATGGGAACCGGGGTGTATGCACAGACGCCGCCTGAGCATTACTTTATTTATTTCATTACAGCAGCTCAGCAGTGAACACACACAGCAGTTGAAACCTGAATTTAACTAAGAAAAAGTTTGTATCTGTTTCAAATCAAATACGCCTTTATTGACTAGTTGTAGCGCAGGGGCGCCTAAAGTTTTCAAGCTTGTGAGCTACAGATCTACCCACAAAAACAAAGCATGCTTATTTATTTTATATTCTTTAAAGCAATATTATTGTACATTTTGTTCTTTTAGGATGAAGTATATTTTAATTTGAAAAAAAAATAATAATAAAAAAATACATATATAATGTCGTGCGATTGAACCGCATTTCTCTCGCGATCGATGTATTGGGAGCCCCTGTTTAGCGGCTAAACTAGCATCTCGCAATATAATGCGCAAAAGGTCATGTCTACGCTGAATTAATGGCAAAAGAGTTGAAACTGTGCTTTTCAGGTGCGCTGACAGGTTTCTTTTATCTAGTTATGGGAGTACATCACGTTTTTATCCATTATCACTCTAATGGAGCGATCGGTGTGAAAATAAACCACAAGAGAATTATCAAAATAATGATAAAAATAAACAATTATTTTCCAAGCTTGCATTAAAGCTTTAGATATTTGTAGAGTGTCCCTCTTTTCTTTTAGTATTTTAAACATGTTGCTGAAATTCCGACATTTGAGACTTTAGTCTGAACCAGGTAAAAAATTAGTTTATACCTTTAACTTTGGTGAAAAAACACAAACTGCTACAACTGAGCACTGTGACCAAAGCAAGCAAGCTCTTTCTGTCCGTGTGTGCGTTTTCTCCAGGAATTGAAATGAAACTCGCAGTGCGATTCATTCTTCATATGGTGCAAAGTGTTAACTCATGTACAGTGGGTGGGAGGGGAAAAAAACTCCAAAGAAATTGATTGAAATAGTTTGCACGCTGTGTTTTTCGCAGCTGGGTTGGGCCTGATTTGCATATGCATGACCCTGCGGCCTCTCAGCGACTCTGGTAACAGCAGGAACTGGGGAACATGAGCAAACTCTGGACAGGCTCTCTTTATTCACATGCTAAATATCCTCTTTAAATGTTCTGGGCAGCTTCTCTTCATCGCTTCGCTGCAAACAAATGAGGATGAATGCCTCGTCTAGAAAGCTTGCTCGCTGGTCATTGAGCATTCATCCTCTGTAGCTTGATGACCGTTCAGGTGGACTATTACCTGGAAATACAGTTTTGGTATTGTTGAAAGCTAGTATGAGGGTACTTTGTAGTAGGGTAGTAGTATAATTTGTTTGTGTAAAAATATGTACTGTTAAAACACCTTTATCTTTGCTTGGCTTAAAAACAAGAGGGGAAAGCTGACACCACTTTCCAAACATCAAGTTTTACACGAGTTTCTCAAAAATGGCAGTTTCTTATTTCTATAAATTTCCCATCCTTTGGTCGTTTTTTCCTTAAAAGCTGAAGCGTTGAAGCTGATTACGTTGACTTCTCTGCCGTAAATCGTCATTCATCAAACATATAGGATGTGGCGGTACGCTAGAGCCTCATGGTGCAGGATTATGTGACGTTGAAATTTATTTCTTGCAGCAGATGAACACTCGCTTCACTACAACAGGGATTAACTCTTAACGCAGAAGCTGTCGTTTCTTCGAACTGCAGGACTCGCGTTACACGTACAGCAGGTATTTTTCCACGGCGTCTATCGTGAGTCCGTTCATAAAAGAAAGCTGTAGGTTATCTGAGGAAAACTGGTAAAATATTACAATATAATAGCAGCAAAAAAACAATGAATTCAAAGCCCTCTCATGTTCAGGTTTTGTTTGTTCTGTGAAAGTTTGAAGAAAGGCGTTGCAGCTCTGACCTCTTCTTCTCTTCTGAGGCGTTCAATGTATCTCATACTACTTCTTATTTGATATAACTCCACTGGAAGTAGGGCCAGCCCTTTTCTGGCAATCCTCCTCTACAGTAGCTGTGAAGCATGTCGGACCACAGAAGGACCGTAAAAACCATGGGTGGTCTCTGGCGCCTAATCCCATCCGCTTCGCTTCAGCACTCCCACCGCTATCCGCTTACGTTCTCCATCATCACAGGGCTTTTGTTAGAATAATTGACTACACAAGAAATTATCCATGATGTGTTGGATTTGTCACGAGCTTGTCATAGATTGTTTTCTGTTGTTTTTTTGTTGTTTTTGTTGTAGCAGACGGATGATTGGCTGTAAACGGAGGGTTAACATCACGTTAAGATACCATGTTTAATGTTAGTGGTAATCGTAAGAGTTATTAAGCTTCACAAGAAATGACATAACGGTTAACAATTTTTTTTCAAAAGTAAGGCAAAATTTAGCATATTCAAACACGTATTATACAGTTTATAGTTAAAGAAGTAAATTTGTCCAGGTGGAAACATGTTTTTCTGCTTTAAATATGGTAGAACTGAAATGAAGTACAATTGTAAATGGGGATTTTTCCAGTGAGCTTAAGGACAGAATTTTTTTACAGGATTGTTTGGAAACGTCCACAGTTATGAGTTAAATTACTAAGTGTTATTGGCAACCAATTAATTTATTTAACCTTAACAACGGTTCTCTTATAAAAACAACTTCAAGTCTGTGATATTTGTGTTAATACCTGTACGAACAATATCAACCTTAGACCACATATCCTGTTTAAGGTAAGTTTGCACACCATTTTTTCTGCGCTGACATAATGTACTTCAGAATCCTCCGTTCTACCTCAGGATTTTTAGCTTTTCTTCTACACTCTCCCCCCATATATGCTCGAATCAACTCGGATTTTTGAGAACATGTTTAAAGATTTCTAATGAGCTAGATAGGAAGCGTTTTCTATTGACTTTCCATGCTTTGCTGCTGATGTGGACTCCGATAAAGAGGTTTCACAATCAACAAACTTTGCTATTTAAGTGCAAAGTTCAGCTTTTTTCTTGTCTTTTGTCTCCCTCAGAGTCGCAGTACATGGTGCGCTCCTACTTTGCCACATTTATTACTCAGAAATCTAGGTCTGTTGATCACAATTACATATTGACAGATAAAAAAATTAGTGGGCAGCTCTACATGCTGTATGTTTTTTTTTGTCTGTTTTATCGACACAGTTGATTTGCCGGTATGATTATATGAATATGAACGGTCCCAAACATCGATCCACAAGTTGTTTGAGGCGCTGTGGCTTAGTTTTAAAGCCAATTGAAAGATTTGAGGTTTTACTCCTTGCTCCTCCACTTGTTGGCCTTTTGGCAGGAACACAAACCCCATTTTGATCCAGAAAGGGTTATCGGTGCAAAAATATCTCCTATATAGTTGCACTTTGTCTTCATAGGACTTTGATTGTTTATTCTGCAATCATAGATTGTGGATTTTCGTGGTTCAAAAGGATGTCTGGAGACAAAGTTGCATTTGCGTTGTAGGCGGTACATGTTTCTATTAAAGATCGCAGCTTGAACAATTTCGGAATTGTATAGAAAGTCTGATTATTAACTTCGAATAGAAATTAGAGCATTCCCATTTATTATTTTAGTCATAATAATCCGGGCTGCTTGTCAGTTGCGGATGCCTCTGTGTTAGTCCGGGTCGTGTGTCTGGCCTAGTTTCCACTGTGTGGGCTGTTTGGATATGAAAGTATTGGACAGATTTGACTAAAGCCTTAAGACTGTGAGTCAATCTTCAGCTGTATCTAAAGAGTCCAATAAAATGAAAAAAAAACAATCAGTGGTCAGTGACTTCATTTTATTTTGACCGTTTAAAGATGATGGCTGTGATTAATACAAATATGTCCCATGTTATTTGTCTAAACATGTCTCTTTATCATATTATTTCAGTATTTTGAAGTTCTCTCTGATCGCAACAGATAAGGAAATCGATGGTTTCTTGGGTTTGTAAAAGGCATCATTTAATAAAATGCAATGAAAGACAATTTTACTTTCCCCGCGGCAACATTATAACCCCGAGATCAGCTTTGCTCAGGTGCTGACGCAGAGGAGCCAAAAACGCTTGGACGGCATGTGTTCCTCGTCCCCATTCTTGTTGGGGCTTCACTTGCTGCATTAAAAGTGTTTTTGTGCAGGCAGAGAGTTTTCATTATTCCTCAACGGCCGTGACGCAAGAGCGGGACTGTTGCCTGAATCTTTAAAAAGAGCACAAAGGGTCTTCTTTATGTGAAATGTTATATAAGCTCACACGGCCGCAGGGCTGAGGATAAGTGCAGTCGTTCATTGTAGTCCAACAGACGACTGCCTACTGTACACGTCAGCGTCTTACTCACTTAACTCAAAAATGATTATGATAAATATTAATATATTAATAATTTTGCATTGGGATTTAGAGACCCCAATAAACAGTTACATAAATTTTCATAGTACACAGAGATGTTGGTCATTTCACTGTGACATGTTTGGTCTGGCGTTTCCCCATCCCTCTCATATCAATGCTCTGTCGATTGTATGCTGGCTAATCAAAATAAGGAATGTTTAAATTTGTCTTCTTTGCTGAAGCCTTTCTCTTTTTTTCCCCCTGTCCCATTCTAACTAAATGTAAGTTATTATCCTTAGCATTTAAAGAAAAGCATTTCCAATACTTCACTCGCTAAAATAAATGTGTATAAACTTCACGTTTTCATTACTGAAACTAAACTTTTTGATGATGTACTAATTTATTTAGATTTATGCTGAATTGATCAGTTTTCGTTTTTGTTTGCTTTAAACCCTTTTTCACATAAAGTGGAAAAGCTGGTGTGGAGGATTCTTCACTGTAATCACAGACTAGCAAAGCTGCTGGTACAGCTGGTTCTTCTTTTTCTTCTTCTTTTGTGTTAGGACTGAGAACATTGGTCCGTGCCACAGCGGTGTGCTCACATCGGATCTTTAGGAGAGTTTGTAACGTCCATATTTGCTCGTTCCTTCTATCTCAACCCAGACACTCGGCTTTACCCGGCGTACCCACCTGACACGGGTGGATAATGTTATGTATTTTGTGCTTTTGTTTTCCTGTCTTTTTGCCTGTCTTAGACTAAAGGCTTCAACATAGAGCTGTATGCACACACTGAGAAGTGATGTGCTAACCAGCAAGAATCAGGCGTTCACTTATCAAATGTTTTGTTTTATTTGTTGTGTAGCTTTATGCCAGTATATAGAGGATACTAAATTCAGAGATGGGGCCAGAGGAAAATTGGCGAGTTCAAACGAAGGTAACCGTTTCCACCACACACACTGCTTTTGTGTTGTTTTTTTTCTTCCTCCTGACCAGAGCTTAGCTTCGACCCCCTCCTTTAACCTTAAACCTGATGCACCTTGTTGTCTCCCACCTCCCACATGACCCCACTCCACCCTTTTTCTGCATCCCCCTTTTTTTTATTTTTTTTTTACCCAAAATTTGATGGATTTTGGCCCTTCCTGTTTTTGTGCACCTCTAATTTCTCTCCTCCTTGTTTCATATTCCTCCTTTCATCCAGTAGCAACAGAACAGGGAGCTAATTTCTAAACAATCACCGCTTCTGTATCTCGCAAGCGCGCGCCTACACACACACACACACACACATCCAGCGTCGCCTGCACGGGCATCGCTCGATCAATGTTTGTCCCCCCACCCCCCCCCCCTACACTGTGAATGACTTTCCCGCCCTACCTTAGTGTGCAACACTTCTGCTTTACTCTTGGTCTAAATCAACTCAACTTGTGCTTCTCTGACTGTTTACTCTTGTGTCCCTCTGTACTGCCATTAAAGCTGTCGTGAAGCATTTAGACCCTCAAAGTTTGCAGACGTTGATTTGTTTACTCTTTTTTTTTTTTTTGGCACAGGATGCAGATGGCAGCTTTACATGATGCAATACAAACTTCCTCTAAAGAGAAACATGCAGATTTTTTATTTATTCTCTTTCCCTCTGGTGATGCGCCTGGCACTTTAAGCTTTGCTTCTGATCAAACTGCAGCATTTTCTTTATTTATTTATGTTACCATTGTCTGCATGTAATAACTAACTAACCAAACAAATACTTCTATTTTTTTTTCTTTTGCACTTCTCTGTTGTTTTGACTTGCAGGTGAGAATTTTGAGCAGAGTCCTTTGAGGAGAACGTTCAAATCCAAAGTCCTCGCACATTATCCTGACAATGTTGAGTGGAATCCATTTGACCAGGATGCGGTTGGAATGGTAGGATTTATTTCTGTTGGACAAACAAAAGCAAGTACTGATTGCCGCTGAGTTTTAGTTTTGATCGTGCCGTGGTTTTCTCCGTGCCACAGCTCTGTATGCCGAAGGGTCTGTCGTTCCGGACGCAGGTCGACTCCAGAGAGCCGCAGTTCCACTCTTTTATCATCACCAGAGAGGACGGCTCGCGGACCTACGGATTTGCACTCACGTTCTTCGAGGAGGTGACCAGCAAGCAGATATGCAGCGCGATGCAGACTCTCTACCACATGCACAACGCGGAGCAGTACGACATCTTGCACACCCCCACCTCCCCGCAGGGACCGGAGGAGCAGCGGCTACCCCAGTCCCGTCCCGTGCTCCGCGCCGCCCCGGCCATCTCGCGCCTGCAGCGCTTCAACTCGTATGACATAAGCCGCGACACGCTGTACGTGTCCAAGTGCATCTGCCTGATAACGCCCATGGCCTTCGCTCAGGCCTGCAGGAAGGTGCTGGAGCAGCTTCACCAGGCCGTCACGTCGCCCCAGCCCCCGCCGCTGCCGCTGGAGAGCTACATCTACAACATCCTCTACGAGGTCCCGCTGACACCGTTGGGGCGCTCCCTCAAGTTCTCAGGCGTCTACAGTCCAATCGTGTGCCAGAGGCCGAGCACGTCCGAGCTGCCGCTCTTTGACTTTGCCATCGGCGAAATGTTCAGCCTGCTCGGGGTGGAGAACGTTCTGCAGCTGTTTACGTGCGCCCTGCTGGAACTGCAGATTCTGCTCTACTCACAGCGTAAGCCGCGCTCTTCTCATGTTTCCTTTTGAGCCTTTGTGCAACCTTGGCTAAAACTGCTAAATTCATACTTGAACAAAGCTTCTTGAGCTGGCAAATAAACTTTATTTACATAGAAGTCAGACTTTACGGTTCCTTGCAAAAGTATTTATACCCCAGGAACTCTCTTTACAGAGCAACCAGAAACTTCAATACATTTTATTTACTTTTATTCAGGTTTTGGATTATGGATGGATCAAATAAAAATTGGTTGACATTAGTATTATGACCTATTTACGCCGATGCCTAAAATAAAGTCCAATAAATTAATTACCAATATAAGTCTAGATATTAATAGGTTGTGTCAGAGGAAACCTTATGGAGACGTTTACATGCAATTTAGTTTATTTGGTTAAAGCAGGATTGCAGGTAAAAAAATAAAAATAAACAAAAAGCGCGCTACAATTTTAGACCTCTAAAGTTACAATGGTCAGCAGGCCTTAAACACACGTGAGTTACAGTCAAATCGTTTTGGAACAAAGAGAATTAAAGTTTAATCAAAGTTAAGGCTGAAATTAAAGTGAGAAGTAGTAAGAAGGTGTGAAAATTGATCCTCACAGACTTGCCTCAGCCAATCTGACTGATCTTAGACTACTTTAAAATCCCAGACTAGATCTGCACAGCCTAATTTTCTACCGTACTTTGTTTGGCCCATCACATAAATATATAAAAGAACGCCTCCTGAGCTTGTAGTTCCCTCTAAGCAATTCTTTGTCATATGAAAAAGGAAACTTATGTTAAAGCCTTTAGCTTTAGAAAGCTGACAGCGTGCAGGTGTAGGTTTCTGTGGTCGATGGACTAATTTGCATGCTTTTCTACTGCTACCTATAGTACCACCTATTTCAATCAGTCCGGCTCATCTTTGGCAGGCTTGGAAAATTTGCATTATTGACCTGATGTTCAAATATGAAAGTAATCTATAGGGGTTTTTTGTTTTTGTTTTTTAGAGTTGCAATGATGTATTTTGCTGTAACATTTGCACAGAACCTTCAGCAGCAGTCAGATTTTTATTAGTATTTAAATTCAAGAGACACTCAATTAGTTGCTTAGAACAACACTCTGGTTTATGTTGTTGCAGAGGCTTTGGAGAAATTAGCAGACCACTAAGGGATGCAGGATATAGCGTTTGTGACTGGATCTGATACTACTGCAAGAGAGCCATTTGCAAAATGGAGTTGGCCGGGAGGGAGAAGCTTTTACAGGGGAGTCGGGGAAGCTGTTCTGTTGCTATGCAACCCAGGGACGGGGGAGGATGGCGATGATGCAGGGTGATTATTATTGGTCGGGAGTGACATCATGCCTCTGCTCACCCCTGCGAGGCTCATCACTGCAGAACATGCGAAGTGTGCTCAGCGGAGTTGAGGCCTGGGAATCTTCCGGCGAGGAGAAAATTTGCTACGCACTCAGAATCAGAATCAAAAATACTTTATTAATCCCAGAGGGAAATTGCAGGAAATCGCACTCAAATAAACTCCCTGGAGGAGAGGCCTGTCATGCAAACACAGAAACTATCAGAGGCCGTAGTGTGTCGGGGAAACGAATCAGAAGCCCAATTTAGGAATTTAAAATTCCAAGACGTCTTAGTTATTTTATGTGAAGGGAAAAACCTTGTTCTGGGTTTTTTTGTTTCTTTTCTAAGAAGCTCATTGTGGGGTTAACAAGCAACGGTCCAGGCCTGGATTCCTTGTCGTTCCTGGGTATTCTCTGCTTCCACGTGATCCATGCAACGGAAAGTGACAGCACCGATTACAGGGAGAGCGGCTTGACGGGGAAGATCTGACCTGACTAGGGATGTTTAAGTTACACATGTACGCTCATTTGAGCCACAGCGAGGAAAGCGGCTGCAGATGTTCCTCTGTCTGAACAACATTTCTGCGATTTACGCAAACAATTAAGACTTCTTGGTTTTTAATCATCAAGATGATTGTTGGAGGAAGTGATCATGATGATTTATTTTTTTGGTTTCCAGAACAAACGGGTATTTTTTGTTAATTTTTATATTTCTATTTAGCCAATTATAAATATGTTTATCTATATTGATTCTTCCTAATGTCGATAAGGGCCGACAGAGTTGCATACATACGGTTAATAAGAAAATATAAAAAATTTGTTCCTTTATTTTTGCTATAAAGGAAGGTGAAACGATCCATGTTGGTTCTTTACTGAGTGAGTAAATAGTTAGCAGGAAACTCATATCAGCTCTTAATTAGGTCATCTGCAAAGTGTTCAAGGCGTGCAGCGTTTCAAGAAAATTCTTGTCCTGTCGGCCTACTTTTAAAGAGGCTGGCCGACGTTAGTATTCCTGTCCCTACCCTGGGAAAGACGGCGTGCTTGAGAAGGGGACAAGTGTTCCCCACTCATGGCCCAGCACACAGCCAAATGTAGCAGTGGCGTTTATCCTGGCACCATAAGAGGAGAGGCAGAGCCGCCGGCAAATGCTCAGTAGGTGTCGGTTGGGATTGAGCAGGAATGCGGACGAGGACCACGCGCATATTTTCATCTATGGCCGTTGAGCGTTTCAATGTGAAGTCATGGTGGTGGAATTTGAAGTTGAGCAGCTGGCTGCAGCTGTGTCACACTTCGGTGTCCTCCATGGGGACAGAGTGTAGAGACGCGCCTCACAGGAAGCAGAAACCAAAACTGGTGCTCAACCCAGTTTACAGCAGTTTCAGGCCCCTTCCAATTCTGGTTTTCAGTCAATCCTTTTTTATTTTTTTCTTCTCTTGGGACAGTGACAGATAAAAGATCATTTGATTAAGCTCTTAGTTTTGAGTCGGATGGAAAAGTTACAAAATTATTTTAATAAACCTAAAACAGTAGTGGCATTACGTCCATCTAGAGCTCCAGAATAGTGGAAATCCTAGTTTTCAAGCATTTGATTAAGCTGTTGACTTTAGCTCCTTCTGACATCTGATTGATTGGCTGATAATCTCTCAACACATGTTGTTTTTATCTTTGTCATTAGCACCATGTTTAGAAAAAGGCCATAATATAACAGCCATCCTTATTATGGTTGACATCAAGTATGATCTTTAATCATCAGTTTCCTTTAAGGAATTGTGCAACAAACACGAGTAGCTTCCTGTCTTGCTCAGTTAGTCTGTACCGCATGAGGTTTTTACTTCAGAAAATTCCTACCGCTCTACTTTGGGACTGTTTCGAACCATAACGTTAATAATAGTTTCTGTCAGGTGTTTTTTTTAAAATAATACATCAGCTGGTCAAGCTTTCTGGTTCTCAGATGAACCGTCTTCTGATTTGATCAGGTTTCTGTTTTGTAATGCAGTACAGTCATTTATTTAGCATATTTAGTTTGTAAATGTATTAATGTTTAGTTTTTTTTGTGTTAAAATTTCCTTTCTTTGGTCAGTTTAAGTTTGACTAAAAGAAGGGAAGGTAACCAAATCTGTATGGTTTTAGTTTTACAAACAAATCAGACTACTGCTGGCACATGTCCTGAATTAACTTCTTCTTTTTACGTATTTGTACAAAAAACAAAAACAGATTACCAGAGGCTGATGACTGTGGCGGAGAGCATCACGGCCCTAATGTTCCCCTACCAGTGGCAGCATGTGTACGTTCCCATTCTGCCCGCTTCCCTCCTGCACTTCCTGGACGCTCCCGTGCCGTATCTAATGGGCCTCCACTCCAACGGGCAGGATGACCGCACAAAGCTGGACCTGCCGCAGGAGGTACAAAAACAACACAGCCGACATGTGTTATAAGTCTGTGGATTTAAAAATAGGAGATTGTTATAGCACCACAAGTGCACTTGGATATCTCTAGCCATTCAGCTTTGCCTCCTAGTTTAGCTGTCCAGCAGTCAGCTCATTAAGAGGAGCTGCCGATGGGCTGAAGGCGTTATGCATTATCTGATGTTACACATGTGTTGTGATGGCCAAACATTTCAAGCTCTAGTTTGTAGCGCTCCAAATAATGTGAGGACTAGTTTAGGTTGTTCCCATAATGGCACAAATGCATTGTTAGATTTTAAGTAGGATGTCTAACTAATATGATTTATTTTCGTTTTTTTTCGTCCCCCTCCCAGGCTAACTTGTGTTTTGTGGACATTGATAATCACTTAATCGAACTCCCTGAGGAGTTGCCGCAGTTTCCTAACAAACTGGAGTTTATCCAGGAGATCTCTGAGGTGCTCATGTCCTTCGGCGTGTCGCCAGAGGGCAACATCCACTCCAGCGAGGGCCAGGCCAGGTACCGCTTCCGGTCCGTCGACATAGCCTCCGACAAGCGCAACGGCAACCTGGGCTCGCCGCTCAGCTCCTTCCTGCTGAGAGAGAACGAGACGATCGCCCGGCTGCAGGCGCTGGTCAAGAGAACCGGCGTCAGCCTGGAGAAGGTGAGAAATGACGTCGACCTTATGAATTAGAAATCACCCTCTCAGATGGTCATTCAACATGTAGTGGTGAGTTAATGTTTCATGACTGACTTATCGTGGAGTTAACAGAGGGATTACTCTGACAATCAAGTAATTAATGACCTAACTGAATAAATGAACTATAAACAAACTTTTAGTAGCAGCCAGCAAGTCTTGGGTGTCATAGGATTTACATAAAGTGTGTTTAACGAATTAAGAATAATTCAAGTTCAAAAGCAGTCAATAGTTACATTTTCATACTATGATAAAAAGGTTAAATACACTGAATAGAAGTTTGATAAACTGCAATACAGAAGGAATACAGTTGGATAAAGTTTGAGAAGGCTCCACCATGATGTTTGCATACACGAGAGAGGGTAAAAGATATTGATCAAAGCTGTATCTGGTTCTTGATGCTTTTTTTTTTTTTTCATTAAAGTTTTCAAAAGCTTTTAATGCAGTATAACGTCATTAAGACATGTGTCTCTTTTGTTAATCTGCACACTGCAATTGTAGAATGGACTTTTTTTTTTTTTTTTTCAGTGCTACATTTTACCTCCTGAAATGTTATTTTTTGTTTGTTTTCTCCCCCCTGTTACTTTTCACACTTGTTGTTTTTCAACCTTCTTTTTTAAAAAAAACAGCTGTTTGTCCCACAGTGCAGCTGAAAGATGGCTGAAGCCCCATAGTCGTCATCCAAACCCCAATCTTAATGAAAATAGTTAATTAGGAGTTTCAGTTGCTGCTTGGGAATAAAGCTCAATCAGAGTTTTTGCCAATTAGCAGTAACTCTTAATTGTTGCATATAACTGGGATGAAATCTGCACCCAAATGAACTAAATTCTATATGAGAAGTCTAATCCACCTACACATATGTGGCAGCCATCAGCGGTCCCTAAACAGATTAGTGAGTCATCTGTGGATAATTTGTCAGCTATGAGGTCAATCCTTGATTGTTCTTGCTAAACTAGCTGCTGAGGTTCTATAAGCAACAACTAAGGAATAAAATTGAGTCTTAGTTGACACTAACTGAACTTATAATGTTTTTTAAGCACATTTATGATTCTTAAGGTTGTTTTTGTTTCCTCCTAGTTTTGAATCAAAATATAATTTTTTTCCTCTCCTAAGAGCCTGTTGATTTAACAGAATGGTAACAGTCTGTTCTCTTAATTTGCTTTTCTTTTATAGAGTTTTGTCTTTGCTTCCTTTTTTATAAGTGTAGCATCAGTAGCAATTACACAGTGCCTTAATCCGTGTTTTCTTCAAATCAGTTGGAAGTGAGGGAGGATGCCAGCTGCAACAAAGACGGCCGAGCCCAGTGCGACGAGGAGGAGCTAAAGATGCATCAGCTCAACATCCAGGTGCGGGAAGTTTTCGCCAACCGCTTCACACAGATGTTCGCCGACTACGAGGTGTTCGTCATCCAGCCGAGCCACGACAAAGAGTCCTGGTTCACCAACCGAGACCAGATGCAGAATTTCGACAAGGTACGTTGCCTTGGTGTTGTTTGTGTTTTGCAGGAATAAAATTCAACAAAATGTAGGTGAGAGGTTCATACAAAGTCATAAATAAAGACGCATGCAACAAAAAAAAAACAATGCATGTTTAAAGATTTTGATGTAATATGTATTTTTTTTTCAAACTATATCTGCGTGATTGCCATCGTCTCATGTGTGTGTGTGTGTGTGTGTGTGTGTGTGTGTGTGTGTGTGTGTGTGTGTGTGTGTGTGTGCAGGCGTCCTTCCTGTCTGATCAACCAGAGCCCTACCTGCCCTTCCTGTCCCGTTTCCTGGAGACTCAGATGTTCGCCTCTTTCATCGATAGTAAGATTCTTTGTCACGACGATGAGGACAAGGACCACACGCTGCGGGTGTTCGACTCCCGCGTGGACAAGATCCGCATGCTAAACGTCCGCACGCCCACGCTGCGGACCTCCATGTACCAAAAATGCACCAACATCGAAGAATCTGGTAAGAGAAGATCAGCCATTCATCGGTTTAAAAAGCTTTCTCTCTGAGGATCTCTCAACTGTTTGCCTTGTACGGTTTCATGATTACAACTGTATATGTTTGGTAAACCAATTTAACGTACCAGGAATTTGCTGTCGTTCGCTGTCTTTTTTTGTTGTTGTTTTTTTACAGACGGCCTGACTAAAAAACACTTTGAAAAAGCCGATTTTGTGGCTGCTGGACCAAAAGTCATTGGGCAGGAGAATGACAAGACCAACTATCGTAATATTTGCTATTATCTGACACATTTTTTGGTGGCTGCTCCTTAACTCTCCTTGAGTAATGTCTGGGTTCACAAAACCTTATATATAACAGTGTGTTTCACCACAAAATAATCATTATAATACTAAAATATAACATTGTTATAGATGTACTATTATTATGTGGGACTCTAAGCATTGCATAGATTTCAGCTAATCTTGTTGAGGAAGATTCGGCTAAGGATTACCTGTTGAATCCTCCTCATTTGGGATTACCTGTTTTCTTCTGACATGTTGGTGAACGACTAACAAAGAGCTGTTTTATTTTTGTAGGGAATTTAACGTGTTTGCAGCCTCGACCTCTTTACATTTCATGCTTTCATGCTGTGTTTCTTCACCGTTTTATCTCACACTTTCCTGCTTCAAATTCTGTTCACTGACTGTTCGTAATATCCTTATTGACGTTTGATATAAATATACATTTCCCCTCATGGTTCCTTTTGTTGATACAGACCCAGTGGGGGCGTGCTGAAATCACTGTCTAAAGCAGCATTCATTGTGTTCCCTTTGAAAAAGAAGTTGATTCTCAGCCTTTTGTTCTGATGCTTTTTTTTTGTGGGTTTTTGGGAGTTTTTTTTCTCTCTTTCCAGTTTCTTTGTTTTTCTATCAAATTTTCTTTGTTTACATGTCAAAATTGTTCGTATTTATGCTCCTTTAGATTAGAAGAATAGTCAAGTAGTCTCTGAATGACGAACTGTGTAGAGAACAAAAGCAAATATATTCCTCAGTCACACATTGGGATGTTTAAAGTCAGGGCTGCCTTAGATGATGCTGCTTTTGTAGATTTACTTGAATAAATGCTACTTATTCATTGTATGACACAAAATGCTTGTAGTTGTTGAAATTATTATCTTAAATGTATGTATTATGCATACATACATTTGAACTTGCTTCTCAGTAAATAACCAAATATGCAATTCAGCAGGTTAATACAATACGTGAAACATGATCTCTAAATAGATTTAAAACACTGGGAATATTGTAGTTTAAGTATGTATTATTTTAATGATTGGTTTACATCTTTAAAAAAACATTTTGTATTTCAGTAAATTGGAATAGTACATACTTTTATGTGGGAGCTTCACCTGTAATCATTTAGTAGAGAGACTCAACAGACAATAAAATAATTTGCAGGATTTTACTTATTGTTATGGACTGGTCCAATGATTCTTATGTGCCAGCTCCATCAATAAGGGGGTGTTTGCAATAGTAGGACAGATTGATCGTTGGATATCTGCGATTAAAAATAAATCCTTATGCCTAAACTCGTAATGAAAAGGCATGTTTAATTGATGTGTACAGAGAAAGCAATTGAGATGAGAGTGGCGAAGATCGACCACACAGCGCTGCATCCGCACCTACTTGACATGAAGATCGGCCAGGGCCGCTACGAGCAGGGCTTCTTCCCCCGGCTCCAGTCGGACGTGCTCTCCACAGGACCCACCGGCAACAAGTGAATACGACTGGGGTTTGGCTTTTTCTGAGCTCTGATCTGGCGTTTCTTTAAAGCTGATCCAAGTGCTTTGTGCTGCAGATGGGCTAAGAGAAGTGCTCCCGCTCAGTGGAGAAAGAGAGACCGGCAGAAGCAACACGCAGAGCACCTTTACCTGGACAACGACCAGAGGGAGGTAGGAGGTCTTCAAATGATTTCCATAACTGGGTTTAATCCATTCAGTCTGTTTGCCTGAGCTTTTGTCAAACCCTCTAAATGCATGACATCTTAATCTCTCGTATTTTGACATGTCTCCTTTCATCTTGTCTGCACTCACACCTCCTTTTCTCATACCTGCTCTTTTCTTTCTAAATCTTTTTTATTTATTTATTTATTTTTTATTTTTTTCTCTCTCTCTCTGCCTTTTTCACCCTCGCGATCACGCGCACTCTCAGCATGTAGAGTGTTTGATGCCGGAGCCGCAGCTTCTGCTGTTTCTTGACTACTACTGGCTCTCGCAGTCCTTCAGGCCCTGTCTGAAGTCGGTGTCTGTAGACTTGGTATGTGATGGAAAACCACAGACCAGCTGTGAAAGTCCACTCACGTGGTCTTTACCACCCACTGCTCCTCCTAACTTTCATTAACTCACCTTTTATTTAATCTTATTTTAGTTGTAATTGATGTTTTCCTCTTTTTTTTGCTGCATAAGCTTCGTTAGTAGATTTCAATTTTCTTTTTCACTTGTTGGTCCTAATGTAGCAGCTACGCATATTTTATTAAACTTAATTACTAATTTAATTTTTTTGTTTTTTTTAAAAAGTTGTGATCCATTAATGTTTCTTACGTTTGCTGACAGAGCTCCTCTTTTTATCAGAAATACATCCAGGAAGCCCGAAACTTGGGCACAACCATCAGACAGCCTAAATTGTCCAACCTGTCGCCTTCCGTCATCGCTCAGACAAACTGGAAGTTTGTTGAAGGATTGCTAAAGGAGTGTAGGAACAAGGTTTGTAATCTGATGTACTGTTTGTTCAAATGACTTCAGTTATTAAATATCACCTAATTTAGTCTTCAAAATGTAGTGTTACCTAAAAAGAATCAATGACATTATCTGATTATTCCTTAGTTAGTTCAGAAAATAGGTTTCTTCTTGTTTTATTCAGCTTTGTTGTTTTGGGGGGGCGCATTTTTTTTCTTCTGCACAACCCAAATTGTCGTGTTGGGCTTTAAGAACAAAGTCTTGGAATATTGGTTTTGTATTCTCATAAATTACATTTTTTGTCATTTGTTCGAAGACTAAGCGAATGCTGGTGGAGAAGATGGGTCGGGAGGCCATTGAGTTGGGTCACGGCGAGGTCAGCATCACTGGCGTGGAGGAGAACACCTTGATTGCGAGCCTCTGTGACCTGCTGGAGAGGATCTGGAGTCACGGGCTGCAGGTTAAACAGGTATGGGAAAACATCGATATCGTTACAGTGAACGAATCCCACGGGATTACTTATTTTGCACGATCCTTGAAGTGAGTTTCGTTTCCCTTCTCTCAGGGTAAATCAGCCTTATGGTCCCATCTCCTACATTACCAGGACAGCAAAGAGAAGAATGCAACTCCAGGCGGGTTGGGCCCTCCAGGTAAATGCATTTCATTTAAGGAGTTCAATTTGCTTAAAGAATATGGCTTTTTTTTAATTTTAGTTACTCTTATTTTCATGCCAGGGTTCATTCATGACACGGAGCGGAGGAAATCTGATGGGGGTGGATCGACCATGCCTCCTCTCAGGATCTCCCTGATCCAAGACATGAGGTGAGGGAACATTATGGCATTATGCAATCCTCTGTTCATGCAGAGGATTGCAAATAAAAAAGCATTATGTTTTGTGTCATGGCTGTCTGCATGTTTAAGGGTTAATTAAAACTAAATTAAAAGCAATCCTGTCTTGTACTACATTCATTTCTACAGATGTGATCTGGACGTCTGTCTGTCCAATGCCTACAGTTTCAGTAAATGTGCATTTAGTGTAGCACAGTAAATATAAAAAAGTTAATACTAAAAAATACTTCCTAATTTTATGTTTCAAATTACAGATAAAGTTATCATCAATATTTCAAATCAGTCCTCGTAATTGTATTTAACAAAAGTGTGTGTGTGTGTGTGTGGGTGTGGGTGTGGGTGTGGGTGTGTGTGGGTGTGGGTGTGTGTGTGTGTGTGTGTGTGTGTGTGTGTGTGTGTGTGTGGGTGTGTGGGTGTGTGGGTGTGTGGTCAGGTGAGCTGCTAGGGAGATCCAATGATTCATATATGTATATATATATATAAAAAGCAGCCAGACTTAGGCGGTCTGGATATGCATGAAAAAAAACACGCAGAATGAGCACAGCGAGTTACTTCCAGCCTAATTCCCACAACTCCAACGTCTCAGTGAGACTAGAGGATTGGGGTAATCTTAGGACACAGCCCTGCTGCTCTACAATTGTCTGACAGCATTAGGAGAAACCCGCTCTCAGACGCATCTTCTAAAATGACCATGTTGGTTTATAGCGGGAAATTTACTTCCGTTCATGACTTTAGAGTTTAGTAACAATAATTTAGTCTTGTGTTTTACTCTGTAGTCTCTGAGATTACCAGTTCATGAACATTTCCCTCTGCTGCCATGGGAATGAGGAGTAGAGAGATCTAGGTTAGTATGTCTGAGCGAGGGTGGAGATGGCGGAGTGGGGTGGGTGTGGAGCCTGGAGGAGGGGTAGATGTGTTGCGCGTACGGCACAGGTGGAGTGGAAGGGAATCTGTCTGGACATCAGAGACACGATAGCGACTGGGAGCTATCTCAGAGGACTGGCTTTCACATCAGGGTGATGCGCCGTGGTTGAAAATGAAAATGTTTTTCTCCAATTTGATTCAGATTTTTTTTTTAAACATATTGACATAATTATTTATTAAACAGCTTGAAAGTGGATATGGGCATTGTTATGTATGAGAGTTATTGTATTTCCCCATGACTGAAACCCCTTAAGCTTATTTATGCGTTTTTGTGTACGTCTCCCTCCCCCTGACACCTAAATCTGTCATTTCACCTGCAGGCACATCCAGAATATAGGGGAGATCAAGACCGACGTGGGCAAGGCCCGTGCCTGGGTCCGTCTCTCCATGGAGAAGAAGCTGCTTTCCAGACACTTGAAGCAGCTGCTGTCTGATCACGAACTAACAAAGTGAGCAAAACGACCATCGTGTTCTGAGCTTCGGCGGGGGAGTCTTTCTAGCAAAATGTTTTTCTTTCATTCGTTCACCTTTCTCTGCGTGTGCAGGAACGTCTCTTTGAAGGGCAGACGGCATAATTGAGACATTTATAATGCATAAGTTCTGGAATTGCAGAGCTTCATACTGTAGTAGAGACTAGATGAATAATTTAAAATAAAACTCCTTCATAATTGATATCTGGATGACAAACAAGGTTCTGTCTTAAAGTCCAAACAAAACCCAACTTTTATTTGCCTTGTTGAGCTTTGACAAATGATAAATGTCGCTCTGGGTGCACAAATAGTCGAAAAATCCCTTGTTTATGTGACGAATGTGATCTTTTTTAGAAAGCTGTACAAGCGTTACGCCTTTCTTCGCTGCGACGACGAGAAGGAGCAGTTTCTTTACCACCTGCTGTCCTTCAACGCCGTTGATTACTTTTGTTTCACCAACGTCTTCACGACCATCAGTGAGTGCCGCTTTAAAACATCCCTTATTCGCATTGAAATAATTTTTTTTTCAGCTACTAGAGAAAATAAAGAAAATGTTTCCCCCTCTCTCTGGCTCCCAGTGATCCCATACCACGTGGTGATTGTCCCAAGCAAGAAGCTTGGCGGCTCCATGTTCACAGCAAACCCCTGGGTCTGTGTGTCCGGGGAGCTGTCGGAGACTGGAGTCCTGCAGGTGCCTAGAAACACTCTGGAGATCACCTTTGAGGTTTGTTTGTCCTCTACTATTAGAGATTGGAGAATCTCTCACCATCATTATACACATATATATATATATAGAATTATATAAATTTACTTGCTTTTGCTGATCATTATTTTTCGCAGAAATTTGAAATAGATAATTATATTCTTACTTTTGACCGACACAAACAAGTTCTGTTTAAAGAAGAACGTGTGTTTATGATGCCTGTATAGTTTGTACAGTTTTGTATTTCACATGTACAATGTTTTAGTTGTTGTATTCTTTTTTTCTCACGTCACAACTATAAGATTATCTAAACATTGCAGATTGTTTTTATGGTAAAAAAAGTTTATGCATCTATCGGTAGATCTGCTCTGTTGGTTGTGGATCAGAATCGGAATTCTTTATTTGTCGTTGTTCCTGTTTTTAGCAGCTTCAACAAAACAAAACGGATACAAATAGTGCAAAAGAAAATCAATATTATATATATATATATATATATATATATATATATATATATATATATATATATATATATATATATATATATATATATATATATATATATATATATATATATATATATATATATATATATATATATATATATATATATATATATATATATATATATATATATATATATATATTATAGAAAAAGACTGTACAATAGAAAGAAAACTAATTATATGACCTACTGTGTGATCTTGTGGGCTTATTTTCCTGGAGAGCCTGATCACTCAGCCTGGATTCCCAATGCCAGATGTGAACAACAGTCCTCACAGTTGGCCATTTGTATCTGAATAAACCAGGTGACATTTTAATGCCTGCGCTGAACGGCTGATTTCAATTTGCTTAAAAGCCCTCATTTACACAGTGGTGCAACTGCATAGTGTATGGATGGGTTCCTCTTTGAGCCACTTACTTTGTTCGGAGATCTTCTGTGAGCCCCCACTCATTAGAGCCCTCTTTATAGTCATAACAGAAGCACACTGACTACAGCGACATGCTGTTTTGCGGTCACACTGATGTGTTAAAAAATAAAAAGAGCTTCTAAAGTCTTGCCAAAACAGCATTGATGAGCAAATGCTCAATAGCACCCCTAAACACAGGGTAGATCATTTGAAAAGAAGACCTCTGCACGTTCTGCATAGTCTTAGATATAACTTCAGACATTGTCATTGTTTTCTGCAAGTGCAGTGCTAATAGGATAAAATAATAATAATACATTTAAAATATTTTAAAAAACTACTGTATACAATTTGAGATAATTAGATTTTCAAAATAGAAAGTTTCAAGGTTGAATTCGTTTATTTTACCTCTTCCAGAGAAGTTTGCTAAATAGATTGAACATTGTTTACCGATTCGTTTTGACTTCCTATATACCGATAGTCTTCGGTATTGCCTGATGCCGATATTGACCCTATAATATATTCATATTCATATATGCATGAATCATTCATAGTTGCATGTTACTTTTGAAGTGTAAAATGTTAGAGATGGTTTGATTAAGAATAAATTACTCAAATGGAGAAAAGCAGTTTAAATCAATAACAAATAAGAGAAAAAAAACTTTTTATAGGGATCACTGTGCTTTGCATGCTGGATGTTCGGGTGCCAATTATCTGAAGTTTTATATGCAGACCGACATAATCCGATATTTATTAAATAATTAATTTCTTTTTATATGGTTGTTTTTGTTATCTTGGTGTTTAACCATGAGGTTTAATGTTGTTCTTGTTTTAGTGTCAGAACCTGGGAAAACTCACAACAGTGCAGATGGGCCACGATAACTCAGGACTCTATGCCAAGTGGCTTGTGGAGTTTGTCGTGGTCCGCAATGAGATCACGGGGCACACCTACAAGTAAGTTGACCCCTAAAGGAAAAATCTAGTATTATTTAAAAAAAAAAAATTCTTTCTTCTTTTTAATCAGTTCTCTGTGTCTGGTGTTAGGTTTCCGTGTGGCCGCTGGTTGGGGAAAGGCGTGGATGACGGTAGTCTGGAAAGGATACTGGTGGGAGAGCTCATGACCCCCGCTACGGAAAATGATGAGAGGATGTGCCGGACACCACCGATGCAGCAGTCCCCTGGGATGATGCGGAGATTTGTTACCATTTCACCAAGCAGCAAACCAAGTAAGTTAAATATCGTCACATATTTAGATTTATACTAAAGATCCGGAGGAAAGTTAAATTCCTTTGAACCCAAGTTCTGCATCTTCTTTCAGAAATCGGATTTCTTGTACATTTACAAGCAACTCTAAAAAATGTGGCTAAACATAGCCTTATTAAACAGTCGGAAATTTACCCCAATGAGGTAAATCTTAGACACTGGTTTATGATATTTACTAATAAGGAGTTTTCTTAACCAAACATGATTATTGGAAGAACTTTTTTTTTTTTCAAGTTCAACTGAGCAGTTTCTGCTAAGGGTTCATACTTGGGTTGTCATTGGTAAATTTATGAGCCACATTTATTTAAAATTTCTTGTAAAAAAAATTTTTTATTTAAAAATGATATGGTGAGTTTAAACTTCAAACAGAAATCTCACAACATTTGAGAACATTTGCATATATGTTCATCAGGTAACAAACTTTGAAGTTAATGGAGAGAAATTAAATTACACAAATTTACATATAGTTGAGGACACCAGAAATAATTTAAAAAAATATCTCCCTAAGCAGTTTAAACATCTGTTGGAGGAAGTTTGGCTCGTACATCTGTTTCTTAAACACATACGTACATTTTTCCCAAAATTAGATAAATACTGGTATGTGTTGATTAATGCACTACACACTATAGTTTGCCAATAGATGGAGGGATTGGGATTACTCTGGTTAATCCCCTCTAGATTCAAAGGTACCTGACTCAAAATACCTGTTGCTTTCATTCTGAATGAGAACAATTAAATGTTTTACAGTCCCGTGGTCAAAATCAGGCCTTCTGTTATACAGTATGTGGATGTTTGAAAAGACATGCATTTGTTAAAAGATGAACACCTGTTATTCTGTGGCTTCATTGGAAGCATCATTTTATTTTTTCCATGTAGATAATTCCTCATCTTTATTTATTTGTATTTGATGAGACTTTTGTAAAGTACTGCATTTATTGTGACATATATTTCAAATGTGAACTGAGACGAGTGTCAATGAAAATGTTTTTACATAGACAAATAATAATTACCTCCCATATCTTTCTAAAAAAAATTCAGAGTTTCATTCAGCTGCTACTTTAAGGATCATATTGATCAAAGAGTGATTTCCAGCCTTAACCCCTGCGCTGTTTGAAAGGACAAAATAAATTAATGCATGATTGATACAGCAAGATGATAAATACAAGAACCCAGTCGGGGATTTTTCTCCATGATCGTGCTTTTATTAAATTTTTTTCCAGAGGATCATTGTTGACTTTTTTTCCTTTTGTTTCCCTTCGAACCCAGAGTTGAACACAGGCCAGATCCAGGAGGGGGTGGGAGAAGCCATCAACGGGATTGTGAAGCACTTCCACAAACCGGAGAAAGAGGTAAGAGACGATCAGTCTAGACAGGCTTGGACTCGTACTTGTATTATTTATCACGTATGAAGAATAAGGAGTCTGTCTGCTTCCGTCGACCCCACAATACGTTTAGCTACCCAGAGCTACAGAGGAAATCTAAACATACTAATTCTGATTTAATTTGTTTCCTTTTACAACCAAGAATCAACACTAATAATTACCGAATAGCGAGTGCAGGGTAGGCTGATATGTTCAATTAAAAGGAGATGATCATTCAGTATTATTCAGGTGCATTAATCTTTAAAACTTGATTATAGGGTTCATCCCTGATTTGTTGATATTCAAGAACAACGGACCATTTCATCTCAGTCTATCTGTTTTTCCAGACAGAAAGAACAAAGGAGCCTGATGAGAACTATAGATGTTTATAAAATTAGTCGAATTTGCATTTTGTTCGTCAAGTCGCATCCAAATTATTACGTCCAAAATTATTTATCCACAGTATTTGTTTTTATTCAATTCTCTTTACTTACAAAGCATTAAATTGATCATCCATCATCTCAATGCACAACGGAATTAATTTTAATCTTACATTATGTCTAATATATCCTAGTTAGCAAACGATACATCAAGCAAGTTTAATATAAGCATTAGCCTAAAAGGTTTTCCATCTAAGAAAACCCTGCATACTGCATCGTATTATCGACTCGCAGCATGCATGTAATGACGGTGGAGAGGAAAAACTCTCCTTTAATCACATTCAAGAAAAAACCTTCAGCAGAACCTTAATATGACTGACTGAGGTTTAAAGAAGACAGAAAAAGCAGAAGAGAAACTGTTGTATGACTGCTTTCTTTATAAAAAGTAAAACTTAATAGTTCGGGAAACGGAAATACCACCAGCCGACGTTCCCCCTCCTGGAAGGTGTCTCAGCTAACAGAACGCCAGACCAGGCGTATCGTCTATGGAGAGAAGAACAGAGAGTTATCAATTGAAATAACTGCAACTCAAATTATAATGCAAACTGGATAGAAGAAGAAAGTAGGAAACTGAGCAAAAGTGGTCAGGTTGTCCTCTAGCAGCCAAAGCCTAGAGATTGCTCCGGATGACTTAACCACTTAGATTGAGGCATGTAAGGTGGAGCCCAGGTGTAGTTAAGAGCAGAATAGATTTTTAAAACCTTTCAACATAAATTGAAACGTTTAAATCTTATTCTGGGCTTCCGACCCTGCTCAGTCCTTGTGTTGACCGTTATTTCATATTTTTAATAGCTTGAATCCTAAGTATTAAAGCAAATGAATATGATGTGTTCTCTGAATTCCCAAAATTCCACGTATGTGTTTTTCTTCCACAGAGAGGCAGTCTGACGCTGCTCCTGTGCGGGGAGTATGGTCTCGTCTGGGCTCTGGAGCAAGTTTTCCAGCATGGTTTTAAGTCGCCTCGCCTCTTTAAGAATGTCTTCATCTGGGACTTTTTGGGTAGGAGCTTCACCTTTCTAAAGTTGCTACTCATCCGATTTTAGGTGTTAATTTCAACCCCCTTAGCTTTAAAGAATAAAACATGAGGAAAATTTTTGAATTTTTAAAAAGGAACCACATATGAGTAATATGAAGGTAACAAAACATAAATACACACTGAGACGACACTTTTAATTTAATAAGATTTATTTTTTTGGACATAACAGATAAGCAGAGATGCACATTTGAAAAAAAGCAAACTTCAGAACATTATGATATGGTCATTAATCATTTCTCATTTAATGAAAATTACACACAGAAGCACTACAACTAACAAAACCAAAACCGTAATAGTTTTCTAATTTAACATGTGATTTAGGCTTTATTATTATAGTTATTTTTTCTATTTTATTTGTTTGGGAGCTGTTTTTATTTCGTGTTGTTTTTTTATTGTCTTTTGTTACAATATTCAGTTTTGCTCTGTAGTTGATGTCAAAAACGTCTCTTTATGAATATTGGGTCCTGAGATCAACTTTAACAATATGGTGTTTTGTAACCAGATCAAAACCTGTTCACATGGATTTTAAAGAGGAGTATAACGTTTCAGTTCAGTCTAAAGTGTTGTTCTTGTTGTTTTTGTATGTTTTTTTTTTTCTTTACATATTTTATTTCTTCCTGGAAATTAAGTTCTCTGTTACCAGCAATGTAATGTTAACATTTCAGCTAATCCCACTGCTGCTAACTCACATTTTTAAGTTTAGTTGGACTTAAAAGCCTATAAAACAACAAACTAGTTGAGGTTTATGGAAAACTGATGCCAAGATTAAGACAGTTTCCCCTTTCTACCTGGTGTTATTCATTCATATCATTGTGATTGATGACATTTTTGGACCGTTTTTCCCCGTCCACAGAGAAGGCGCAGGCGTACTTTGAAAGCGCTGAGCAAGGGGAGGCGACTCCAGATGAAAACTGGCAAACCAGAGTGCGCCACTTCTGCCGCTTCATGCGGGCCATCAACAGCACGTCCAGAAACATCGGGAAGGATGGGAAGTTTCAGATGCTTGTCTGTCTGGGAGCAAGGTTGGTAAAAATCCAGCACGCAGCATTCCCCCGCAAATAACGTGCAATTGATTCATTTGATATTTTGTCTGCGTCATAGTTTTGAGAAGGATTTTACTCATTTTGTTTTTCTAGCGCCTCCAAAAACTGATTCCTTACTCTGGATGTTTATCCCTTCTTCTCACAGGGACCATTTGCTGCATCACTGGATCGCTCTGCTTGCAGATTGTCCAATCACCTCCCAGATGTACGAGGAGGCTGCCCTGATCAAGGACCGCTCACTGGTAAACTCTCTGATCCGAGTGCTACAGACTCTGCAAGAGTTCAACATCACGCTGGAGGCATCGTTGGTCAAAGGCGTTGGCATCTGAAACCAAACCACATGCTCCACAAGTCGTAGCCAAACAGGAATATCATGGAGGACCACTGAAAAAAGATAAAATAAGAAGAATAACCGAACCTTTGAAGAATAACCGAACCTTTTTTTTATATACGGTGGAGCAGACTTGACGAAAGAACACTTTCTGGCTTCCTGAAGCTACTGTCACGTTTGCCATATGTTAAGTGCAATGAGCCTTTTCAAGATTTGTTATTTTTATCCTAGATGATGACAGCATTAGATGTTGAAGACTTGTTTTCTATTACAATCCATGGGTTTGGACAAGATTGAGGATGACCTTGTATTATGTTTTATTCAAGGCTCAATGATTTCATTGTTGCTGTGACTTAATGACAGCATTGATACTTAAGGGAGAGCGAGGATAAAAAAAAACAAACGGTTAATATATTTTCAGATAAAAACAGTATTATTTTTGTTAAATCAGACAAGTTGCTTGCTCTGTCAAACCTGTTTTTTTGTTTTTACTTTAACGCAGAGTTTAAAGCAAATGATATAGAAGTATGCTTTATAAGTGTACGCATGGCAGGGTGGCTCCAAGAGTGGTCGATGTTTTAAGTTTGAGTCTTCCTCAGACAAACATACAAGTGTGTATGCACCTTTTACATGATACACCTTCAGCGGAAATAGATGTCCGCCTATCATGATTAAACTCAAGCCTGCTCCCTGTGACAAGTAATGTGCTCAGTTGGTTTCAGGAAAATAAAACCAAGTTTTGTGTTCCAGAGCGCTCCCAAGAGATGCTTGACCCTGCTAATCTTGCACAGCGCTTCACAACTTCAGCCTTGAGTGTAAATACCTTCGGCAAGTCCTTTCTTTTTACCATCGTTGCATCCTTTACACTACAATGTACTCTGTTCGCTGAACTACAATGTGATGACCTGAGTAGTTCCTGTGCTGACTTCAGACCTGATAATTATGTGAGAAGCTCAAAGGACAGTTTTATTTCTCCACCGTGGTTCCTGTTTTTTTTTGTCATCAAGATTTCTTGCTATGCAATATCTACAAGAGAAAACTTGGATATTACTGGACTCTCGATTTACATAGGATTAAAGTTTTATCCTGCAGCATAAGAGATTGGATAAGTGGCAGACTTGTTTTTGTGTGCCAACGGCCATTGGAATGACTGTGTTGTACTCTGCTGTGAGCGACCCACACAAGCATCTTGGGAGATATATATTTTTGTTTTCCAGTACAGTTGTACATTTATCAACATACTTGTGTAATGTAGTGTTTACTAAGTGAGCAACCGTGTACAGTGTAAAAAAATATTAAGAATAAAGCATCTGAAAAGCATTACTCTTGACTTTTATTTTATTTCAGAAGGTTACTGTCTACAAGTTTGCACTTGTCACTTGTGTTCCAATAACTTAACTATTATAGATTGATTTATTCTTTATTTAATTACTAATGATAATATTTTGTGGCCTGTCAATGACACAGCCAGTACTTTTTCCTGAAGTTTGGGTCTGAGACCTGCTTGATCGACATTAAATTCAGCATACTTGTTTTAGGTCAAAGAACTTGGCTGTTGATATATACTGTTGAGTAGCGTACTTAACAGGTAAGCACTCTGAGAATACCATGTGGAAAAACACTGAAGCTGAACCTCACAGTGATTTGTAAAAAGGCAAGCATTTAAACAAAAAACAAGCACATCGTTAATCATTTATTCACCTTTTTTTTTTAACTACATCTTTTTATTGTAAATCTGGAAGTCTGGATTCTGGCTTTTAAAATGCTCTTTCAATTTGTTGACATACATTTATGATCTTGGTATTATAAATGTTGTTTTATGCCTTTTAAAATTATATTTTTATGCATTGTTAGCGTTTGATTCGATTATGTAAAGAAAATAACATGAGTATGTATATATTATTACATACTCTGTCTAAAGTTGATCTAATTTGCTTTAAATTGTTTAATAAATGCCACAAATGCTACTAAATTGCTTTTTAATAACTGCTAACTATCAATTTGATCCTTAAATGTGTAATAATACTGTTGTATATCGCTTACAGAGGCGTTAATGCCCAGTTATATTCTCTGCTGAATGTCCTTTCTCAGCTGTGAAAACGTAAACAAAGTCGTTCGCGCCATGTCAGGGAGCTGCTTTTCTTGGACGCCTCGGCCCAGGTGGCTTATGGGACTTTGAGTTCAGATATAGTCCGTTCGTCATTGAAGTAACCACGTTTTTCTCTCTTGTTGACTACAACTCCCATCGTTCATCTCAGCAGGGAAGTAGACGGGACGTTGCTGATTGGTCGAGTTCATGTTCAAACCCAACGGCTACACTCCTTATATGGTCTCCTTCCATTCCCCCTTTCATTGCAGCTTTTCATGCAAAACACATTCTAATCACCAGCTGTATGCAGCAGCAGTAGTATGAGCATGCGCAGTAGGTGAATAGTGGACGGCGAGGATTCAAAGTTTTTGTTCAGTAAGTACACGCTTATCTTCTTTATTCAGGGCTTACATTAGTTTGCCTTTTACGTTCTGGCCATTTTTGTTACTTGCGGTCATATTTTACCGCGCTACTGTCTTTCTTTTAGTTAAACATGTAAAGACTCGCCGTGTCGACAATGGGATAACGTGGAAGTGAGCGAGAGCATGGCCGCGTCGGCTAGCGCGCATGCTAACGGCTAACAACAATGAGCCAGATTTGGCGCACTCGCAGTCGAAAAGTTTAAATTTAAAGGCGACGACTATGTCCACGTCAGGCTTGTGCGTTTAACTGCAGAGTTAAACTCTCATTAAGGCTATCAAAGCCGCAGTTGTCGTTGAGGACGTTTAAATATCGCGGTAGCTTTTTGTCTTTGCTTTCAGAAAGTGCAGCTGCCCGCTTTTTGCTTGGGGGACATCCACTCCATACACGGCTTAATGATGTCCCGATGCAGCTAAAGGCACCATAGTTGCTTATTAAAATTATCATATGTTCCATTGTTTGTCACATTTTTGTAAATATTTATTTTTTTAATATTTGAGGATAAAGCCAGACTCGTAAGTTTAAAGCAAAAATTCAGATTTATACAATGAAACACTCTTAGAAAGCTAGATTTGTGACACTGTTGTTGTCTAGGCGGGCTATTTTGGTGTTTTTTTGTTTTGAATTCCTCAAAATAGTAATTTTTTCCATTTTGTTATGTTGGTTTGTTTGCTTTTGAAGGTTTGATTGTAATATCAGATGCTCAAAGTGTGTGTGTGTGTCTGTCTGTCTGCAAGATTTGTCATTAAATGTTTAAAGGCTTTTTCATATATTCCTGTGTGTGCACGGACCTCCCCCTTTTAGTCACAGAAGGCACAACTGTCTGCAGACATCTGTGCTGATTATAAACCAGAAAGCACTGGGACAATTACGGATTGTGTCTTATTACATTTGCAGGAGTTTTCTTCCCTCGGCTTGCACTGACCAAAAAAAAAGAAATCAGCATGTTCGGCTTCCACAAGTCAAAGATCTACCGGAGCAACGACGGCTGTTGCATCTGTAAGACCAAGTCCTCCAGTTCACGCTTCACAGACAGCAGCAGATATGAGGAGACGTTCAGGATGTGCTTTGGGTAAAATCTCTTATTCTGTCACATAATTCGTGTAAACGATGCTTGTAATGTTTTCAGACTTGATTAGTTTTTGTTTTTTCGATCAAAGACTCCTAGAAGATCGTGTTGGAGACATTTGCAATGCGTGTGTGCTGCTGGTGAAGAGATGGAAGAAGCTGCCTCACGGCTCCAAGAAGAACTGGAATCATGTGAGAGATGTCTCCTTCAAAGCACACAAAAGGGTCCTGTTGGATTTTATTTTTATTTAACGTTAATGCATTATCTATATGCATTTCATCAGGTGGTTGATGCCAGGGCTGGTCCTGGTTTTAAGGTGACGAAACCCAAGAAGATTAAGAACAGCGATGGGAAGAAGAAGAGCAAACTAAGGCAGCTTCACAAGTTTAAGAGGCACAGTAAGTGGTTAGATCCAGTAGCGTGCCGTATTGTGTGTTCTAGAAGTAAGTTAGTTAAAATTAAATGTTTGGATTCCCCGTAAATATATTTTTTTCCTTCTTGGACAGGTTATCTTTTAATGCTTCAGATTTATTTATTTTTTTGTTTTATTAAGCTACTCGCTTAAAACATTTTCTCATGCCCTGTAAGATGATTAGAAGCAACATTTGACTGTACCTTTTAAAAGTGTGTGGTAAAAATTACATTTCCCTAATCAAAAGCTCTCCAATCAGCGCGTTTTCATTCTGCACCAGTTTATGTTTCGTTTTCATCTCCATACAAACTGAATGCCTTTGTTAAATAACGTGTAGCCACATCTAGTGGCCGATTTAAGTAAAGCACAATCTGTATCAGTGGATGTTAATTTGAGAGTTCACATTTGGTAAATAAATGGCTTGTACTTTTTTTCCTTTTTATTACAGTTAAAACTTTAGTCATAAATCCCCCTTTTACATGATAAAATATATTGGCCTACGCTCACGCTTCATCGAATATGATGGATAAAATTAATTCACAAGGCTAGTAAATATTGCTGAAAGTTTTCATTATTCCATCGGACCTTAAAGTAAATTTTAATTTTTTATCAGGTTTATTTATGTTTGGGTTTTTTAAGCAGACTCGGATGCTCACAGCACGACCTCCAGCATGTCTCCCGCCCAGTCTCCCAGTTACAGCAACCAGTCGGATGATGGTTCAGACATCGAGTCCAAACAAAGACGCTCATCTCCTTCCATCTTCTCCTTCTTGGATCGTTCCTACTGGAAGAGGTCAGCTATGTTCATGGATTCTTCACGAAACAAAAACATTCACTTGTAAACATGCTTTCCTATTTGTTTCTGGTTAGTCTCTGAGCCTCTGTTCATGTTCTTTTAGGCAAAAGGTTTGCTGTGGAATCATCTACAAAGGTCGGTTTGGCGAAGTGATCATTGATCCCCGGCTTTTCAAGCCTTGCTGCAGCTCAAAGAAGCAGAAGACACTGATGCCGGCACAGGTGCCCACAATCCAACCACAGCTCCCAGAAGATTTGAAAGAAACCTGGTGAAAGGTTTTGTCAACCACCCCCCACCCCTTTCCTTAATGGGGCTATCCATGGCATCCACCTGGATTTGTCTCCAGTGGCAGACCTCATTTCATTCCCTGTTAGATCAGTCAATGTTTGTCCTTATAATAATCATTTTTATATGGGTATTTTTTTTATCATTTGTATAGAGTTGAACTCTTTTGTTTTATAGAAAGGAGAAAAGGAAAAAATACTACTTTCGGGCATTAGTGTTATTTATAGGATAAGGATAAAAAAATAATAATTACGTTTTTTAGTTCCAGATTGCTTTTTTTATTTTTTTTTATTCAATGATCAGCTTTTGTAAATAGTGTCTTTTTTTAAATTTTGTTTTATTTTATATTTCACATCAGGATTGCTTTATTTTTTATAACTTGTAATACTGTAATTGTGTGTATGAAAACACCAGCTATTTCCAATGCCAGCGTCGTGTGTTGAAGAAATTCTTCAACATCTTTTTTGCTGTAATCTTCCGTCATCCTTTAGCTCTGTTTTTGTGTGTGTTCAAATTGCTTTTGATTACAAGAAGGGATCATTAGCAAATATGTCTTTTTTTTTTTGTTTGTTTTTTATATATACAGATTAGACACCTTCTAGAGTAACAGCTTTAGCCACCAGTGTGACGCGCCGTTAAATTTGTTCAGCAGTTTGTGCACATTAGACCATGCATGCAGTATGTCCCTCTGCTTGTTGGATTGACGGTTTTATTTATTTGTTTTGTACAGCCTCCAATGAAATTGCATTGCATGTTGTAAAGCAAATTGTTTTTCTAAATGGATTTTTGTAAATACAGGGTTGTTTTTTTTCCAGCTCGTGGGTTTTCCCAAAATTTTTTTTACATGAAACAGCAAACCACTACATCTCCAAGGTGCTGAAGGCATGTTTATTTTATTTTTTAAGGGTAAAAGTTGGTCCGATCACACTTATTTTCTCAGGTATGTTTCTCGAATAGTCTTGCATTGTTTTGACTTGTGTCCATGCAGAAGTAGGGTGTGAAATGCAGGTATAAAAGAGAGACTCGTCTGCAGAATGGGTGAGCTGTGAACATCTGTTTTGTTTTAGACTAAACATGCCTGAGACCTGTGGGTGCTCTGCAGCTTTAATGCGCTTAGAGGAACGAGTTCATTGAAAGAAGCAATTGTCAAAAGTTCAAACTATGCAGACATTTTGAATGTGAGAATTGCTCTGGGGTTTTCTATCGCTTTTAGAGTGGTGGACTCCCTCCTTTTGGAAAAACCAGATTGGCTCTATTATTTTAAGCAATAATGTCAGATCGTTGTCACCAGTCAGTGTCTCAAAAATGTTTGTATGCCATGCTTATAAATATTGCTTGTATTGCACAGTTATTGACATGGTGTATACCATTTCAGTACCACAGTGACAACGGTTGCTTTTATTTTAGATTTTTACATTTTGTAACCAAACACAAATTAAAGTAATTGACAGGCACAGCTCTGTAGAGTTGCTTAATATATATAAACTGTATTCTGCGGCAGGGTAGTGAAGTGCTGAAAAATTATGATTCCTGTTGAAAAGGGGAAAGGTGCTTCCTTTTGTAAGCTGGAAAATAAGCTGTTTTTGTTATCTTTAGGAAGTTGCCATGTTTTTTGCGAGGTACATTTGGGATATCAGATGTGCCTTAAAGAATGACCTCACCCCTTTCCACTATGATTCGTATGAAATTTATATTTATTTATTACAAAACATTTTTTTTAAACTTTGAGCAAACTGGTATTGAGCGTCTTCGGTGGGAAAAAAAAAGCCTGTTTCTAATTTTGTGCACTTCCTTTGAACATGCAATGTATGTTGTTTTTTTTTATATGCTTTTTGTATACTGTACCACAAAGTAGATCTGTATAATAAAAAAAAAAGTTAAAAATATTGTGTTTTTTGTAGAACCAGTTGGTAGGCAAAGGTGTTGTAGTGATTATGCCATAACCAACCAAATTTCAATTTAAAAAAACAAATGGGGAACTATAAAACTCTTATTCAAGTGTAATTCATAAGCTTGCGAGCTTATTTAAAAGCAAATACACACAAAGAAAGTGAGAAGTTCTTAGAAATAAGTCGTTGCCTGAATTATCTATACAGCCTCATAAAAAGTAAAACCTCCTCACTGCAGATAGAGGGCGCACTCTGTTTACTATTGGCTGAATTTCTTTAACAGCTGAGAGATCTGTCGCTATGCCCCCAGACCAATCAAAAACTAAATTCAGTCGCTGTGTCAATTTCGCTGGTATTATATGAATTTTATTCAGGGAAACTGGCTCCGATTTGTAGATAAAAACGAAACAATATTCTGAAGGACTTCACGTTTTTTTTTATTTTCTATAATCTGTTTAGAGGTATTAATCTAAACAAATAATTCAACATGTTTTATTCAATCAATACAATTGAATGTGTATTTGGAAGCATTTATTTGATCCAAACTTACAATTATTTCTTGCAAAAAATTAGAAGATAACACAAAACAAGCAATAAGGTAGAAAAACGAAAGATAGATAGATAGATAGAGGGGTCTATTTATCATGCCAATTTGCTGTCCTAACACTAAACCAACCAATGTACTAAAGCATGTTTTGGAATGTGTGCAGATGTAAAGTGTGCAGTCAGGTCCTTACAATTTATTCATTTGTAATGCATTTATCTGTAAGCATTTTCATACTTTAGTCATGGAATAACATAATTAGCATAACATATTTATTTACAATGTTAAATCAAGCATTTTAGCCCTTTAACCTTTTTTCCGAACTTGTTTGACTACTATTAATTTATTTATTTTATTCAGATAAAAATTAGATAAAGTTTTGCTGATTGTACTTCAGTCTCATTTTTTTAATACTAAACGAAATTCAAAATGTCAATTTTGAATTTATTTCTCTCTCTCTCTCTCTCTTTTTTTTCTCTCTCTCTCTCTCTTTTTTCTCTCTCCCTCTCTCTTTTT